>OZ038492.1:7109957-7112457 GCA_964036315.1 Acanthosepion esculentum | reverse complement strand
TTACAATTATATGGGACTACACAATACACACTGACAGAACAATCAAAGCCAACCGCCCATACATTTTTATTAAATACCACAAACAAAATAAGTGCCACCTTATTGATATGGCAGTCCCTGCAGACTGCAATGTATCTTTGAGGATATTCGAAAAGCTGTCAAAATAGAAGGACCTTGAAATAGAAATCTCAAAAATGTGACATATGGGAACATCAACAATCCCTGTTGTAGTTGGAGCCTTAGGATAGGTAGGAAAAGATTCCAGTAGACTAGTTGAAGGGATCCCTGGAGGTCCATGCCTCAAAGAGATACAAACATTATTCTGACAAGTACAGCCCACACTTTACGAAGGGCTTTATCTATGTTTTTTTTTTTACAGTGAAAAGTGTCATGATACCATTTCTAACCTTAGGTCCCTGGGCGGGACCCGGAAAGAAATGTGTAAACGGGAGATATCAAAGGAAATAATAATAATAATAATAATAATAATAATAATAATAATAATAATAATAATAATAATGATGGAAAGAATGCATTATTAGACATGACAGGCGAGGGCAATATATTCCTTGTCATATCTGTTCGAAGCCCCAAATACATGGTGCAAACACCACCCGTATGATGTCACAAATAATGATAGAGCGATTATATCATAAATCTTAAAATAATCCCCGAAAGGAAAATTGTTGAAAATAGATCAGATATAATCATAAAAGGTTTAAAAAGTAACATGCAAACAAATTTATATAACTTGCCTACAGATTTCCATTTTTCTTAAAAAAAGAATTTCGAAAACCGTTAAATTATAAGATCCTGGAAATCGAAGTAACAAAAATCGATAAACTAAAAACTACAATTATCATGCTGTCATAGTAACACTGGGTATGATTAAAAAAAAGGAGTTGTGAAAATTATACAAGTGAAATTTCTAGACACATGAGACTAGGTACTTTCATGAGCGCGTGTTTTTTGTTTTTTTTTTTAATTTTCTTTTTAATGGGAGCCGTTAATTTTGAAAATCTTGTAAAAATAAAAATAATTGTCGGATTTTCATGAAACTTTCAGAAACTATTGACAAATGATGGACATTATTATAAATGTGTTTATTTTCTTTTTTTAAATCATGGTAATTTTTTATTTTATTTATTACACCCCCCCATAAGTAATTTCATGAAAACTCATGAAATTCTAAGGTGTTTTGATTTAGCGATTAATTAGTTAAAAGCACAAGGCTTTGACCAAAGCAAATCCATTTTACTTTTTTTTATTTCGGACCCGTCTACCTTAAAATCAGCTCTGAATTGTAACATACAAAACTCAATAAAACAAAGATATTATTTAATTTCAAAAACTTTTAGTTGCTTTTACTTATTTGTATGACTATGGATAACATTTCCTGAAAGCAACAAACATTTTCGATGAAAAATAAATTTTTACAACAATTATTTGTTATTTCTTATTGTTAAATTTATGTTTATTGCTTAAAGTTGTTAAATATTTTAAAATTGATCAAAATGGTGTTGCAGTTAGTCAATGTATTATTAAGTAGATAAATATCATTTACAGATTATAAAATAAACCTGGTTACAATCAGAAAGTTGCTTTTAGGTAAAAATCTAATATATAATTTTTTTTTTGAGTCAAAAATAGCTTAAATTCAAATATACGGAAGACCGGAAACGAAACATCATGAAAACAAAAGAAAGCCACGTGGTTTGCATGACTAAATGTTGTTCTCCACTGTCAGTTAGCCTTTTCATTTCAAAATTAATAAAATGAAGGGAAATACAAATAATACCATGAAATAAAATATAATAAATGTATATATTTATATTCTACACTTAGCCTTTCATAAGAAAGATACCTAATTAAAGTAATTACAGTGTAACCCTGACATAAGAGAGTTGTCGGGGCCCGGAGACGAAGTCTCTTATATCCAGGTTTCTCTTATATCCGGGTTTGATCTATTTTGTTTAGGTAAGTATGGCTCTAATTTGGGACCACATAAAATCTCTCTTATATCCGTGTTTCTCTTATACCCGCGTCTCATATCTGAGTTACACTGTAATTAAATTATATTAATTTGTATGCACCTTATGAAATTTTAAATTTTTTCTGTCAACAGTCTTAGTTAAAAAATTTTCATAAAGCATCGTACACGTAAAGATGGAAAGCTTTATTTTCATAAAGCATCGTACACGTAAAGATGGAACGCTAAGAAACAATTAAAAATTGAAACGCTGTAATTTTCCCTTAATAACTGGTTACGTAATTTGGTTCAATAAAAAGCTAAATTATTTCCCTTTTGTCCATCCGTACGATGAAATTAGGTCGCGTAAGCTGTCAATTCTTGATGACAGCATCAATCAACACATCGAAAGTGTCGCTACTGTTCAAACCGGCTGTCTTTTTTTTTAAAGTACACTTTTCAGCGCGTAAAGTAAGTAATGTTTTCTTTCAAAATATGTTAAATAAACATTTAAATTTTAAATTTTGTAAA
>OZ038492.1:7049957-7104957 GCA_964036315.1 Acanthosepion esculentum | reverse complement strand
AAGCACGGTCTGCACGTTATGATCTTGTTCACATTCGATATTAGTGTCGTATTTCCCCGGGAGACATATATTTGATTAAATAGAATAGAAAAGGAGCGTGTTGAGTATTGCGATCGATATCGTTGATAAACTGTCCGAAGTTCAAGTGTTATTAATATTTACTTTTCTATAAATATTTTCATACTAATTATTCGAAAAGGCTCTTCGCTCTGGTAAATTATTGTTTCATTCTTCCCCCCTCCAAATAATGAATTGTACATATGGGGACTAGTTAAGACTTTCATAGAAACATTGCGGTATTATGGTGGTTGCAGCAAGAGAGGTAAGTAAGAATGCTTTGATGTGGTATAAGTAATATTGTTGTACGTTTGGACCAGTGTTTGTGGGTAGCTAAGTTTAACGTTAAGACAAAAGAACACCGTCTTTTTCGCCATTTTAGCCTTGTGCCACATTTCTGCATATAATCAGAATAAAAATCGCTCTTAGCTATAGTCCTCGACTTCATGAATTTAAGCGCAGTACTCGACTGGCGATTAGGTCTTATCAATTATATAGTTGAGGTAGATAGGTGTAACCATATGTTCTATGCTAAAATTTCTTTTCACGCTTGTGGAACTACTTTCCAGCTTCTATGTTTTCCAGTCAATTTCAATATTTAAAAATCTAAAGGCAATGTCAATTGATATCTACTCTTCTCCTGATTATTCTTCTGCATTCGCTCCTAAATGATCTTTTGTGTTCGATCCTTATTCTTCCACACCTGGCACATCTTTGTGTCTCAGTGGCTTTACTGCCTTGCTTGGAGTAGACTTGTTAAAACAAAACAAAAAAAAGTTCATACACCATCTATCTACATTACTGCATAACAAATATTTGGCATTCTTTCCTATTTTTTTTTAATGAGTTGACTGACCTCAAGCATTCTACAAGCAATGAAAACGTTCACTCGTAGCGCAGTACTAGACTGGCGACGAGATCTCATCATTTTATAGTTGAAGTAGCCATGCTAACAGTTTCTTTTCTCGCACATCTCGCTTGTAGGACCCGCTTCCAGCTCCATGCTTTCCAGCCAACTTTATCTACACAAATTTAAATGCAATATCAATCGCTATCTACTGTCCTTCTGATTACTCTTCTCGCTCATTATTAATGTTTCTTGTCTTAATTATTCTACAATTTGTAACCCCCTTGTGTCTTAGTGGCTTTATTGCCTTCCATGGAGTGATACCGATTAAAGAAAAAATTGTTCAAGTATTTGCCACCGTCATTTTCAAGAACCGATATAATGTCTGTGTGGTGGACAGAAGGTTGTTTATATTCTGACACTTTTTAAAAAGCTGAACGATGACTTTTTGAGTAACGATTATTGGAAAGAGGACCTACAAAAACCGATATTATACTACTACTTCTACTACTACTATTACCGCTATTACTATTACTACTATTACTATATTCAAAACGATATCCAATTTAAAATGGAGACAAAATGGAAAAGGCAGAAAACAATTTGAAGTCATGTGATACTACTTTAGATAAAAAATAATGCACTCTTTGTTTGTTTTGTGACCTCTAACATTTAACCACGAACAAATTAAAAAAAACACCGTGACAGCATTTCTAAAATCTTATTAAATGCACAAATCTATCTATTCTGATGATGATGATGATGATGATGATGATGATATATATATATATATATATATATATATATATATATATATATATATATATATATATATATATATATATATATAAAACCAAGTGAAGTCCACCTGTGCTTCTTATCATGAATAGATTTAATAGTCCGGGTAACGAAACTAAAGGAAAAAATAGAAATCAAAATGATAACAATACTGACAGTAAGATTTATGGTCTTTATTCAATACAAGTTGCACTTTTGACGAACTTGAAGCACGACACGAGAAGAAAAATTTTAAGGTCGGAATTTTCAGTCGTGCCCGTGTCCTTTTTTCAGCGTCACGAGAAATAAGCAAAGAAGTTATATATATATATATATATATATATATATATATATATATATATATATATATATATATATATATATATATATGAAGAAATATAGTCTTAAAGTGTGCTATATTTATAGGATAAAGTGCTCAATATCAGAGATAGAGCGCGTGTAAATATAAAAGTGAACAAAGAAATCAGCACTTAGAGGCGACAGTCTGTTTCATGCTAGTGTAATCGTCAGGACTAGTCTTTTATATATATATATATATATATATATATATATATATATATATATATATATATGTATATGTATATATATATATATATGTGTGTGTGTGTGTGTGTGTGTGTGTGTGTGTGTGTGTGTATTACACCAAAAACCCAAAATGTCCCAACATATAGATAGTAATTTTATTGTTTTTTGGTGGGGGGGTTATATATATATATATATATATATATATATATATATATATATATATATATATATATATATATATATATATATATATATATATATATGTTCACACATACACACACACACGCACACACATATATATGTGTGTGTGTATGTACGTATGCATGTATTATAATATTATTATTTAAAATATTTTGAAATATTTTAAATAATATTATATTATTCTCTACTTTTATCGCGCTCATTTTAAAAAATAAATGGTAAAGAATTGGATATCGTTAATTTGACTGTGGTTTAATTTATTTGTGTATATATATATATATATATATATATATATATATATATATATATATATATATATGGGGGGAGAGAGAGTAGTTGGTTGCGTTGATGTGAGTTTGTGACCCTGGATTTCACACACTTTTGGTATTTTAGACAAACATAGGTGACGATGGCAAAGTGTGTGAAACTCAGTCTTACAATCTCACATCAACGCAACTAAATGTTAGTTCTATCGCTGATATTAAGCGCTTTACAATAAGTAACGGGCATATATAATATATAAGTAATATTTATAAAATTGCATATAAATATATATTTATATATATGTATATGTATGTATATATATATATTTATATACATACACATTATATATATATATATATATATATATATATATATATATATATATATAGTGTAAGCTTGTGTGTATGTCGTTGTTGTTTCAGATGCCTTACAAGAAACGGAGTCAGCCATGCTATTGCTATTTTCGAAACAATCAAATGTTTATGTGGACGAGTTGCTAACCCGGTGCACACGATGAACTGACTAAAATGTGGAAAGGGTTGAGGTGAACGCAAATTGTTTCGAAAGAGGAAAGCAAGGAAATGAATAATGAATGAAAAAAATATAAAGAAGAAATCATTAAATAATAAAGAAAGAAAAGAAAGAAGTATTCGTATAATTACAGAAGATGTTTCAGCAATGCAGGAAAAAAATGAAAGAAATAGAGAAATAAACAAACAAATGAAGGAAAAATGGAAGGAATGATGGAAGGAATGATGAAAGGAATGAAAACAACTCCACTCATAGAAAATATAGGAAATATCCTGCTGGACGAAAAGAAGGAAGAAAAAAAGAAAGAAAGAAAGAAAGAAAGAAAATATATAACTAATACCGAAGACAGAAACATGAAATGAAAAATATAGACAGAAAGAAAGAAATTAAGGAAGGAATGAAAACATCTTCACTAAGGGGAAATAAGGGACACGGAATATCAGAACAGTAATGAAGAAGAAAGAAAGAAAGAAAGAAAGACAAACAGAAAACAAGAAAGAAAAAAGGAAAGAAAAAGAAAGAAAAAAGGAAAGAAAAAGAAAGAAAACAACTCCCCCGATAGAAAACAACTCCCCCGATGGAAAACAACTCCCCCGATGGAAAACAACTCCCCCGATGGAAAATTAATAAAACAGATTTGTAGGACGATAAAATAGAAAAAAAGAAAGAAAGAAAGAAAGAAAAAAGAAAGAAAGAAAGAAAGAAAAAAGAAAGAAAGAAAGAAAGAAAGAAAGAAAAAACTCCCTATATGGAAGATTAATGAAACAGATTTGCAGGACGATAAGAAAGAAAGAAAGAAAGAAACAAACAAACAAACAAACAAACAAACAAACAAACTAACAAACAAAAAAACAAAGAAAGAAACAAAGAAAGAAACAAAGAAAGAAAGACAAACAGAAAAAAAGGGAAAAAAAGAAAGAAAGAAAACAACTCCCCCGATGGAAAATTCACGAAACAGATTTGCAGGACGATAAAAAAGAAAGAAAGAAAAGAAAGAACCACAGCTCACATCATGGAATATTAATGAAACCAATTTTCACGACAAAAAGAAAGAATGAAAGAAATAAATACAGTAAAAAAAGGAAGGAAGGAAGGAAAGAAAGAAAGAAAGAAAGAAAGAAAGAAAGAAAGAAAGAAAGAAAGAAAGAAAGAAAGAAAGTAAGAAAGAAAAAAAGAAAGAAAGAAAGAAAGAAAACAATTCCACACATCAAAATAAATGAAATAACACCAGGAGCGGAAGGGAAATTAGATAAAAAATGGCGGTTACATAAATATAAAATGTCATGATTTTTTTTCTATATTAGGTTTAAGGCCACGTTTGTTCAGTTGGTGACACTGCAGCTAGCTTTTCAAGCGTCCCGTCGGCTTTGTCTGTAATTCGCCGTCAGCTGAAATTGTTGATACCCAACCCGAGGCGTCATATCCTAATTACATATGATTAGCTCAATTATAACTTGAAATATAGAGCCATTCGCGCATACACTGGTTGCACGAAATAAGAGGACATTTTCAAGATATAAATACCAACTTACACTCACAATACACACGCAGGTAAAAAGCTGAGCTGGAAAATTCTTCTTTGACGCGTCGTGCCCCTTCAGAAATGCGGGCTATCTACGGCTTGCTAGAGTTTCCTATTTGTTATAGCTTTTAGTTACGTTTGTCTTTTTACTATCTCTCCTCATACGTGTTCTGCCAACCATTTACACAAGGCCGTTAGGTATGTCATCCGCTGCTTCCCTCTATCATTCTTTCTTTCAGTATTGCCATGTGAGTGTCTATTTTATAAGCCTTCTTTCCTCATTATGTGTTCTAGAAATTTCAACAGTGATGTTATGTTCCTTGTATTCGTCGTTGCTCACATGTTCAGGTCATATCCTAGTATAATTCATGAGAACCAGATGTCTGTGGCCTCAACTGCATTCTTCATCTTAGAGTGTTCAGATGTTAGGATATCTAGCTACACCCTCACGAGGGTTGCATGTGGCACGAGGCCGTGTTTAACGTGGGTTTTCCGAGTCCGTAGGCTCGGCCAAAAATATTCCCTGTTGGAACCCGTAAAAACTGGCTCAGAGACAGTCTACCTCCCCGAACGAGACTCTGCCCTTCGGCGGAGCCTCGTCCGGTTTCCTCTCCTGCCCGAAGACAGAGAGTTCGACTGTTTAGCTAGAACAGGTCGCAGCTAGGTGTTCAGATGTTAGTGCCTGCGAAATTGAATCGGGCGTATATGAAGACATCGCACACAAGTAGAGACAACGATACACTGCTATACACAACTTTTGGACCACCTTTGTAAATTAATTACTTAATTCGGACTACCTTAGTAAATAAATTGCACATTTTTGTTGCACCTAATGTGTGACAAAGAGCACCCACATTTTTTTTTGTTTTTCATTTAAGTTATTTTACGTAATAATCTGCGTACTGTATAACCTGAAATATCTCTGTTAAAACGTCATTCAATCCTTATTTGTCTGTCTCTCGTTATTTTGGTCTAATTTTTGTGGAATTTACGTTTGTATTGGCACTTAAAATATTTGCAATAGTAGCAAATGTATTTCGTCTAGTTTAAAGAACAATTCTGGAAGTTCTCATCATCTGGCTATTTCGCTCTACGAAAGAACAACTAAGGTCTTTGTTTCAGTAGAATTTTTTAGCGATGATTTCAGTGTAAAAAAGCAAGTTAATATTGATCAACAATCGCTTACCAAGGAACAACACGCTCAAGTTTATAATATGAAAGTATTCCTGTTCAGAAATTTCTATATTATATGACTTTCATTGACAGATCTTTCATTGGTTCAATAGTTTTGCATCGACTTTTTTTAGTCTTAAGCTTCTGAAAGCGATGCGTCTTCCGTTTCAGCTATGAAAACTCAACAACACATTTAACAGTCCTTACGGCCATTCGCCTAAGGACTCTAGACTTTATGAATTTAAATACAGTACTCGATTAGCGGCAATGTCTCATTATTTTACAAATTAAATATCTAGATTTAACCGTAACTTCTATACTAAGAGTTTCTTCCCTCGTACTTCTCGCTTGTGGATCTCTCTTCTGGTTTCTCGCTTCCCAATCAACATTGATCTTCAAAACTTTAAATACAATGCCAGTTGATATCTACTGCTTTCTTTTATTGTTCCCTCTTCTTAATAATATTTCTTATTATCATAATCTGTAACACTCAGTAACGCCTTGCGTCTTAGTGGTTTTATTGCCTTACTTGGGGTGAATTAAAAAAATATCACTGAGTTGAAATCTTGACCTGACTTTATCAGACTTGCATCGAAATCGTTCAATATTTACAACCAACTTCCTTATATTTCTGTAGAACTTGCCGATCTTTTTACTAGTCTCCATGAATGTTTTATATTTTTGCATCTGAACTTAATTTCTGTTTCAACCGTCGAATCAGCTTTACGACAAGTTTTATATCTTTAAGACCGCACCGTGGTTATTAATTTAAGACTACAAGTCAAGAACATTTCATGGAAATGCGAGGCGCATACGAATATCTGCGTAGAATGAACCGGTTTTCATCCTAACTGAACAGAGATATTTTGCCATCATTCACAAAATAAACATTTAGGCTTTATTTAGCATTGTACATATTTTTCCTCCTCAATTTTGTCTCTGCCAGTTTTCACTCAATAGAAGGCCCTAGAGCCACTCATGGTAGATGGTTTCTGTGTGAAGTTTTATTAGCGGAGGTGTGTACAAGTGTTTGGGGTATAGAGCTAAAACAGACTTTAGAACGAAGCGGAAACCCAATCCTAAACAGGAAACAAGAGATGAAAATCTAACCCTGTTTAAAAGACTGGGGAGGAGTGTGAACCGGACGATCTACTTCAGTTGATGAAGAAAGAAAAAATTATGAAATATTGAATAAACGTTCAGGATTCTGTGGCAGACGTTAGAAGTATATAGTTGAATTAGACTTTAGAAGCAACCGGAAACCCTACCATAAACAGGAAACATGCGATGAATCTCTACTCCTGATCACAAGACCGGGGAGGTGTGCGAACCGGAAGATAGGTAAAAATATCTGCTATAATTCTCTTACCAATGATTTATGTGATATATTCTGATATATTCAAAAGCCTTTTTTGATTTGTATGAGAGATTAATGCACATGCAGTAGATCTACACTTGTGTTTTATACATGACACAAACGCATTTGACAAGGTACGTCACAAGGTGTTATTTAAACTGTTAGGAATGTTAGATCTATACTGACAAGATGTTACAACAAACTAATACATGTACTGGGAGGATAAATGACAGCATACGGATTTAAAACAAATGGAGTAGGTACACAAAACTATAAAAGTGTCGCGTAAGACAACGATGCGTCTTATCTCTACGTCTGTTCAAACTCTCCTGGAGACCCTACCAGGACATTCTATCAGCGGTCCTGATCTTAAACAATATATGATACACAATATGAGATGGCAAACACAGAATGAAAATATACGACCTCCTAGACAACGCAGTAAAGCAGAGCATGAAAAAAAGGAATAAAGGGCAATTGTAAGAAGACTGACATATAGTTCTACAGAAAGATACTGAGAATTCCATGGACGGAGCAAGTAAGCAAAAAAGTAAGTTTTTAAAAATGGTAAGAAAAGAATATATATACAGAGAATCATGAGTAAACGGCTGAATTTTCTTGGGCAAACAAAGAGGAAGGAGGGCTTGTAAAACTTAACCCTCACTGTACATGCAATCAACATTGCGGAAAACAACGAACTTGTAAGAATAAATAACTGAACAGGAGGTGAGGGACTTTGCGGAATAAAAAGGCTCCAATTGGGCCATTTGCGTAAGGAAGTTAAGGTGAGCCATGATTTCTCATGTTCTGAAGCGACATGGTACATAAAAGAAGATATATTCAAATAAATGCCTTTCTCTTGGTTGTTTATTTTCGTTGGTAGAAGTTTCTGATTTCTTCTTATTGTAGGTGGTAACCTTCCGAGAATTTCGAACTAAAACCCATATTCAGTTCAGTAGGATATATATATATATATATATATATATATATATATATATATATATATATATATATATATATATATATATATATATATTATTATTATTATTATTATTATTATTATTATTATTATTGGATAGAAATATATATAGCGAGAGAAGAAATGTATTATAGAGTACTAGCAGGTTTCGCAAAGTAAGATATATTCGCTACTTGATATCTTTGACACAATAATGTTAAATGAACATTTTATTTATGAATTGGGTTATTTTATTTAAGGAAGGTTTTACAAATAGATGCCAACTCGTTGAAGGCCAAGTAAAATGTTTATTTCAAACACTTTTCGGTACTATATAAGATTTTCCTAAACATAACTATTTTTGATATGAAAAACAATCCTCAAATAAAACACTGATGAAGGACAATTAATGAAATAAACTTTTTTTTAAAAATCAATATGCAAATTAGTTAAACCTGAAGAATGATATTGTCAAATGACAGAGTCGCAACTGAGAAAAATTATACTGAGAGTTGCGCAGCCCTGTGGAAGAGCTGCCCAGGGCCGCGCTCTCTTATTGAACCAGAGAGAGGGATCGATTCTCGCTGCAAGGCCAGCGCAATTAACGGTTGCGAGGGCTGCGGGCAATTTTTGTTCCTGGCCCGGGTGTACGCGCTCGGTTCCCCACCTTAAAAAAGACCTTGTGTCACAACTCTTCTTAGTGGGGAGACAGAGTAAATACCTAGTGTGTAAATTACTATAAAGTAGAGCTGAGGCTTTTTAATCTCAGAATTCGTGGGGGAATCGAGCTCCAATTTCGCATTTATTCATATAGATTCGATAATATAGGTTATACTTATTTAGCTATTATATTTATCTAAATCTTCAATGTTGAAAGTATAACTAATTGTAATTCATATTTTCCCCATCTTTACACTATATTAATTTTATCTCATAACTTTCCCCCTGTTCTGTCACCCATGTAATAAAAATAATTGGTTGTACTGAAAAAAGGATCTATGTACATCAAATCGTCTTTAAATTAAGTGGCAGCAGAAGAATTATCGTTGAACTTTTAAAAGGTAAGCTTAAACATTTATTCAATACTTAAATGCAGCGATCAGTTTTAAGTTCGCCTTTAGTTTATTGATGCCTATCGCATCGACTCCTGCCTAGCTATTTTAACGATGGCCAAACCAAGAGTCCTCCACAAGAATTAGTGTAAATGCCACCCGATATGACCGCTTTTAAGCTAGCTTACAATTTTAAGCCAGCTTAAAATTTTATGCTAACTGCAATTTGTATACAAATGGAAAATAAGAGTTAATTCCCATGAACCATGAAAGCAACGATAATAGCTAGGTTAACATATTAATATATATTTTTACCTCACATAATCAGGTAACCCTGAATCTGAGCTCAACGAAAATCGTTCCCTGCGACTAACTTTTCTAGGGCTTGAAATCGGACCTGTGGGAGCGGAGCAGTTACTTGGACACACATACACGCACAGACACACACACACATACACTGTACTATATATATAAGATTGATGTGATATTCATACGAGTTGATACCACGTATCAGTTAAAAAATTGTATTATTTCTTCCAAAACTTCTTAATGTAGAGTTTTTCCCACTCAGGAGAACTGTTGACATTCGTCTTCACGAATGGAATAATACTGAAAGCTCTCAACCAATTGATTGACGAGATTTCCAATACGTCCTACATCAAAACTACATAATTACACGTATTCGTGGATCTCACATCTTGTCATCATTGAAGCGGGTTTAATCAATGCTGTGTTAAACGGGGAGGAAACATACAGTAAATATGAATATATGTATGTATTTATCTATTTATCCAGAAATATTCGAATCTCTTTCTATCTATCTATCTATCTATCTATCTATCTATCTATCTGCTTACCATAGTTTGTTCATATCTGTGTAACATAAATTCTCCTTAACTATCTATCTATATATGCGTATGCTCGTATCTATCTCAATTTGTCATATCTATCGATATATGACTCACTATTTATATATATATCTAAAGCCAGATATCTACGTAGACAGATATGATATGAAGATAGATATAAAGAGAATAAGATAGATAGATAGATAGATAGATAGATAGATAGATAGATAGATAGATAAGACTGAGAAAGATTCATACGAAATGACTGAGATAGATAGACAGGTTTGAACAAACTGTACCAGATAGATAGATAGATAGATAGGAGCTGACTGATAACGATTCATAGGAAGTGACCGAGATAGATAAATAATTGGATAGATAGATTTGAACAGACTGTATTAGATAGACACATAGATAGACTGATTGATTTGAACGGACTGTATCATATATATATATATATATATATATATATATATATATATATATATATATATATATATATATATAGAGAGAGAGAGAGAGAGAGAGAGAGGAAGAGATAGATAGATAGATAGATAGATAGATAGATAGATAGATGCATTTAGTTGCACCTCGACTGGCACCAGTCGCGCTTCAACTAAATGCAGCGAAATAAGGCTTCATCTTTGTACTGAGTAGATAGATAGATAGATAGATAGATAGATAGATAGATAGATAGAGAGAGAGAGAGAGAGATTTGGGCATCCAATATTAGGTTGACAGCTAATAGCTAGATAGATAAATGTACAGATACATACATACAGCTCATCAGAGAAAAATCTATTATTGATATAAATGTTGGAATCTCTTTGTATTTTATGATGTCAACAATCTAACATCTTAGAAAATGATTTACAACTTTGTATTTAGGTTCCCTCCTTGTACTGAAAGAACATTCATATTTTAGAAGTTTTTTAAACAGTGACCTTTATCTACTGGAGAATGCCTCAGAGAACAAACCACTTTGGATCATCAACTTTTTAATACATCTGTTGGAGGAAATCTTCGTCAAAAAGTGTATTTATATAAAGACACATCGGATAATCTTACACCGGAAGTGCGGTCAAATGGGACTTTTATCGTTAAAAAAATTAAAAAGTATGAGGAGGGTGGAATGAAATGTTCATAGACAGACTACATTTTTTCCTTCTATTTACAAAGAAATCTGCTTGTTAAAAGAAGATTTCCAAAGTCTCTTTCTTATAGGGTATATATATATATATATATATATATATATATATATGTATATATAGCATAATGAGAAGCCACGTATACTTTCTTAACATGTATATAATATAGAAAAAACAACTGAAAAGTTGCAAATTAAAAACAAAATTGACTGTTTTTTTGTGAAAGTATTTATTTATATTTTTATATATATATATTTGATATTTCAGATCGGCCCCGATCTTTCATCAGATGAAAGATCGGCGTCGATTCACTTGATTTAACTATCATCTTCTCTCCAACATGGAAAAATACTTGACAGTGAATCAGTATCGCAGTTATTACGTCATCATATCAGCTGTTGGTGTTGTGGTAACCATCACCACCATTTTATTTACAAAATATATTACAAGCATTCATTGGTTAATCACCTTCAATCTAGCTTGCTGATTGGTCAGTTTCGACCAATCAAATCACCCCCACGCGACAGATCTATTTTGGCGTCAACTAAGTGTGATCCTGTCACGTGACCACCACATTGGATAGCGACCTCCAGCATAATGGCATGATCCTTTCCACACCTTTCCTAGATAAAAATAAAATAATTGTGCCGAACACCCTTCACACGTTCACCGCTACATATTTGGTGATCTCGTCGTTTAGGGTCCCGTTACAGAGTCGTTTTTGACTAAGAAGATTGAAGCTTCTTCACCAATGGGATTCAAACACTGCGACACATACGAAAAAATTATGTGGGCCGCAAACGGGACTATATTGAAAAATAAATCTCATTTGGTCACATTTCATGAGAGTGTCTTGGTCAGCCCATGACATTTTCTGTCGATCGTGTTAATTGTGCATTACACGAAAAATGTCGAATTATTTTTCTATATTTCTGAGATGAGGTATTATGTACACTATTTACATTGCTCGCGCTATCATCCTCGTCTTTGTCGCCATATTTATCGCAAAGTTTCGGCCGTTGATAAATATGGTAGCAAAGATGAGGATGATAGTCCGCGCAGTGTAAATAATATCGAACATAATGTCCAGCCTGACAATTCTTACAAAAATGTCCAACATAAAATATTAGGCTAAGTAAATTTATGAAGTCCTAATTATTATCTGTTTATATCTCTGGTATAGAGATATTATCATTACTTACATCATTTACATTATTCGAACTGTTGTACTCATCTTCACTGCCATATTCACAACGTTTCGGCTGTGTACGCTCCGGTCTTCTTCAGGTGATTGGAATTTCTAGCCTTGTTTGGCAGCAGGTCGACCGCAGAAAGAAACTGCAAACTACTGCCTCGTCAGTCATGAATTGAAAGAGATATGATCATGCAAGGCGTAAGGTTCTTCATAGACTGAAATCTGGTAACATTTTTAGCCCGTCCTGGGTATGAAGATAAACTACATCCAACAACAAGTCCTCAGATCAGAAGTTTTTGAATAGCGTGGAACCACCTCTTAATTGCTGGGGTTCCCAGGTCCACCCTGATTGGGAGTGGTAGTAACTGTTAGGGTCACAGCTATGGGCAAATAGTTGCCAACCCCACCCCCTCAAAACACTATGAAATTGCAAAAATAAGTTTTAACACCAGAAATACATTTTTGGTAATACATTGTTACCAGAAATACATTTTTGCAGAAAAATATTACCAGCAATAGATATTGAATGAAAATATATTACGTGGAATACATTTTTGAAGAAATAAATATTACGAGCAATACACTTTTGAAGAAATAATATTACCAGCAATAGATTTTTTAAGGGAAAAAATATTACGAGCAATAAATTTGTGATGAAAAAATATTACCAGCAATAGATTTTTGGAAAAAAATATGTGCAGTTATACATTTTTGAAAATGATATTGCCAGCAGTCATAATGTTCTCGGTATTAAATAAACCATTGTGGGTGATATGCAGTAAAATAATCGAAACCAAACAAAACCAATATTTTTATTCGTTAGAAGTAATGCCATTGGTTAATTAAATATGTGACGTTTACATTTTAAACTGGTTTTGTTTTTATCCACTTAAGAAAATGATATGCATTTTATAACAAACTAATATTTGTATTTGTTGGTGGTGATTTTTACAGAAAACAATTAGTTTATGTTTATTTTGCGCAGGTTTCTTTCTTGTCAGATATAAACGAAAATAAGCTCATTACAATTTGATTAGTGAATCAAATCTTTTATAATGAGATAACGATGTGATAATATCAATCTTTTATCATGAAGAAGGTGAGGTGTTTCTGTCACGAGCTTTCAGGCTAATCAAATGGTTGAGCATCGGCGCTGGGAATCTGTGAAGACACAGAAAAATTCTATTGATAGCAAAACCATTTGTATATAAAACACTGATTACAATTTGAAGATGATTTCATCAAAAGGCAGGTACAATTATATTTAATTAATTCACACAGAAGAAAATACGTATATATATATATATATATATATATATATATATATATATATATATATATATATATATGATAGAAATTGTAAGGAGGATTTGATAATTGTAATTAAGTAATTCATTGAGTCTGAAAGAAACCTCAACAGAATGCAGAAAGCACTGGACGGCCGTTTCGTCCTATATTTGGGACACATCAGCAGTCCGCATCCACTACCGAGAATTGAAATCAGACTCAATATAGCGCCGCTCGCTCACATATTCTGTGGTGGAACTCAACTGAAGTTCTCTGTAATCATAGGACTGTGCCCCGCCGGAGCTACGACTACTATCACCAAGCCGCTCAAACTGAAGCATTAGAAGCCGGATCAAGCAATGATATACATATGATAGAAATTGTAAGGAGGATTTGATAATTATAATTAAGTAATTCATTGAGTCTGATTTGCTACCTCTTCGCCAGAGAGGCCCGTTGAACAGTTGGTATGGTGTTTTCTTGACAACCTAACTGTCCGTGTTTCAATTCTCGGTAGTGGATGCGCACTGCTGATGAGTCCCAAATATTGGACGAAATGGCCGTCCAGTGCTTTCTGCATTCTGTTGAGGTTTCTTTCAGACTCAATGAATTACTTGATTATATATATATTATTCTAATTTTATCATATAGATAAAAACAGTTTACTCACTACAAAGATGCAGTTGAAATGCACCGAAAGGGAGTTGCATCTTTGTAGTGAGTAAACTGTTTTTGTCTATATGATAAAATTAAAATAATAAATAATTATCGCTCTACTATCAGTATCGAGCCCTCTTTTTGATTAATGCTGTGAACGTTAGAATTCATATATATTTAATTTCGTTCTCATTGCATCGGATATATATATATATATATATATATATATATATATATATATATATATATATATATATAGTATTTATTCAAAGATTATAACACAAGCTTTTTCTAACATTACTACAAAAATAGCCATTTTGTTTCCACATTATTGATGTCTTGTCAATTGATGGTGTTGATTTCAAAATAAAGAATTAGAAATAATTAAAAACCAACCAAACCCCACTCAATTGGGGAAACATTGTTATGTAAGCTATGATGACCAATTAAAATCCAAGTATATCATTCAAAACACTTGACAACGGTCTCTTGAGACAATGTATTAATAAGTCAATATTAATGTTAGATTAAAATATAAATCAGTATCACTAATTAACTTTTAATTACACTATAAAAGTTAAAAAATAAAAATTACAAATTTTAAATTGGTCATGTCTTTATTTTGAAATCAATACCATTACTTGACACGACACCAGAAGTGTAGAAATAAAGTAGCTATTTTTGTATTAATGTTATAACATGCTTGTGTTATAATTTTTGAATAAATATTATTTGCCCTACTCTATATTGAGCACTGTTTTATGAATAGTGTTTTTGATTACTGGAATTTTATTCCGTCTATAACAAACCTGTACTTGGGTATAATATATATATATATATATATATATATATATATATATATATATATATATATATATAAGGACAAAAGGAAAAATTTTCTTTAATAATGCGTTTTGTCCTCTGATGGACCTTATCAAGCGAAATGTAAGGATTTTATTTTGCAACATGTATTTATAAACGAAACTTTTATAAATAAACAATAATACCATCCACCGAATTTCGTTGATTAGACATTTAATTATTTACATTATTTGGACTATTGTCCTCATCTTTGTCGCCATATTTATTACAACGTTTCGGCCATTGTACGCTCCGGCCTTTTTCAGTTCGTTGGAATGTCGAACTGAACCCTTTATTTCGCTCACTGGGGTAGACTGTTCTAATTCCACGTACCGTTTTTAATAGATGTCAGTTATCAGTTATTTCCTGTTAATTGCCCTCTCCAAGTTCTCCACTGCCTTAACCAGGTATTGAACTCATACTGTTTGGGTCCAGTCACTGGATCTAACTAACGCCTTTATCCACTGTGCCATGACATTCCAACCACCTAGAAATGCCGGAGCGTACAACGACCGAAACGTTGTAATAAATATGGCGACAATGACGGGAACAATAATCCGATTAATGTAAATAATGTACATAATAACTCATCTTAGAAATATAGACAGATACTGTAGAATTGCCTCACAGACCACATTTCATAGTTTACCTTGTTATTCAGAGTGTATCTTGATAATAATTTTTAGGGTTTTATAATTTTTTAAAAATTAGAAAACTAACGATATTTTAACGTCTGTTTATATATACATGTTACATTACAAATGCTAGCGCTTACCTGCCAGAGGACGAAACGGCTGGCTAAGGAAGACATTTATATATATATATGTGTGTGTGTATATATATATATATATATATATATATATATATATATATATATATATATATATATATATATATATTAAACTGTGTAGTATATATATTATATTATAAAGAGTTAATCATACAAAGAATTAATCAGTAAAGGTAATTTAATTAATGTCTAAATCGCTTTGCTAACAAACTTAATAAATGAAAACTATATTACTGGATGATGATGAAAATGTGAAAATTTTCGAAAGTACTAGCACCGGAACATCAAATGCATCTTACAATTTTAACTTTAAGGATCGCGTCATTCAACGAGTAGTTATTAGTTTAATGCATTATTAAGATTGCTAGCAAAGAGATTTCGCCATAAATTACATTAGCTCTATTGATTAATTCTTTGCATGTTTGCCTCCTTATAATATATATATATATATATATATCAGAATTAACCAAGATGTTTCCAATATCACCTTTCCTAACACAATCACTACTCCATTAAGCCAACCTTCAAAAAATATATATATAGAAACCAAAAGAAAACCGTTTAATCCGTCAAGACAACAATGCAAACAATATTTCTTTATGTGAAAATATGGTCTTCAAATATAAAGCAATTGACATAATTTTTCAGTTGTCTATTTGAATATACAATAGCATTTCCAAATTATTCTAACTGCTAAATTCATTTTGTACGTTGTTTCTAGATACTTTGCTTCAATACATTAATTTCGGTTTTTGCCTTCAAAATATTAACATTGAACGAAACGCCTCGTCTAAACTACAGTTTTCCTATTGACTTTTCCTCATATATATATATATATATATATATATATATATATATATATATATATATATATAATTTATTCGAAAACTGTAACATAAATATGTTAAAAGATCTCTACTAACATAGCCATTTTGTTTAAACACTTCTGGTGTCTTATCAATTGGTGGTGCTTTTAAAATTTTCCATTTCACTTTAAGAGACTTATCATCATCTTTTAAAATCAAACATATTTATGAACTGATGTATTATTTCTGTAAGTACTATTGGTGAAGGACAAGATATGATGATACCACCTAGTCTTGAAATAATTCTTAGTACTACCAATATAGAATTTTTCAACTCTCGGATGCTCTATTGTAGAGATAGTACTAAGTTAAAGAAGAGATTTAGTTAAACATTTGTTTGGCAACAGGCATTGGTCAGAATCCCTACAATTACGTTGGCCCATATCATTAATAATATTTATCTTGGAACGTGTAAATTAATAAAGTGGTTTAAAATTTGATTATTGCGTAACTTTATAATTTTCTAAATTGGTGCAGCTATAACTTAGTTTTAATGTGTTTTTGTTAAATATTTTCTAATGGGGTTACTTTTAGGAATATGTTTATCAATCAAATGGAGGTCTAACTTAGTTCTGACCAATTGGTTAAATTGGGTAGTACCAAATGGTTTTCCTATTTCTATTTCTTTTCTTGGGACCACTATCATCATATTTTCAAAACTTGATTTCAGCGTACTTGTAATCACTATTCTTTAAAACTTTATTAATAATCCTTGGGAGAGGTAGGAATCCACCTCTTCCCACCCCAGTTATTGGTTAAGTAGTAAGACTGGTTATTGGTTAAGTAGTATATCTTACTAAAATTAAAATATTTTCTCTCTTTAAATAACCTACAAAGCTGTAGAAAACGAATGAATCAAGCCAAATTAACATCACAAAACGACTGTTGAAATGTCTATGTTACATAATGAAGAAAATAGTCTGAGAATATTAAAACAAGATTAACAGAGGAAAGCAGCCAATGACCTACCTAACGTGATTGTGTTAATGGATAGAAGAACAAAGGCTTAGGAAATATTGCACAAGGCAATAGCTACTAAGTGCTATCAGTCAGTTAAGTGCCATGCGTGATATACGCTTAGGTGATCATGTATCTTTCGTTACATAACTAACGAGGCAGATTTTTTTCCTGTAGTAGGTTGCCATTTCTTTCTGTGTTAGACCAGTTGCCATCGAAGGTTACTGAATCCGGCCTGCCCTGCTATTTACCCACAGATGAGGGGAGAAGAAGAGGATTCATAACTTTCACAATGGTATTAGCACGTAAGTGAATGTAATGGATTCGACTGGAATTCGAACTCGGCTCTCCGATTCCTCAATCCAAGCGGCTATCCTCCTGCAGCTATAGGACAGATAAATTGTGGTTAGCCATGATAATCAACGTCCTGAACGGTCACGGCACATAAAACAAGGAGAGGGCGCCCATTAAAAACTGAACCGCTCTCCTATCAGCTGAACGTATATATATATATATATATTTCTTTTTGGCACAACGGCTGGTGAATGTATAGAAAACTCCCCTTCTCTCGACAGTCAATGTCAAGACTGTAGACGTTTTCAGCAATGAAAACAAAATATATTTTGATTTTAATGCCAGATGGTAACTGTGGAGATAGCATCTTCCATTGTCTTAAGCTCATTTCTCATTCAATGATTCAGTTATTCATGTTTCCTTCATGTTTCTGTTGCTTTCTTTCTGTAGCTTTTTACCTCTCGTTTGATTGAACATTAATTTTTAATGTCTGATGAGTTGATATTAAATAAGAAAATAAATATAATTCTGAATTCGTTTTTATTAACCGTCATCATTCTGATACAGAAATCGACATTAATTCTTTGAAATTCCGTGCCTAATATCAGTGAATCAGCAGTAACCTTAAAAGAAAAAGATGTATTCTTAAATGGGCAAAATCAGAACATCATATACAGGCTTGCTTTAAACAGTTCTTCGCTGATTAATGATATATATGTTATTGGTGATGTGATTATTTACAGTCATACACAAAATGAAATCAATTCTTGTTCCAAAATCGTAGTCATCTAGATTCGATTTAATAAATCATACTGATTGTGTTAATCGGATTACTGAAACCTTAGAATTAAATGAGAGAAAAATCGCATTGAAAATCGACCTCGGTGCTAGAATTTATGCTCTACCTGAAGTGTGTCACAATAAACAGTTTGTACGACCGACATTGAAATGAACGTCAATGAAATTAACGATGCCAAAGATGCAGAAGTTCCAGTTTCAGAAACGTGAGTTGCCATTATGAATTAAAGAATTTCCTATGATTATAAGAGCTGTAAATATGATTCTTAACCAGTGCGTGTGGCTAATATCTGGTTGGAAGGAACGTCCTCGCGGTTTAAAGATGAATTTAACATTCCATAAATCTCTAAATTTCCTTCCGATTTGATACCTAATGTCCAAATCTGACTCGCCTGCCAAAGACGTAGCGTTTTATTTTCCCGCAAAATTGGCACCATGCACTATTTGTGGTTCTTCTATGTCTTCAAAAAATATGATCTTCATTTGGTCTCCACATCTTCCTATTTTGTGCTGCTATAATTAAATCGCAGGCTAGAAGCCTCCAGGGCGCGTATACAAATTTAAGATTGAAATGCGATAAGTACATTTCATTATTTCTATTTTAAAATGGATTCATTACAATGATTGTTTTAATTATGGCAGAAAAAACTCTTGAACTTATTCCCTGAGGAAATATTCATAAATATACGACCATTCATGTGGGAATATAAATGTGCCTTTATTTTTTCTTTTAAAAGACTTTTTAGATGGAAAAAAAAAATTTATTTATAAAAAACTTCATGGCTATATCCAATTTTATCTGCATCAGTATCTGCAAATTAGCCATCTGATAAAGATATATAACAACAACAACAACAGCAACAACAATAATAATAATAATAATAATAATAATAATAATAATAATAGGCGAATGGATTTCGGAAAGAGAAATCATCTTACTTTCCAGGGAATGCATCCTCCTAAGGCTGATGTCGATCATCTGTATATGTCCAAATGTGAATGTGGCAGAGGAAGTATTTCAACGAGAATTATCTTGCAAACCCATGACAATCGGTCTTCAAAGATACCTGGAAACTACAGTAGACTGAATGATGATCTGTGACAAATAACATGAAAGAAATAAGAAAATCTATCCAGCAATAATGGAAGCGAACTTATTCAAAAGGGAATTGCAAGTTGGCGAAGAAACGCCAATAAACCATAATAAACCTACCGCAGCAGCAAATAAACTAAAAATAGAAAGCAAATTCAATGTACCGAATGCAGAAATGATGGCGAGATAAGCCTCTTCATCGTCAATACTCTGTCCGTACCAAAGAAGCTGTTGTAGCCAAACACCATATTCACCGGTGGTTACGTAGTGCAGCGTAAAAAGCTGAAACTGAAGGTTTTATTCTTGTTGCACATGACCAATGCTTGCAAAAGAGAAATTACCACGCACACCTACTGTGTTGAGCTGAAATGCAGATTCTCTGTAAAATACCCAGAAGTAACAGACCATCTTGTATCAGATTGCACGGTGTTAGCACCCACTGAATATAAAACTCGATCTGAAAGATTGGGCCAATATCTGTTGCGGACCACGATAGGGATGCAGCGCTGGTTTACGGAATGGCCTTGTGCCAGACACCACACACCACTACCGAATCCACAATCAAAGTAAGAATAAAGAAAATATAAAGACGTGCTCTTTCCACCGTACAAACGTACAAAGTGAAAAGATGTAGACAGGCAAAACAACAAAATGTTAAGAACAAACATAGATTTTATTTAGAGTTTAACAAGTAGTGTCTTCCGTGAAGACCTTCAGTAAATGTACTGGAAATGTAGTTGAAGAAGAATTCAAGTAGATTAGTAAATTGTCTTCTGTGAAGACCTTCAGTAAATGTACTGGGAAATGTTGTAGTGAATGAAATTAGATCACGCGCCAAAATTCAAATCAAAGATGACTATGGCGGGAAGGAGTTCTTCGAGAATAAATGTTCAGAAAGTCAGTTGTAATGCATAGTAACATACGGCAAGGAAAAATACTCACTGCGAGAGTTTATGATTGTGAGTGTATGTAGTTCTTTTTAAAGTGACAGGTTCTGAGAGTATGCGTTCGAAGAATGTGAAAAATGCTCGTTCATCAGGTTGGAAGTTCCTGGGATTGAGATCTCGGTAGACGTTAGCTTCTGTCATGAAGGTGACAACTGTGTTGTCTGTATTAAGATACCGAGACGAGCCATGAGGTCTAGGCAAGGTTTTGCCGAATAAAATTCTCTGCCAGTATCTATGGGTTCACCGGCGAGAGGAAAGTGAGCCGACCCGATCAGGTCAAGCGACCTGGGGCGACTAATTTTGAAACGCCAAATTTGCCGTGACGTCACGCAAAAGCGCGCGAAAAATAAATTCTTCCTCATCCTCGGCTAAGACGACGGTTTACTACTATGACTGACCGAACGTGAGAGGAAGGGGTGAAAATGTCGCGCGTGCGTCACAATGAAGGTGTGGGTAGTGACATATCCCACACAGCTCCCTTCTTGGATTAAATGTCGGCAGACATTTAACGAAAAGGTAACGAACTTTTTAGAAAGAGTGAAAAGATTTGAAAAGTATTCTCATGTGCTGAAAAGAAGAAGTGTCTGTAATCGACGAAATGTGCAGTATGTCTCTAGTGAGTCAGAGAAAGTCGGTAGTGATCAGCTTTTATCCGGTGCTTCAAGTAGAGCTGGGTTTGTCGTCCCGTCAACCTGTTTACTGTCCTCGTCGGACGTCCGCCTGAAAGATGAGGTTGTTCCGGGGAAATGGCGAGTATGGCCATGTGAGCTGATGTAAAATATCTACCGGTGTAGAATGAAAGTAGTGAGAATTTTGCATGTTATTGACGGTAGAATACCGTTCTTGCAAAATTCTTTAGGTCATTCAATTGCATCGTCGTAGGTAAGAAAAGGACAGTGAGTCGCCTTTGAGAAGTAGGGTTTACACGTTTTCTGTTTCAGCACAGAAGAAGGTTGAATTTGTTCTCTGTTGGTCTTGCCTGTCGATCACGTCGGGTGGTCACCAATCTTGTTGCGAACCCGATAGCGGTGCAGATCTGGCTTAGGAAAATAAGGCCTTGTGCCAGACGCTACACACTACTACCGGATCCCCCGACAAAGTAAGAATAAATAAGCAGGAGGAATGACGAAGATAAGCCTGGTCAAGAGAACAAATATAGAATTTTTATTTAGAGTTTAACAAGTAGTGTCTTCCGTGAAGACCTTCAGTAAATGTACTGGAAATGTAGTTGAAGAAGAATTCAAGTAGATTAGTAAATTGTCTTCTGTGAAGACCTTCAGTAAATGTACTGGGAAATGTTGTAGTGAATGAAATTAGATCACGCGCCAAAATTCAAATCAAAGATGACTATGGCGGGAAGGAGTTCTTCGAGAATAAATGTTCAGAAAGTCAGTTGTAATGCATAGTAACATACGGCAAGGAAAAATACTCACTGCGAGAGTTTATGATTGTGAGTGTATGTAGTTCTTTTTAAAGTGACAGGTTCTGAGAGTATGCGTTCGAAGAATGTGAAAAATGCTCGTTCATCAGGTTGGAAGTTCCTGGGATTGAGATCTCGGTAGACGTTAGCTTCTGTCATGAAGGTGACAACTGTGTTGTCTGTATTAAGATACCGAGACGAGCCATGAGGTCTAGGCAAGGTTTTGCCGAATAAAATTCTCTGCCAGTATCTATGGGTTCACCGGCGAGAGGAAAGTGAGCCGACCCGATCAGGTCAAGCGACCTGGGGCGACTAATTTTGAAACGCCAAATTTGCCGTGACGTCACGCAAAAGCGCGCGAAAAATAAATTCTTCCTCATCCTCGGCTAAGACGACGGTTTACTACTATGACTGACCGAACGTGAGAGGAAGGGGTGAAAATGTCGCGCGTGCGTCACAATGAAGGTGTGGGTAGTGACATATCCCACATATCTATAATGGAAAATATGTATTTTTTATTACGGGAAGGAAACTTCAAGAAACTGGTGCGAAAATCATCAAGACCCAGTTACAGAGATAGAACCTGTAACAATTCCATAGGAATTTACAATACATACAGACAGGACAATCAAATATAATCGCATAGACATCATCATCATCATCAAAGACAACAACCACAATATATGCTTTCTTATTAGTATATAGCAGTCCTTGCAGATTTTAATGTATCTTTGAAGATTTTTAAAAAGTCTATCAAAATACAATGAATTTGAAGTGGAATTCTAAAACATGTGGCACACGTAGATTATCACTTGTATTTGGAAACCTCAGATTTATTGGAAAAAAAAATAATAATAATAAACAATTATTCTTCAAATATTCCCAGAAACTATAGTAGTCTGGATAAGGATTTGTGTCAAAGAACATGAAAAGAATAAAGAAATGTTATTTAGTAACAAAGAAAGCCAACAAATTCAAAGGCATTTCAAATCGGCAAAGAATTACAAATAAACCTTAATACACATAATACAGCGGCAAAGAAACTAAAAATAAAGCAAAAATAGATGACATGAACGAAATTCAAAAATGTGGCACACTAGGACTACCACTTGTATTTAGAACCCTCGGATTGATTGGAAAATATTCCAATAGATGCTTTGAAGGGATTCCTGTTAGTTTAGACCACGCCTTAAGGAAATACAAAATAATTCTATTCACAAGTACATCTCACATATTACCAAGAGATTTTTGTCTGTAAAATGAGTGAATTTAGTTCCTTTTTTTTCTTTTTACAAAATGTGATCAGTGGTAAATGTCATGAAGTCAGTTCCGAGCTTAGGTCTCTGGTTGGAACCCGGAAAGACATGTGTATACAACAGAAATCTAAGGAAATAATAATGGCCTAGAAATATCTGGGTGATATCCGGCGGGGAATAGCCGTTTCTCGGGGGCAGGACGAGCTTGATAGTTTCGCCTAGATGTGGTAACATATCAAGATAACTCCTGGGTGGTTACGGATAAAATGCAAAAATTACAAACGTCAGTGTTTACAAACAAAAACTCATGCCAGATCGGTCGTCAAGCGGGTAAACAAAGGCCACGTCCCTCAGAGAGGACCAGTCTGGGGTCGAATAATCTGTCACTGGAAAAAAATCTTCCCCAAACAATCAGAGATCTGCTCACTAAAGCCGGACTAACTACAACACTGTACCTGGTAACAAATCAATTAATAAAAAGAGAGAACGAATGGAATCGTGCAGAGTATAAACAAATGATGCCACTTATTTTCACTACACTCGACAATCCACAAAAGACCACGTATTAGACATACTAAATGTTACCTGTGGAGAGATATGGTATGAACTAAAATAATGCTTTATCTCGGTCTAAATATTCTTGCTAGTGTCCGCAGTGATATCATGCGAAACAAAAGACACTCAAATACAGAAATAGATAAGAGGAAACTAAATATAAAACAAAGTACTATCAGATTTAATCCAAACGGAAATGATGCAAGAGTGGAAATAGATAATACGACAGAGGGTGAGATTATATCTAAAATAAATGAGATACGAAATAATGATATCTCATAAAATAAAACGGAAGAATATCGCTGAGTCATAAATCATTGCACGTCTTCAGATTCCGTCAATGATGAAGATGAATCAAATGACATTAGAACAAAGTTCCTTAAAATTTTAGTTGGAATCACTGAAGTGAAAAACCACACCATTCCAATAACCAGAGAAGGCAATTCCCACATAAATCTCAGAAATAGACCGGCTTCCAAAGAATCATATGACAAAGTCCAATAAACATAATATGCCGCCATATAACGCTGCATTGCAAATGATGCTAATGGACAGACCGCAGGAAAACATCACAGAAGTAAATAATGTTATATATGTAACAACTTTTGCAGTTACTGAAAAATCTTAATATCAAAATAAATAAAAGATTAAACAACAGACGAAAACAGTCCACTTGAAAGGCGAAATTAAAACGAGAAATCAGATGCAACTTATCGATACTAGATTAAATTTCAAGAAGTTCAAATGTTTCAACACGGTAAAGCAAGAACGTTAAACAGAAATATAAAAGTAAAGCCTGAATGAAATTCCACCAATCAAGGACATTTTTAGACATAAACAAAACATTAAAGGCATAGGATGATATGAAAACGCTGTAAGTTCTATCGACAAAATAAGGTATTCCAAATGAACTTCAAGAAATTTTACAAGGCAATTGGAAAAGCTTTTATAGAAGTTAAAAAGCCACAATCTATAGAAGAAATGAAAATATTTTGGTAGAATACTTGGAGCAAACCAAACGAATATATTTCCAATTCAGAGTGGATCAAACGAGAACAAGAAACAATGAAGGATAAACCTGTGCAAGAATGGAAAAATATAACCAAGAATTACTTTAGGCAAACTCTGACGAAATCACGAAAATGGAAATCCCCAGGAAATGACAAGGTACCCAACTTCTGACTCTATCATCTCTCATCATTTCATAAAACACTTGCAAAGCCACACTATTCCAATAATCAGAAAAACTAACTCTCACACAAATGTCAGAAAGAGACCAGCTGCCAAAAATTCAGATGACAAAATCCAATACATATACTGTACCAGCATATAACTCTGCATTGCAATCCTTGTTGACAGACTAACTACGGGAAAACATCACAAGAGTAAATAATTACATATACGCAACAGCTTTACCAACTAGTGAAAAACAAATCAAGACAAATAAAAGATTAAATAACAGTCAAAAAGAGTCAATTTGGAAGGCATTTCTGATGTTATGTCTTTGGTAGAAAATAATCATAATAATAATAATTCCCTAAATATCGTTCAAGAAGTGGTATAATATAATGACTGGTAATAGAAAATTTAAAACGTCATAAGCTTGCGGTCATATCTCTGGCAAATATTGAATGCTCTTAAGTTTTCAACACATGTTAATCATTAAATTAAATAGGAGGTTTGAATCAGTTATTGCACAAAGTTAAACAAACATGTGTATTGAGAAATTAAAACATATATAACTAACTCAACGCTGTCTCTCTACCTCCCTACACTGCCCCCACTTCGTGAGTTTCCTTATTATTGCCCGTCATAAATGTGTAAATATATTTTCATTTTTTCATTTCAACATTTGGAAAAAATCTGATGATCCACTGTCCTTTGGAAGGGCTGTGGTGAAATAATTTATTATATGGAACCTTAATGTAATCTGTTTTTATTTAATATATATATATATATATATATATATATATATATATATATATATATATATATATATATATATATATATATTCAGAAATTAAAATGTTTCTACTTGCTTGATTTTGACATCACCCATTTGTAATTCGCGCGTATCCAAACATAAATTTTCGGGAATTCGGCCACATCAAGTTGAAAGGTTATCCCTTTTCCTGCCAAATATAAATTCTGGAGCATTCGGCTACATCAGGTTGAAACGTTGTCTTATTGCTGCAAAAAAAAATTCTGGGCTATTCGGCTACACAACGTCGAAACGATGATTCTTTTGCGGCAAAAAATAAGTTCTGGGCAACTCGGCCATATCACGTTCAAACGATGACACTTTTGCGGAAAAAATAAATTCTGGGTCATTTGGGCACATCGCGTAGAAACGATAACTCTTTTGCGGCATTAAATAAATTCTGGGCCATTCGGCCACATCACGTTGAAACGATGACTCTTTTACGGCATTAAATAAATTTGGGGCAATTCGGCCACATCACGTTGAAACGATGACAATTTTGCGGCAAAAAACAAATTCTGGGCCATTCGGGTACATCACGTTGAAATGATGATTTTTTTGCGGCAAAAAATAAATTATTGGCCTTTGGGCCACATCATGTTGAAACGATGTCTGTTTTCCAGCATCAAGTAAATTCTGGGACATACGGCCGCATACCGTTGAAACGATGACTCTTTTGCAGCAAAATAAATTCTGGGCAATTCCGGCACATCACGTTGAAACGATGACTCTTTTGCGGCAAAAAATAAATTCTGGGCCATTCGCCCACATAACGTTCAAACGATGAATCTTTTTGGCGGCATTAAATAAATTCTGGGCAATTCGGCCACATCACGTTGAAACGATGACGCTTTTGTGGCAAAAATTAAATTCTGGGCTATTCGGTCATATCAGGTTGAAACGATGAATCTTTTGCAGCAAAAACAAATTCTAGGCTATTCTGGCACATCACGTTGAAAAGATGACTCTTTTGAGGCAAAAAATAAATTCTTGGCAATTTTGCCACATCAGGTTGAAAAGATGACACTTTTTGGCGGCATTAAATAAATTCTGGGCTATTCCGGCACATCACGTTGAAAAGATGACTATTTTGCGGCAAAAAATAGATTCTGGGCTATTCGGGCACATCACGTTGAAACGATGACTCTTTTGCGGCATTAAATAAATTCTGGGCCGTTCGGGCATGTCACGTCGAAACGTAGACTCTTTTCCGGCAAAAAAAATATTTCTGGGCCTTTCGGGCACATCACTTTGAAATGATGACTCTCTTGCGGCAAATAATAAATTCGGCGCCATTCGGCCACACCACGATAAAAAACTGACTCTTCAGCTGCAAAAATAAATTCTGGGCCATTCGGCCACATCACGATGAAACCCTGACTCATTTTCAGCAAAAATAAATTCTGGGACATTCGGCCACATCACGTTGAAACGATGACTCATTTGCGACAAAAAATAAATTCTGTGTTTTGCTGGCAAAAAATAAATTCTGATCCATACGGGCACATCACTTTGAAACGATGATTCTTTGGCGGCAAAAAAAAAATTCTGGGCCATTCGGCCACATCAGGTTGAAACGATGAATCTTTTTGGCAGCATTAAATAAATTCTGGGCAATTATGCCACATCACGTTGAAACGATGACTCTTTTGCGGCACAAATTAAATTCTGGGCTATTCGGGCACATCACGTTGAAACGATGACTCTTTTGTGGCATTAAATAAATTCTGGGTCGTTCGGGCATGTCACGTTGAAACGATGACTCTTTTGCGGCAAAAAATAAATTCTGGGCAATTCGGCCACATCGCGTAGAAAAGATGACACTTCTGCGGCATTAAATAAATTCTGGGCCATACGATCACATCACGTTGAAACGATGACTCTTTTGTGGCATTAAATAAATTCGTGCCACATCACGTTGAAACGATGACTCTTTTGCGGCAAAGAATAAATTCTGGGCCATTCGGGCACGTTTCATTGAAACGATGCCTCCTTTGCGCCATTAAATAAATTCTGGGACTTTTGGCCATATCACGTTGAAACGATGAGACTTTTGCGCCAAAAAATAAATACTGGACATTCGGGCACATCACGTTGAAACCCTGACTCTTTTACTGCAAAAATAAATTCTGGATCATTCGGCCACATGACGTTGAAACGATGACTCTTTTGCGACAAAAATAAATTCTGTGTTTTGCTGGCAAAAAATAAATTCTGGTCCATACGGGAACATCACGTTGAAACGATGTCTCTTTTAATGCAAAAATAAATTCTGGGCCAATCGGCCCCATCACGTTGAAACTATGACTCTTTTGCGGCAAAGAATAAATTCTGGGCCATTCGTGAACATTTCTTTGAAACGATGACACATTTGCGGCATTAAATAAATTCTGGGCCATTCTGCGACATCACGTTGAAACGATGACTCTTTTGCAGCATTAAATAAATTCTGGGCCATTCGGCCACATCAGTTTGAAACGATGACAATTTTGCGGCAAAAAATGTATTCTGGGCCATTCGGATAGATCACGTTGAAATGATGACTCATTTCCGGCATCAAATAAATTCTGGGACATTCGGCCACATACCGTTGAAACGCTGACATTTTGGGCCAAAAAATAAATTCTGTGCTATTCAGGCACATCGCGTTGAAACGATGACTCTTTTCCTGCAAAACCAAATTCTGGGCCATTCGGCCACATCACTTTGAAACGATGACTCTTTTGCGGCAAAAAATAAATACTGGCCCATTCGGGTACATCACGTTGAAATGATGACTCATTTGCGCAATTAAAAGAATTCTGGGACATTCGATCACATCACGTTGAGACCCTGACTCTTTTACTGCAAAAATAAGTTCTGGGACATTCGAGCACATCACGTTGAAACGATGAATCTTTTCCGGCAAAAAATAAATTCTGGGCCTTTCGGGCACATCACGTTGAAACGATGACTCTTTTGCGGCATTAAATAAATTCTGGGCAATTCGGCCACATCACGTTGAAACTATGACTCTTTTGCGGCAAAGAATAAATTCTGGGCCATTCGTGAACATTTCTTTGAAACGATGACACATTTGCGGCATTAAATAAATTCTGGGCCATTCTGCGACATCACGTTGAAACGATGACTCTTTTGCAGCATTAAATAAATTCTGGGCCATTCGGCCACATCAGTTTGAAACGATGATAATTTTGCGGCAAAAAATATATTCTGGGCCATTCGGATACATCACGTTGAAATGATGACTCATTTCCGGCATCAAATAAATTCTGGGACATTCGGCCACATACCGTTGAAACGCTGACATTTTGGGCCAAACAATAAATTCAAGGCTTTTCGGGCACATCATGTTAAAACCCTGACACTTTTACTGCAAAAATAAATTCTGGGGCAATCGGCCATATCACGTTGAAATGATGACTCTTTTGCGGCAAAAAATAAATTCTGTGCTATTCAGGCACATCGCGTTGAAACGATGACTCTTTTCCTGCAAAACCAAATTCTGGGCCATTCGGCCACATCACTTTGAAACGATGACTCTTTTGCGGCAAAAAATAAATACTGGCCCATTCGGGTACATCACGTTGAAATGATGACTCATTTGATCAATTAAAAGAATTCTGGGACATTCGAGCACATCACGTTGAAACGATGAATCTTTTACTGAAAAAATACATTCTGGATCATTCGGCCACATGACGTTGAAACGATGACTCTTTTGCAGCCAAAAAAAATTCTGGGCCATTCCGGCACATCACGTTGAAAAGATGACTCTTTTGCGGCAAAAATAAATTCTGGTCAATTCGCGCACATCAAGTTGAAAGGATGACTCTTTTGCGGCAAAAAATAATTCTGGGCTATTTGGCCACATCACGTTGAAACGATCAATCTTTTTGGCGGCATTACATAAATTCAGGGACATTCCGGCACATCACGTTGAAAAGTGTACACGTTTGCGCCAAAAAATAAATTCTCGGCCATTCGACCACATCATTTTGAAAAGATGACTCTTTTTGTCGGCATTAAATAGATTCTGGGCAATTAGGCCAGATCACGTTGAAACGATGACTCTTTTGCGGCAAAAAATAAATTCTGGGCTATTCGGGCGCATCACGTTGAAACGGTGACTCTTTTGCGGTATTAAATAAATTCTGGGCCGTTTGGGCATATCAGGTCGAAACGAGGACACTTTTCCGGCAAAAATATAAATTCTGCGCATTTCGGTTACATCAATTTGAAACGATCACTCCTTTGCGGCAGTAAATAAATTCGGGGCCATTCGGTCACATCACGTTGAAACGCTGATTCTTTGCTGCAAAAAAAAATTCTGGGCCATTCGGCCCCATTACTATGAAAACCTGAGTCTTTTACAGCAAAAATAAATTCTGGGACATTCAGCCACATCACGTTGAAACGATGACTCTTTTGCGACATAAAATAAATTCTGTGATTTGCTGGCAAAAAATAAATTCTGGGCCATTCGGCCACATCACGTTGAAACGATGAATCTTTTCCAGCAAAAAGTAAATTCTGCGTTATTCGGGCACATCTCGTTGAAACGTTGACTCTTTTACGGCAAAAAATAAATTCAGGGCCTTTCGGGCCCATCACGTTTAAACGATGACTCATTTGCGGCATTAAAAAAATTCTGTGCAATTCGACCACATCACGTTGAAATGATGACTCTCTTGCGGCAAAAAATAAATTCTGGTCCATTCGGGCACATCACGTTGAAACGATGAAACTTTTGCGCCAAAAAATAAATTCTGGGCCATTCCGGAACATCACATTCTAACCATGATTCTTTTACTGGAAAAATAAATTCTGGGGCAATCGGCAACATCACGTTGAAATGATGACTCTTTTGCGACAAAAAATAAATTCTGGCCCATTCAGGCACATCGCGTTGAAACGATGACTCTTTTGCTGCAAAAACAAATTCTGGGACATTCGGCCACATCACGTTGAAACGATGACTCTTTTGCGGCAAAAAATAAATTCTGGCCCATTCAGGCACATCGCGTTGAAACGATGACTCATTTGCTGCAAAAACAAATTCTGCGCCTTTCGGACACATCACGTCGAAACGATGACTCATTTGCAGCAATAAATAAATTCTGGGCCATTCGGGGACATCACGTTGAAATGATGACTCATTTGCGCCACTAAATAAATTCTGGGACTTTCGTCCACATCACGTTGAAACGATGAGACTTTTGCGCTAAAAAATGAATTCAGGGCCTTTCGGGCCCATCACGTTGAAACGATGACTCATTTGCGCCATTAAATAAATTCTGGGCAATTCGGCCACATCACGTTTAAATGATGACTCTCTTGCGGCAAAAAATAAATTCTGGTCCATTCGGGCACCTCACGTTTAAACGATGAAACTTTTGCGCCAAAAAATAAATTCTGGGCCATTCGGGCACATCGCGTTGAAACGATGACTCTTTTGCAGCAAAAAAAAATTCTGGGACATTCGGGCATATCACGTAGAAACACTGACTCTTTTACTGAAAAAATAAATTCTGGATCACTCGGCCACATCACGTTGAGAAGATGACTCTTTTGCGGCCAAAAATAAATCGGCCTTTTGGCGACAACATGTTGAAACGATGACACTTTTTAGCGGCATTAAATAAATTCTGGGCAATTCGGGCATATCAGGTTAAAACGATGACTCTTTTGCGGCAAAAAATAAATTCTGGTCTATTCGGGCACATCACCTTGAAACTATAACACTCTTGCGGCAAAACATAAATTCTTGGCCATTCGGGCACATCACTTTGAAACGATGACTCTTTTGCGATAAAAAATAAATTCTGGGCCATTCGGGCACATCACTTTGAAACGATGTCTCTTTTTCGGCAAGAAATAAATTCTGGGCCATTCGTGCACATCACGTTGTAACTCAATTATGAGTCATTCGCCCACATCATGTTGAAACGATGTCTGTTTTGCGGCATTAAATAAATTGTGGGACAGTCGGTCACATCACGTTGAAACGATGAAACTTTTACGACAAAAAATAAATTCTGGGCCATTCGGGCACATTACGTTGAAACAATGATTCTTTTACAGCAAAAATAAATTCTGGGCATTTCGGCCACATCACGTTGAAACGATGATTCTTTTGCGGCAAAATATTAATTCTGGGCCTTTCGGCAACATCACATTGAAACGATGACTCTTTTTTGCGGCATTAAATAAATTCTGGGCAATTCGGCAACATCACGTTGAAACGATGACTCTTTTGCGGCAAAAAATAAATTCTGGGCCATTCGGCCACATCATGTTGAAACGATGTCTTTTTTTGTGGCATTAAATAAATTCTGGGCTATTCGGGAACATCACGTTGAAACGATATATCTTTTGCGTCAAAAAATAAATTCTGGGCAATTCGGCCACATCAGGTTGAAACGACGAAACTTTTACGCCATAAAATAAATTATGTGCCATTCGGGCACATCACGTGGAAACGATGATTCTTTTACTGCAAAAATAAATTCTGGTCCATTCGGCCACATCATGTTGAAACGATGACTCTTTTGCGGTAAAAAAAATATTCTGGGCCATTCAGGCACATCACGTTGAAACGATGACTCTTTTGCAGCATAAAAAATGCTGTGCCATTCCGCCACATTACGTTGGATAAATGACTCTCTTACTACAAAAATAAATTCTAGGTCTTTTGGCCACATTACGTTGAAACGATGACACTTTTGCGACAAAAAATAAATTCAGTGTTTTCCGGCAAAAGATCAATTCTGGTACATTCGGGCACATCACGTTGAAACGATGATTCTTTTGCAGCAAAAAATCAATTCTGGGACTTTCGGCCACATCACGTTGAAACGATGTTTCATTTTACGGCATTAAATAAATTCTGAGCAATTCGGCCATATCTCTTTGAAACGATGCCTCTTTTGCGGCAAAAAATAAATTCTGGGCTATTCCGGCACATCACGTGAAAGGCTGACTCTTTTGCTGCAAATATCAATTCTGGGCAATTCGGCCACATCACGTTGAAACGACAACTCATTAGCGGCAAAAAATAAATTCTGGTCAATTCGGGCACATCACGTTGAAACGATGAATCTTTTGCGGCATTAAATAAATTCTGGGAATTTCGGGCACATCATGTTGAAACGCTGACTCTTTTGCTGCAAAAATCAATACTGGGCAATTCGGCCACATCACGATTAAGACCTGACTCTTTTACGGCAAAAATACATTCTTGGCCATTCGGGAACATCACGTTGAAACGATAACTCTTTTACTGCAAAAATAAATTCTGGGTCATTCGTACACATCACCTTGAAACGATGACTCTTTTCCGACAAAAAATAAATTCAGTGTTTTGCGGCAAAATATAAATTCTGGTCTGTTCGGGCACATCACGTTGAAACGATGTCTCTTTTTTGCGGAATTAAATAAATTCTGGGTAATTCGGCCACATCACGTTGAAACGATGACTCTTTTGCGGCAAAAAATAAATTCTGGTCTATTCGGGCACATCACCTTGAAACTATAACACTCTTGCGGCAAAACATAAATTCTTGGCCATTCGGGCACATCACTTTGAAACGATGTCTCTTTTTCGGCAAAAAATAAATTCTGGGCCATTCGTGCACATCACGTTGTAACTCAATTCTGAGTCATCGGCCACATCATGTTGAAACGATGTCTGTTTTGCGGCATTAAATAAATTGTGGGACATTCGGCCACATCACTTTGAAACGATGAAACTTTTACGCCAAAAAATAAATTCTGGGCCATTCGGGCACATCACGTTGAAACGATGATTCTTTTGCGGCAAAAAATTAATTATTGTCCTTTCGGCCACATCATGTTGAAACGATGTCTGTTTTGCGGCATCAAATAAATTCTGGGCAATTCGGCGACATCACGTTGAAACGATGAATCTTTCGCGGCAAAATATAAATTCTGGGCCTTTCGGCAACATCACATTGAAACGATGTCTCTTTTTTGCGGCATTAAATAAATTCTGGGCAATTCGGCAACATCACGTTGAAACGATGACTCTTTTGCGGCAAAAAATAAATTCTGGGCTATTCGGCCGCATCACGATGAATCCCTGAATCTTTTACTGCAAAAATAAATTCTTGGTCATTCAGCCACATCACATTGAAACGATGAATCTTTTTCGGCAAAAAATAAATTCAGTGTTATGCGACAAAAAATACATTCTGGTCCATTCTGGCACATGACGTTGAAACGATGACTCTTTTGTGACAAAATTCAATTCTGGGCCTTTCGGGTACATGAAGATCAAACGATGAATCTTTTGCAGCAAAAACTAATTCTGGGCCATTCCGGCACATCTCGTTGAAAAGATGACTCTTTTGCGGCATTAAATAAATTCTGGGCCATTAGCCACATCATGTTGAAACGATGTCTTTTTTTGCGGCATTAAATAAATTCTGGGCTATTCGGGAACATCACATTGAAACGATATATCTTTTGCGTCAAAAGATAAATTCTGGGCAAATCGGCCACATAAGTTTGAAACGATGACTGTTTTGCGGCATTAGATAAATTGTGGACCGTTCGGCCACATCAGGTTGAAACGACGAAACTTATACGCCATAAAATAAATTATGTGCCATTCGGGCACATCACGTGGAAACGATGATTCTTTTACTGCAAAAATAAATTCTGGTCCATTCGGGCACATCACGTTGATACGATGACACTTTTGCGGCAAAAAATATATTCTGGTCAATTCGGGGACATCACGTTTAGACGATGACTCATTTGTGGCATTAAATAAATTGTGGGCCTTTCGGTCACATCACCTTGAAACGATGACTCTTTTGCGGCATTAAATAATTTATGGGCCTTTAGGTCACATCACGTTGAAACGATGACTCTTTTGCGGCATTAAATAAATTGTGGGCCTTTAGGTCACATCACGTTGAAACTATGACTCATTTGCGGCATTAAATAAATTCTGGGCAACTCGTCCACATCACGTTGAAACGATGACTCTTTTGCGGCAAGAAATATATTGCGGGCATTTCGGCCACATCTATTTGAAACGATGAAACTTTTACGCCGAAAAATAAATTCTGGGCCTTTCGGGCACATCACGTTGAAACAATGATTCTTTGTCGGCATTAAATAAATTCTGGGCAATTCGGCCACATCACGTTGAAATGATGACTCTCTTTCGGCAAAAAATAAATTATGGGCCATTCTGGCACATCACGTTGAAACGATGTCACTTTTGCGCCAAAAAATAAATTCTGGGACATTCGGGCACATCACGTTGTAACCATGACTCTTTTACTGTAAAAATAAATTCTGGGCCTTACGGCCACATCACGTTGAAACGACTCTTTTGCGGCAAAAGATAAATTCTGGGCCTTTCGGGTACATCACGTTGAAATAAGGACTCATTTGCCCCATTAAATAAATTCTGGGCCTTTCGGGCACATCACGTTGAAACGATGACTCTTTTGCGGCATTAAATAAATAAAGGTCAATTCGGCCACATCACGTTGAAACGATGACTCTTTTGCGGTATTAAATAAATTCTGGGCCTTTCGGACACATCATGTTAAAACGATGACGATTTTGCTGCAAAAATAAATTCTGGGCCATTCAGGCACATCACGTTGAAACGATGATTCTTTTGCTGAAAAAAATAAATTCTGGGCCATTCGGGCACATCACTTTGAAACGATGAATCTTTTGCGGCATTAAACAAATTCTGGGACATTCGGGCACATCCCGTTGAAACGATGACTCTTTTGCGGATTTAATGAATTCTGGGCCAATCGGCTTCATCACGTTGAGACGCTGAGTCTTTTGAGGCATTAAATAAATTCTGGGCTATTCGGCCAAATGACGTTGAAACGAAGACTCTTTTGCGGCATTAAATAAATTCTGGGCCATTCGGGCACATCACGTTGTAACAATGAGGTTTTTGCGGCAAAAAAATTGTGGGTCTTTCGGGCACATCACGTTGCAACGATGAGACTTTTGCGGCAAAAAAAATTCTGGGCCATTCGGGCACATCACGTTAAAACGATGACGATTTTGCTGCAAAAATGAATTCTGGGCAATTCGGCCACATCACGTGGAAACGATGACTCTTTTGCGGCGTTAAACAAATTCTGGTCTATTTGGGCACATCAGGTTGAAAGGCTGACTCTTTTGCTGCAAATATCAATTCTGGGCAATTCGGCCACATCACGCTGAAACGACGACTCATTAGCGGCAAAAAATAAATTATGGTCAATTCGGGCACATCACGTTGAAACGATGAATCTTTTGCGGCATTAAATAAATTCTGGGCCGTTCGGGCATATCACGTTGAAAAGATGACTCTTTTCCGCCAAAAAATAAATTCTGGGCATTTCGGGCACATCATGTTGAAACGCTGACTCTTTTGCTGCAAAAATCAATACTGGGCAATTTGGCCACATCACGATTAAGACCTGACTCTTTTACGGCAAAAATACATTCTGGGCCATTCGGGAACATCACGTTGAAACGATGACTCTTTTCAGACAAAAAATAAATTCAGTGTTTTGCGGCAAAATATAAATTCTGGTCTATTCGGGCACATCACGTTGAAACGATGTCTCTTTTTTGCGGAATTAAATAAATTCTGGGTAATTCGGCCACATCACGTTGAAACGATGACTCTTTTGCGGCAAAAAATAAATTCTGGTCTATTCGGGCACATCACCTTGAAACTATAACACTCTTGCGGCAAAACATAAATTCTTGGCCATTCGGGCACATTACTTTGAAACGATGACTCTTTTGCGATAAAAAATAAATTCTGGGCCATTCGGGCACATCACTTTGAAACGATGTCTCTTTTTCGGCAAAAAATAAATCACGTTTTAACTCAATTCTGAGTCATTCGGCCACATCATGTTGAAACGATGTCTGTTTTGCGGCATTAAATAAATTGTGGGACAGTCGGCCACATCACGTTGAAACGATGAAACTTTTACGCCAAAAAATAAATTCTGGGCCATTCGGGCACATTACGTTGAAACAATGATTCTTTTACAGCAAAATTAAATTCTGGTCCATTTGGGCACATCACGTTGAAACGATTATTCTTTTGCGGCAAAAAATTAATTATTGTCCTTTCGGTCACATCATGTTGAAACGATGTCTGTTTTGCGGCATCAAATAAATTCTGGGCATTTCGGCCACATCACGTTGAAACGATGAATCTTTCGCGGCAAAATATTAATTCTGGGCCTTTCGGCAACATCACGTTGAAACGATGACTCTTTTGCGGCAAAAAATAAATTCTGGGCTATTCGGCCACATCACGATGAATCCCTGAATCTTTTACTGCAAAAATAAATTCTTGGTCATTCAGCCACATCACATTGAAACGATGAATCTTTTTCGGCAAAAAATAAATTCAGTGTTATGCGACAAAAAATACATTCTGGTCCATTCTGGCACATGACGTTGAAACGATGACTCTTTTGTGACAAAATTCAATTCTGGGCCTTTCGGGTACATCAAGTTGAAACGATGAATCTTTTGCAGCAAAAACTAATTCTGGGCCATTCCGGCACATCTCGTTGAAAAGATGACGCTTTTGCGGCATTAAATAAATTCTGGGCCATTCGGCCACATCATGTTGAAACGATGTCTTTTTTTGCGGCATTAAATAAATTCTGGGCTATTCGGGAACATCACATTGAAACGATATATCTTTTGCGTCAAAAAATAAATTCTGGGCAATTCGGCCACATCAGGTTGAAACGACGAAACTTTTACGCCATAAAATAAATTATGTGCCATTCGGGCACATCACGTGGAAACGATGATTCTTTTACTGCAAAAATAAATTCTGGTCCATTCGGGCACATCACGTTGATACGATGACACTTTAGCGGCAAAAAATATATTCTGGTACATTCGGGCACATCAGGATAAAACGCTGACTCTTTTGCTGCAACAATAAATTCTGGGCCATTCGGCCACATCACGATGAAACCCTGATTCTTTTACAGCAAAAATAAATTCTGGGACATTCGGCCACATCATGTTGAAACGATGACTCTTTTGCGGTAAAAAAAATATTCTGGGCCATTCAGGCACATCACGTTGAAACGATGACTCTTTTGTAGCATAAAAAATTCTGTGCCATTCCGGCACATTACGTTGGATAAATGACTCTCTTACTACAAAAATAAATTCTAGGTCTTTTGGCCACATTACGTTGAAACGATGACACTTTTGCGACAAAAAATAAATTCAGTGTTTTCCGGCAAAAGATCAATTCTGGTACATTCGGGCACATCACGTTGAAACGATGATTCTTTTGCAGCAAAAAATCAATTCTGGGACTTTCGGCCACATCACGTTGAAACGATGTTTCATTTTACGGCATTAAATAAATTCTGAGCAATTCGGCCATATCTCTTTGAAACGATGCCTCTTTTGCGGCAAAAAATAAATTCTGGGCTATTCCGGCACATCACGTGAAAGGCTGACTCTTTTGCTGCAAATATCAATTCTGGGCAATTCGGCCACATCACGTTGAAACGACGACTCATTAGCGGCAAAAAATAAATTATGGTCAATTCGGGCACATCACGTTGAAACGATGAATCTTTTGCGGCATTAAATAAATTCTGGGCCGTTCGGGCATATCACGTTGAAAAGATGACTCTTTTCCGCCAAAAAATAAATTCTGGGAATTTCGGGCACATCATGTTGAAACGCTGACTCTTTTGCTGCGAAAATCAATACTGGGCAATTCGGCCACATCACGATTAAGACCTGACTCTTTTACGGCAAGAATACATTCTGGGCCATTCGGGAACATCACGTTGAAACGATAACTCTTTTACTGCAAAAATAAATTCTGGGTCATTCGTACACATCACCTTGAAACGATGACTCTTTTCCGACAAAAAATAAATTCAGTGTTTTGCGGCAAAATATAAATTCTGGTCTATTCGGGCACATCACGTTGAAACAATGTCTCTTTTTTGCGGAATTAAATAAATTCTGGGTAATTCGGCCACATCACGTTGAAACGATGACTCTTTTGCGGCAAAAAATAAATTCTGGTCTATTCGGGCACATCACCTTGAAACTATAACACTCTTGCGACAGAACATAAATTCTTGGCCATTCGGGCACATCACCTTGAAACGATGTCTCTTTTTCGGCAAAAAATAAATTCTGGGCCATTCGATCACATCACGGTTTAACTCAATTCTGAGTCATTCGGCCACATCATGTTGAAACGATGTCTGTTTTGCGGCATTAAATAATTTGTGGGCCTTTAGGTCACATCACGTTGAAACGATGACTCTTTTGCGGCATTAAATAAATTGTGGGCCTTTAGGTCACATCACGTTGAAACGATGACTCTTTTGCGGCATTAAATTAAATTCTGGGCAATTCGTCCACATCACTTTCAAACGATGACTCTTTTGCGGCAAGAAATATATTCTGAGCCATTCTGCCACATGACATTGAAATTATGACTCTTTTGCGGCCAAAAATAAATTCTGGGTCATTTGGCCACATCACGTTGAAACGATGAAACTTTTGCGCAAAAAATAAATTCCGTGATATACGGTCACATCACGTTGAAACGATGTTTCTTTTTTCGGCATTAAATAAATTCTGGGCTATTCGGGAACATCACGTTGAAACGATGACACTTTTGCGGCAAAAAATAAATTCTTGGCCATTCGGCCACATCACTTAGAAACAATGACTGTTTTGTGGCATTAAATTAATTCTGGTCAAATCGGCGATATCTCGTTGAAACTATGACTCATTTGCGGCATTAAATAAATTCTGGGCAACTCGTCCACATCACGTTGAAACGATGACTCTTTTGCGGCAAAAAATATATTGCGGGCATTTCGGCCACATCTATTTGAAACGATGAAACTTTTACGCCGAAAAATAAATTCTGGGCCTTTCGGGCACATCACGTTGAAACGATGAGACGTTTGCGGCAAAAAAAATTCTGGGCCATTCGGGCACATCACGTTGAAATGATGACTCTCTTTCGGCAAAAAATAAATTATGGGACATTCCGGCACATCACGTTGAAACGATGACTCTTTTGCGGTATTAAATAAATTCTGGGCCTTTCGGACACATCATGTTAAAACGATGACGATTTTGATGCAAAAATGAATTCAGGGCCATTCGGGCACATCACGTTGAAACGATGATTCTTTTGCTGCAAAAAATAAATTCTGGGCCATTCGGGCACATCACGTTGAAACGATGAATCTTTTGCGGCATTAAACAAATTCTGGGACATTCGGGCACATCCCGTTGAAACGATGACTCTTTTGCGGATTTAATGAATTCTGGGCCAATCGGCTTCATCACGTTGAGACGCTGACTCTTTTGAGGCATTAAATAAAATTCTGGGCTATTCGGCCAAATGACGTTGAAACGAAGACTCTTTTGCGGCATTAAATAAATTCTGGGCCATTCGGGCACATCACGTTGTAACGACGATTCTTTTGCGGCATTAATTAAATTCTGGGTAATTCGGCAAGATCACGGTAAAACGTTGACGCTTTTGCGGCATTAAACAAATTCTGGGCCATTCGGGCACATCTCTTTGAAATGATGACTCTTTTACGAAAAAATAAATTCTGGGCGATTTGGCACATCACGTTGAAAAGATGAATCTTTTGCGCCAAGAAAATTCTCGGCCATTCGGACACATCACGTTGAAACGATGACACTTTTGCGGCATTAAATGAATTCTGGGACATTCGGCTGCATCACGTTGAAACGATGACACTTTTCCGGTATTACATAAATTCTGGGCAATTCGGCCAAATCACCTTATTTAATGCCGCAAAAGAGTTATCGTTTCAACGTGATTTCCCGAATGGCACAGAATTTATTTTTGCACCAAAGGAGACATCGTTTCAACGTGATGTGGCCGAATGGCCCAGTATTTATTTAATGACGCAAAAGAGACATCGTTTCAACGTGATGTGGCCGAATGGCCCAGAATTTATTTAATGCCGCAAAAGAGACATCGTTTCAAAGTGATGTGCCCGAATGGCCCAGAATTTTTTTTTTGCCTCAAAAGAGTCGTCGTATCAACGTGATGTGGCCGAATGGCCCAGAATTTACTTAATGATGCAAAAGAGTCATCCTTTAAACGTGATGTGCCCGAATGGCCACAATTTATTTTTTGCCGCAAAAGAGTCATCGTTTCAAAATGATGTGCCTGAATGTCCCAGAATTTATTTAATGCCGCAAAAGAGTCATCGTTTGAAAGTGATGTGGCCGAATGGCCCAGAATTTATTTAATGCCGCTAAAGAGTCATCGTTTCAACGTGATGTGGCCGAATTACGCAGAATTTGTTTAAAGCCGCAATAGAATCATCGTTTCAACATGATTTGCCAGAATTGCCCAGAGTTTATTTTTGCCGCAAAAGAGTCATCGTTTCAACATGATGTGGCCGATTGGTCCAGAATTTATTTTTTGCGGCAAAAGAATCATCGTTTCAACGTGATGTGGAAGAATGGCCCAGAATTTATTTGTGTAGCAAAAGAGACATCGTTTCAACGTGATGTGGCAGAATGGCCCAGTATTTAATGCCGCTAAAAAATAAATTCTGGACCAGGGGTCCACATCATGTTGAAACGATGATTCTTTTGCTGCAAAAATAAATTCTGGGCCATACTGCCACATCACGTTGAAACGATGGCTCTTTTGCGGCAAAAATGAATTCTGGGCCATTCGTGAAATCACGTTTAATCTATGATTTTTTTTGCGGGATTAAATAAATTCTGCGTATTTCGGCCACATCACCTTGCAAACGATGACTCTTTTGCGGCATTAAATAAATTCTGGGCAATTCGGGCACATCTCGTTGAAACGATGTCTGTTTTACGGCATTAAATAAATACTGGGCCATTCGGCCACATCACGTTGAAACGATGTCTGCTTTGGTGCAAAAATAAATTCTGAGCAATTCGGCACATCAGGTTGAAACGATTATTCTTTTGCGGCATTAAATACATTCTGGCCAATTCGGCCACATCACGTTGAAACGATGTCTCTTTTGCGCCCCCCCAAATTCTGGGCCATTCGGGCACATCACGTTGAAATGATGACTCTTTTGCGGCATTAAATAAATTCTTGGCCATTCGGGCACATCACGTTGAAACGATGACTCTTTTGTGGCATTAAAGAAATTTTGGCCTTTCGGTCAGATCTCGTTGAAACTATGTCTCTTTTGCGTCATTAAATAAATTCTTGGCCATTCGGCCACATCACTTTGAAACGATTACTCTTTGCGGCATTAAGTAAATTCAGCGCAATTCGGCCACATCACGTTCAAACGATGACTCTTTAGCGGCATTAAATAAATTCCGGGCCATTCAGCCACATCACGTTGAAACGATGTCTCTTTTGCGGCATTAATTCAATTCTGGGTCGTTCGGTCACATGTCGTTGAAACGATGACTCTTTTCCGGCATTAAATAAATTCTGGGCCTTTCGGCCACATCACGTTGAAACGATGTCTCTTTTGCGGCATTAAACAAATTTTGGGCCATTCGGGCACATCACGTTGAAACGATGACTCTTTGCGGCATTAAATAAATTCTGCGCAATTCGGCCACATCACGTTGAAACGATGACTCTTTTGTGGCATTAAACAAATTCTGGGCCATTCGGGCACATCACGTTGAAACGATGACTCTTTTGCAGCAAAAACAGATTCTGGGTTATTTGGGCACATCACGTTGAAACGATGACTCTTTTGCGGCAAAAATAAATTCTGGGCCATTCGGCCACATCACGTTGAAACGATGACTCTTTTGCGGCGTTAAAGAAATTCTGGGCCATTCGGTCACATCACATTGAAACGATGATTCTTTTGCGGCAAAAATTCTGGGGAAATTTGGGCAAATCATGTTGAAACGATGACTCTTTTGCGCCAAAAGAAATTCTGCGCCATTCGGGCACATCACGGTGAAACAATGTCTCTTTTGCCTCATTAAACAAATTTTGGGACATTCGGGCACATCACGTTGAAACGATGTCTCTTTTGGTAATAGTGCCCGAATGGCCCAAAATTTGTTTAATGACGCAAAAGACACATCGTTTCAACGTGATGTGGCCGAATAGCCAAGAATTTATAATGCCGAAAATGAGTAATCGTTTCCACGTGATGTGCCGGAATTGCACAGAATTTCTTTTGGCGAAAACAGTCATCGTTTCAACGTGATGTGCACAAATGACCCAGAATTTATTTTTGCCGCAAAAGAGTCATGGTTTCAACGTGATGTGCCCGAATGGCCCAGAATTTATTTTTTGCCCCAAAAGAGTCATCGTTTCAACATGATGTGCCCGAATGGCCCAGAATTTTTGGGGTGCAAAAGAGACATCGATTCAACATGATGTGGCCGAATTGCGCAGAATTTATTTTTTGCCGCACATCACGTTGAAACGATGACTCTTTTGCGGCATTGAATACATTCTGGGCCATACGGCCACATCACCTTGAATCGATGTCTCTTTTGCGGCATTAATTAAATTCTGGGACATTCGGCCACATTACGTTGAAACGATGACTTTTTGCGGCAAAATAAAATTCTGGCCGTATTTCCCAGAATTTGGGGGGGAGCAAAAGAGACATCATTTCAGCGTAATGTGCCCGAATGGCCCAAAATTTGTTTAATGACGCAAAAGACACATCGTTTCAACGTGATGTGGCCGAATAGCCAAGATTTTATTGAATGCCGAAAATGAGTCATCGTTTCCACGTGATGTGCCGGAATTGCACAGAATTTCTTTTGGCGAAAACAGTCATCGTTTCAACGTGATGTGCCCAAATGACCCAGAATTTATTTTTGCCGCAAAAGAGTCATGGTTTCAACGTGATGTGCCCGAATGGCCCAGAATTTATTTTTTGCCGCAAAAGAATCAAGGTTTCAACGTGATGTGCCCGAATGGCCCAGAATTGATTTTTTGCCGCAAAAGAGTCATCGTTTCAACATGATGTGCCGGAATGGACCAGAATTTATTTAATGCCGCAATGAGACATCGTTTCAACATGATGCGCCCGAATGTCCCAGAATTTTTGGGGTGCAAAACAGACATCGATTCAACGTGATGTGCCGAATGGGCACAGAATTTATTTTTGCCGCAAAAGAGTCATCGTTTCAACGTGATGTGTCCGAAAGACCCAGAAATTATTTATTGTCGCAAAAGTATCATCGTTTCAAAGAGATGTGTCCGAATGGCCTAGAATTTATTTTTGCCGCAAAAGAATCATCGTTTCAACATGATGTGGCCGAATTGTCCACAATTTATTTTTTGCCGCACATCACGTTGAAACGATGACTCTTTTTCGGCATTAAATATATTCTGGGACATTCAGCCACACCATGTTGAAACGATGACTCTTTTGCGCCATTAAATAAATTCTTGGCCATTCGGGCACATCACGTTGAAACGATGACTCTTTTGCGGCATTAAAGAAATTCTTCGCAATTCGGCCACATCACGTTGAAACGATGACTCTTTTGTGGCATTAAGTAAATTCTGGGCATTTCGGGCACATCACGTTGAAACGATGACTCTTTTGCGGCATTAAACGAATTCTGGGCCATTCGGTCACATCACGTTGAAAGGATGATTCTTTTGCGGCAAAAATAAATTCTGGGGAAATTTGGGCACATCATGTTGAAACGATGACTCTTTTGCGCCAAAAGAAATTCTGTGCCATTCGGGCACATCACGGTGAAACGATGTCTCTTTTGCGTCATTAAACAAATTTTGGGACATTCGGGCACATCCCGTTGAAACGATGTCTCTTTTGCGCCCCACAAAATTCTGGGCCATTCGGGCACATCACGTTGAAACGATGACTCTTTTGCGCCATTAAATAAATTCTTGGCCATTTGGTCCACATCAAGTTGAAACGATGACACTTTTGCGGCATTGAATAAATTCTGCGCAATTCGGCCACATCACGTGCAAACGATGACTCTTTTGCGGCATTAAATAAATTTTGGGCCATTCAGCCACATCACGTTGAAACGATGTCTCTTTTGCGGCATTAATTCAATTTTGGGCCTTTCGGTCACATGTCGTTGAAACGATGACTCTTTTCCGGCATTAAATAAATTCTGGGCCTTTCGGCCACATCACGTTGAAACGATGTCTCTTTTGCGTCCTTAAACAAATTTTGGGCCATTCGGGCACATCACGTTGAAACGATGACTCTTTTGAGGGATTAAATAAATTCTTGGACATTCGGCCACATCACTTTGAAACGATGACTCTTTTGCGGTATTAAATAAATTCTGCGCAATTCGGCCACATCACGTTAAAACGATGACTCTTTTGCGGCATTAAATAAATTCTGGGCCATTCAGCCACATCACGTTGAAACGATGACTCTTTTGCGGCATTAATTCAATTCTGGGCCATTCGGGCGCATCACGTTGAAACGATGACTCTTTTGCGGCTTTAAATGAATTGTTGGCCATTCGGCTACATCACGTTGAAACGATGACTTTTTGCGCAAAATAAAATTCTTGGCCATTCGGGCACATCACGTTGAATTGATGACTCTTTTGCTGGAAAAATAAATTCTGGGAAATTCGGCCACATCACGTTGAAACGATGACTCTTTTGCGGCATTAAACAAATTCTGGGCCATTTGGTGACATCACGTTGAAACGATGACTCATTTGCGGCAAAATTAAATTCTGGGCAATTTGGGCACATCACGTTGAAATGATGATTCTTTTGCGCCAAAAGATATTCTGTTCCATTCGGCCACAACACGTTGAAACGATGTCTCTTTTGTGTCAAAAAATAAATTCTAGGCCATTCCGGCACATCACATTTAAAGGATGACTCTTTTGCGGCAAAAATAAATTCTGGGCCATTCGGCGACATCACGTTGAAAAGATGTCTCTTTTGCGTCATTGAACAAACTTTGGGCCATCCTGGCACATCACTTTCAAACGATGTCTCTTTTGCGCCTCAAAAAATTCTTGGCCATTCGGGCACATCACGTAGAAATGATTACTCTTTTGCGTCATCACATAAATTCTGGGAGATTCAGGCACATCAGCTTGAAACGATGACTATTTTTCGGCATTAAATAATTCTGGGCCATTCGGGCACATCACGTTGAAAGGATGTTTCTTTTGCGCCCCAAAATTTCTGGGCCATTCGGGCACATCACGTTGAAACGATGACTCTTTTGAGCCATTAAATAAATTCTTGGCCATTCGGCCACATCACGTTGAAACGATGACTCTTTTGCGGCATTAAATAAATTCTGCGCAATTCGGCCACATCACGTTGAAACGATGACTCTTTTGCAGCAAAAACAGGTTCTGTGCCATTTGGGCACATCACGTTGAAACGATGATTCTTTTGCGGCAAAAAATCTGGGGAAATTTGGGCACATCATGATGAAACGATGACTCTTTTGCGCCAAAAGAAATTCTATGCCATTCGGGCACATCACGGTGAAACGATGTCTCTTTTGCGTCATTAAACAAATTTTTGGACATTCGGGCACATCACGTTGAAACGATGTCTCTTTTGCGCCCCCAAAAATTCTGGGCCATTCGGGCACATCACGTTGAAACGATGACTCTTTTGCGCCATTAAATAAATTCTTGGCCATTCTGCCACATCACGTTGAAACGATGACTCTTCTGTGGCATTAAAGAAATTCTGGGCCTTTCGGCCAGATCACGTTGAAACGATGTCTCTTTTGCGTCATTAAATAAATTCTTGGCCATTCGGCCACATCACTTTGAAACGATGACTCTTTTGCGGCATTAAATAAATTCTGCGCAATTCGGCCACATCACGTTGAAACGATGACTCTATTGCGGCATTAAACAAATTCTGGGCCATTCGGGCACATCACGTTGAAACGATGACTCTTTTGTGGCATTAAAGAAATTCTGGGCCTTTCGGCCACATCACGTTGAAACGATGTCACTTTTCCGTCATTAAACAAATTTTGGGCCATTCGGGCACATCACGTTGAAACGATGTCTCTTTTGCGCCCAAAAAAATTCTGGGCCAATCAGGCACATCACGTTGAAACGATGACTCTTTTGCGCCATTAAATAAATTCTTGGCCATTCGGCCACATCACGTTGAAACGATGACTCTTTTGCGGCATTAAATAAATTCAGCGCAATTCGGCCACATCACGTTGAAACGATGACTCTTTTGTGGCATTAAACAAATTCTGGGCCATTCGGGCACATCACGTTGAAACGATGACTCTTTTGCAGCAAAAACAGATTCTGGGTTATTTGGGCACATCACGTTGAAACGATGACTCTTTTGCGGCAAAAATAAATTCTGGGCCATTCGGCCACATCACGTTGAAACGATGACTCTTTTGCGGCGTTAAAGAAATTCTGGGCCATTCGGTCACATCACATTGAAACGATGATTCTTTTGCGGCAAAAATTCTGGGGAAATTTGGGCAAATCATGTTGAAACGATGACTCTTTTGCGCCAAAAGAAATTTTGCGCCATTCGGGCACATCACGGTGAAACAATGTCTCTTTTGCCTCATTAAACAAATTTTGGGACATTCGGGCACATCACGTTGAAACGATGTCTCTTTTGGGCCCCCCAAAATTCTGGGCCATTCGGGCACATCACGTTGAAACGATGACTCTTTTGCGCCATTAAATAAATTCTTGGCCATTCGGCCACATCAAGTTGAAACGATGACTCTTTTGCGGCATTAAAGAAATTCTGGGCCTTTCGGCCACATCACGTTGAAACGATGTCTCTTTTTCGTCATTAAACAAATTTTGGGCCATTCGGGCACATCACGTTGAAACGTTGACTCTTTTGAGGCATTAAATAAATTCTTGGACATTCGGCCACATCACTTTGAAACGATGACTCTTTTGCGGCATTAAATAAATTCAGCGCAATTCGGCCACATCACGTTGAAACGATGACTCTTTTGCGGCATTAAATAAATTCTTGGCCATTCAGCCACATCACGTTGAAACGATGTCACTTTGTCGGCATTAATTCAATTCTGGTCCATTCGGGCACATCACGTTGAAACGATGACTCTTTTGCGGCAAAAATAAATTCTGGGCCATTCGGCCACATCACGTTGAAACGAAGTCTGTTTTGCGGCATTAAGTAAATTCTGGGCATTTCGGCCCCATCACGTTGAAACGATGACTCTTTAGCGGCATTAAACAAATTCTGGGCCATTCGGTCACATCACGTTGAAAAGATGATTCTTTTGCGGCAAAAATAAATTCTTGGCCATTTGGGCACATCACGTTGAATCGATGTCTCTTTTGCGGCCTTAAGTAAATGCTGGGCCATTCGGCCACATCAGGTTGAAACCTCGATTCTTTTCCGGCAAAAATAAATTCTAGACCATTCGGCTACATCACGTTGAGACGATGACACTTTTGCGGCATTAATTAAATTCTGGTCCGTTGGCCACATCACGTTGAAACGTTGACACTTTTGCGGCAAAATAAAATTCTGGGCCATTCGTGCACATCACGTTAAAATGATGACTCTTTTGCTGGAAAAATAAATTCTGGGAAATTCGGCCACATCACGTTGAAACGATGACTCTTTTGCGGCATTAAATAAATTCTGGGCCATTTGGGCACATCACGTTGAAACGATGACTCATTTGCGGCAAAAATAAATTCTGGGCATTTCGGCCACATCCCGTTGAAACGATGACTCTTTTGCGGCATTAAATAAATTCTGGGCCATTCGGCCATATCACGTTGAAACACCGGTTCCCGTACAATCACTTATGTTAGGTAACGTTGAACATAATTATTTCCTTAATGTCTGTCAGCTTGGGAATGCCAAGTGCTGTAAACCGGGATGTGTGCTTGTAATGACTACTTGTTCGGAATTGTTAATCGGAGATAACAATTCCCATTTCCTTTTGGTTTTTATATTCACTTACGGGCAAATACAATTGGGAATGTTGTAAATCCATCTGTTCACTCCTTTCAGATATGGGTTAATTGGTAAAACTTTTATCACTAAATCTTCTTTATCTCCAACAAATATTTCTTACTATCTAAAAATATTTCGTAGCTTTAAATAACCTGCAAAGGATTTTGATAAACCGTGGGAAACATATCAAGCATACACTCTGTCTTTTGACAATTGATATTTAATTTTAATAACTCGTGGATGACAGCGTCGGTTGGTGAATTCGGTAGCATAGTTTTGTGAGTTCAATCCCTGGGTCGGAAGGTGTGATTTCTTGCAGTGAGTGGAAACGGACGTGCAAAAACTGAGCAGTACTATACAAAAATAACTAGATATCGCTAGACATGAGCAGTGGAACGAAAATAGTCTAACTCTGTACTTATTATGAAGGGTTCAGTTCAGAATTCCTCGTAGGTGAACCAGATCAATATAAACCTGGGGAAGGCCGGAGGGCGCAACGACGAAAAGGTTGTCATGAAAGCAACAAGAATGAGGAAAATTGTCCGAATAATGTAAATTATTGATGTTTATTCCGTTCTTCTCGTTATCGTTATCATTACAGGAATGTCCTACTTCAAAATACCGTGAAAAATGCGGAAGTAAAATGACTTGCTCGAACTCTGTAAATAATGTCAAAGAGAAAGAATGAACAATAAAATGGTGGACAAAAATAAAAATTCAAACGCCAAGGGAAACTAGAACGACCCTTCTTAAAATACCTGGAATATATCTTGGCACGTTTATCTTTTTAAGACACTTTTTATGCTCATACGTTATTTTTATAGATACAAATATTTACGTAAATGCTCTGTATTAACGACATTTACTGGCCTGAATGTCGTATAAATTTTCATAGAAAATATTTGTCCTCCGACAGGAAACGAACCTGAATCCTATACGTAACCGCCATATAGCCTGACGTCCTTTAGCGATTGAGCCACAGAGGAGCGTTTCGGTTAGCAAGGTCGATTTTACTGTTTTTAAACTACAATTCTCCATGATTTTCTTTCGTATATTCATATCTACTCGATGCGTATCTAAATGTAAACATAAAAAAAGTCTTAAATAATTGTTGGACTTTGTCCATTTCATAATGTGCGACGTCATTTGTTTACATTTGGATACCCATCGAGCAGAATGTACGAGAGAAAATCATGGATAATTGTGACGCTCCTCTATGGCTAAATCAATAAAAACAGGCAAGGCTATATGACGGTTTCGTATAGGATACTGGTTCGATCCGTATCGGAGGACGCGTATATTCTATGAAGATTTATCGGACTTTCAGGCCGGTAAATGTTATTAATAATGTCTATTATAAACAGATCATTTACTTGAATATTTGTATCTATAAAAAAAACGTATGAACATAAAAAAATGTCTTGAAATAATTGTCGGACATTGTCCATTTAATAATGTGAGACGTTAATATTTGTTACGGAATCCGTACATGACGCGTGGCCATACACTGACTTCGTCTAGAACCGTGCTTTTAAACCGGGTTACATGAAACATTACTGGGGACCTATACAAAATATAGCAAATTGGGGCGGGGGACTCACGATAATATTTTAGTGGTCCATAGAGCAATTTCACTTCGGAACGGTTCTTACAACTGAGAATTGGAATTTGTACAGTAATGTACGCTATATTAAAATACTAAAAATCGAAAAACAACTCTAAGACTAGAAGAAAACGAAACTAAGCAATGGAAATTAACGTCCTTTTATTCTCCTGGTCGTTTTGATTGTAAAACTTGAATAAAAACTGAAAATAATTGATAAAGGAAGGCTTACATATATATATATATATATATATATATATATATATATTGTGTGTGTATTTAGGCAGCATTTTTTCATTCATACATGTTTCATTAAATAATAATTATCTATATTATTTAATGAAACATGTATGAATATATATATATATATATATATATATATATATATATATATAAAGGAAAATTATATAAAGGTTATAACTTATTATATAAATTAGTTTAATATATTAATAATAAATAATAATATATGTTTTGAATATTAATAAAATATAATAAAATATTATCTTAATATAAATTAATTGATATAGTAATAAACTCAACATTATGAAAAGGCTGATCTTTGACTATCATTGACATCGATGGAGCCGAAAAAACGCACAGGGCAGCATTAACCGCAATGATCTTATTAAATAATTCTGCACTTTTTGTTTAATGTATTAATTACTCACATATTTTAAAATGGTTTATTATGAGGTATTCTACTAGTCTACATACATGTTACATAGAAATTAGTTGTTAAATACAAGTTTATGTTCCGTTTTATTTCAAAATAAAGCATATTTATTTACTATTTCTATAATACAATTCATAAACATAACTATTCTGAAAGCATAGAATAAGCTTTTATTTCATCGAATGGTTATATGAGTCCGACAAAAAAATTAAGTATAAAAGTGGTACATCGCTAAAAAGAAAACGTTGAGAACCATTAGTCTAGAAGGACTGAGTACTGGTGATTATCAGATGACAACTGTTCTAAAGGTTTCCACTGGTATGAAGTGGAACCAATATATTGAATTAATTGTTACGTTTGCTTCAAGGAAGGTTTGTTCACTATGTTGTGCTAGACAATATTTGTCACCTGAATCTATTTTGAATCTTTAAAAGTCTACCATTCCTCTATCCATTAAATATTGTCGCCAATGTTCTAATACATCATGTATGTATTTAAAAATTATGGAGAAAACCCATAGACCGGTCCACCATGTTATCAGTTAATACTCGTCATCACGGTTTCAATCCTTTCCTCGCCTCCGTAGCGTATATTCCATATGACTCTTCTATGGACTCTGAAGGCGAGTATTCTGATGAGATGTAGTTCGTTTTTTTAATCAATTCACCCCAAGCAAGACGTTAAAGCCACAATAGTGCAAGGGGATACTGGGAGTGAAGGAAAATCAGTAGACTCTAGTAGGAACCTGATACCTAATCCTAAGCAAGAAACAAGGGATAAACACCTACTCCTGTCCAGCTAGGTTTAAAAACGTTCGATAATGTACGCCACAAAGAACTGTTAGAATTTTTAGGTAGCCTTGCCATATTTGGGAAGAATACTAGCAGTGGAGTAATGGTTAGCGACTCGGATTGTGAAATCGGAGAGCCGAGTTCGAATTCCAGTCAAATCCATTACATACCTTACGTGCTAATACCTCCTGGGAAAGGTATGAATCCTCTTCTTTTCTCTCCAGCTATGGGTAAATAGCAGGACAGACCGGATTCTATAGCCTTGGATGGGAATCTGGTGTAAGAAATTTGCCTCGTCAGTCATGTATCAAAAGATAGATTATCGCCTAAACGTGTATCATGTATGGCACATAACTGACTGAGTAGAATAATCCAGAACCTATCATGGCAGCATAAAACCGACACACGGCTAGAAAATTAATTCAAAGTGTATAGAATAATCGAAAGGTGTGTGTTGAGATGTTGAGTGTTTCCACGTGAGTATATGGTAATAACGAACAAACACAGTCGTTGGGAAAAATACTGGTATATCCAGAGAGGTATTTACATCAGAGAGATTAGTAGTAGAACGAACCTAAGTAATAGTAATAAAGTCCAACGGTATCTTCCGGTCGAGAAACGGAAGTGTAACTGATCACTACAGAAGTCTCACTCTGCACTGCACTGCACTGCTTCACTACGATATTTAACAACCCCCCACACGGGTCGAATGTGGCACAAGGCCGGTTTAAAGTGGGCTTACCGACCCCGTAGGCTCGGCCAAAAATATGCCCATTTACAATCCGTATACACGAGTTTAGGGACTGTCTACCTCCCCAGACGAAACTTTGTCCTGCGGCAAAGCTTCGTCCAAGTTCCTCTCTGCCAAACAGAGAGTTCGACAGCAGAGCACCATTACTGATACACTACTCACAGTCTCTAGAACTACTGTTCTATTTATAATAATAGGATCAGTCTATTGTGGTTGTGAAGGTGGGTGCGCCCCAACAGTGTGTAAGCCAAGAATATGTCTTCACATTAAATGTATTCAACGTAGGCGATTCTGAGAAAATTAGAAGGATTCATCATTAGAGGTTACAATCTTAATAACATCAGATATGCAGATCACAGTGTCCATAGCAGACTCTGAAAGCAAATACAGAAGGTTGTAAAGGAAAGCGAAAAGAAAAGAGTAATCATCATAAACTGTATTTACTGAGTGTACCTAGATTCCAATTTATACGTAGAATGTCTTTACTGTCATATTTAGGAAAACCATTTGAACTCGGTCGTAACAAAAAGAAAAAAAGAATATTAATTCAATTTAATAAATGACACCCTAATTAGACAAGAACATAATTTTATTACGTAGAAAATACTTTAGAAAGTCATGTTTAATATTTTACCAACACATAAATTATCCCCCTGTCAAGTTAGGGATAGCTGTCAGACATAATTAAAAATGTCCACTAGACGCTCAAACGTACACACGCACAAACACGCAGATAATTATCAATCGAGTCCTTTATAGACCAATTAAAATTGCACAAATATATATGAATTTTACACAGAAATTATATTTGACTGAACAGATACAGGTGAGGCCTTGATCAACAAAAAAAAGTTGACCGATCCAGTGACTTGACCCAAGGAGTTGTGACTTCAGTACCTGGTTACAAGCAGTTTTGAAGCAAAAACTTAGACATTTGAATTAAAGTGAGATAACCGTGACATTCTTAAGAGGCGTGTCACGTGGAACTAGAACAATCAATCCCGGTGGTAGAAGGGAACGAAATAAAGGGTTCAGTTGTAAATTTCAATCACCTGAAAAAGGTCGAAGCGTAAAACGGCCGAAACGTCGTGAATATGACAATAATGTTAAGGACAACAGTCCGGAGAATGTAAATAATGTAAATGAAAAAAGGAAAAAGAAAAAAAAATCCCCGAATTTTGCTCTCTCCTGTATTAGAAACAAAGGTACTGCTATCGGATTTTATCAAAATATAAAACCTCGCGTCATATTTTTTTCAAATATCCTTATTCCTGAAAGAATTACTCTTTTCCTAAACCAATATACGAGGGTCATTCAATAAATAAGGTGAATTTTTCGGTATAAGAACTTCTAATATAGATAGAAGCTTACTTTCTTTTTCAACGTAGTCTCCCAGCACTGTCACACACTTTTCCCATCTGTGCACAAGCTTCCGTATTCCCACAGGGTAAAAATCTTTAGACTGATGTCTCAGCCAGTTGCTCACAACACTTTTGACTTCATCGTCACTTTTAAAATTCATGCCTCTCGTGAACGCTTTCAAGGGACGAAACAGGTGAAAGTCTGAAGAGGAAAGGCCTGGGCTGTAAGCGGAATGAGGGAGCAGTTCCCAGCCCAGCTCGTTGATGGTCTGCACCGTTTGGGCTGCTGTGCTGTTTGTGCTCTGCAGTAAGCATCTTTGGCACCCACCGACAGCTGACCCTGTGTGCTGTCCCAACAGATAAACTCAAAGTCCTTGCAATGTCATCCACTCTCACCCTTCTGTCAGACTGAATGAGGTCATTGACTGATTCGATCATCTCAGGAGGCCTCACTTCTGTAGGCCTCCCAGGCCTGTCGTCATCCTCACCACTGCTCCGTCCTTCTTTAAACAATTTGCCCCACTTGTAGACATTTTTTGGCTGAAACATGTCACACTATACACAGTTGACATTCTCCTATGAATGTCAACTGGGTTTCACTCTTC
>OZ038492.1:6907457-7044957 GCA_964036315.1 Acanthosepion esculentum | reverse complement strand
ATATATGCTATTTTTTATAACTGGCCTATTGCTAGCCAATCCCCTTTGCTGACGTTTGCTCAGGCACATTTGTGCTTATTCAACGGCCACAAAGCCCACCTGTGATTTATACTACAACTATATTGAGCAAACATTAGTTATAGTTTCTGGGAAATAGCGAGTTATCTAGCGTGACCAACAATTTGAACAAAGCCAGCCCACTCAAGCCCTTGGTTACGATGACTTGTGACTTCACTCACAAGGTTTTGGTCAACACGTTGTATGGTTTTCAGGCATTTTTCAAAGGAGTCGCCCGCTGCTGGGATCGAATACTTCTGTTCGATAACATCAATCTATGGTGAGATTCGAACCCGGGTCTCATAGTCAGAATACGAACGTTATAACCACTCGGCCACGTGCCCAGTATATACTATATATATTACTATAAAATAAAAGATAATAAAAAAATAATAAAAATTAAATAAATAATTAAATAGAGAATGTGATCATTGAACTTATTCTTTTATTTTTTTTAAATCTCGAAATTGTAAATGTTGCTGTATTTACACATTAACACTTAAAAGCCAATAGATATTTTAATGTATTCCACTTATTTGAGAACAGTCGTTTGGATAAGTCGAAACTAACAATAATCCTATCAGCATACAGCATACTTATAATGATGGGTCGCATCATCAATCAATTCCTTTTCAATGGATAGCATCATGTATGTGACCAAATTCTCAACAGACACGGACTTTATTTTTAACCTTGTCTTTATGATCTCTAAGTTTAAAAATATCCTTTCACATTGAAATTTAATAACTGATAGAGTACATATGACCATATAAGATTCTTGTTTATTTTTATTACTAAAACAGTTGTCTGTTTTTGTTTATTTACATTTTTATTTAATAAAGGATGTCCACTCTGTTGGTTCCAATTTGCATTGGAATGTCTATTTATAACAATACATGTTATTTGGGCCCACAACCGAGGGCGAGGTAGGGAGAAGTTGATCTAAGCTGACTATCCTGCACCAAGCTATCCAACTCGCGACCCATTAACTATAACAATAGACCACAAAAAGCCAACCTTCTCCAGTCAATACAACATATACCACAATGTCGCATAATCTCATGGCGCCAAATAAAGCAACCATGATATAAAATTCTATGGGACCTCCCATCACAAACCACCGGCCGCGGCAGACTATCCTCTATAATATAACCGTATTAAAGGCTACCCGGTTTCGTGTTGGCCGTAATTCGTCGGTCACTGACAATGCTGATGACATCCATCGGGATAGTTCATTTAATTGCTCTATATAAGTTGAGGTTGGGGGTCGGGGACCTCCTAGAGCAACGATTTGACTTATTTCTTTACCTCAGGTGACTCGAACAATCCAGAACTCGACAGCAATAAAATTCGAAACTTTCAGTCTCCCGCCAGTCATTTTGACTAATTTAATTACCACAGAAGCTTTAGAGAAGTTCTTGGGATCATTACCGTCGACGGAGGTAATCTTGAGAAGTGGTATCAAAATGGCATTCTCGATGGCCTGCCGGTCAATATTCAGGATGCCCCCAGTTGGGTAAGTACTTATTTTTTCTAGAGTGGGTTGGGGGAGCATTGGAAGTAGAAGACAAGCGTATCACCTTAACTGAAGATTCAGGCTGTTCAGTTGTTGCTGGCGATCAGGTGTAGGGTGCTTCTTGGTTTGATCCATAGCCTTCTCTTCCCTGCTTCGACCAGACTTCCTCTCCTTGAACGTCCTGTCTTTCTCTTCTTCCTCCGTCTCCTGTTTTAACTAGGAGGACTGAAATGGAGGCATCTGCTCTACCTCCATATAGAGGTTAAGTTTGGGCACCTCGAGGTTGTGTAATTGTATCAAGCTTGTCTCGCTAGAAAAATTACAACTGAGTAGTAAGTTCTATCCTCACTGGGTGCCACATATTTTCAGCCTTGTGCCACATCTGAGCTACGCTTGGAAAATCATTAATGACCTATTGGAAATAATAAATAACATAAATTTTCGTGTAAAGAAACGCTACTTCCAGAAACGCGTATATAAAATAGTAAAATACATTAACACAACAGATAAAATTTTAGAAATTCTGACAAAACAGGAAACTTTCATAAAACAACCACACAGGACTACAACGCTCTAATAAATAAGGATTTACATAAGAACTACAAAAAGACGAATAACAATGACCTCAATATGGTTCGCAATATCAATACTAGCAGTAAAAAAATCACTGATAAACTGAAGATCAGTGATAGAGTAGGTCAACTATATGAAAAAGAATGCTATATAAACTTAAAGGACCACAAACCAGATTTCGAGGCTAATCCGACTACAAGGATAATAAATCCTACAAAACCTGATATCGGAAGAATTAGTAAAATGATCCTTGAAAGGGTAAATAAACAAATTAAAGAAAAAATAGGCCTGAAACTTTGGATTAATACCAAAGACTTAATAAACTGGTTTACTTGTATAAAAAACAAAACAACTGTACACTAATGCAGTTTGATATCGAGAATTATTACCAATCAATATCTAAAGAACTGTTCATGAATGCGTTGAACTTTGCCCCCGAGTACCCGCATATTACAGAAGAAGAAAAGAACATTACTGTAAATGCGAAGAAATCGGTACTGATACATAAAGATAAGCAATGGATAAAGAATTCATATGACAACTTTGATATAACAATGGGATCACTAGACTCAGCTGAGTCTTCTAATCTCATAGGTCTTTTTATATTATACAAACTTACAGCGCACCGTGATATTAATATAACTGACATTGGTTTATACAGATACGATGGTCTTATGGTTATTAGAAACTCTACTAACTTCAAAATAGTTCAAAGTTCGTTTAGAATAAATAAATATAAAAACCATACATCTCTCTCAAAGTACTTCTGGCACCTAAAATAATCCAGTAAAACACCTACAGTAAAATGGAAGTTAATAAGAAAAGCTAGAATATGTAGGTCGTTAAATGATCCATGTCCTTTGTGCATACATGAGAAACTATATATTACTAAGTTTATAAAATATAAAAATTTACTGAATCAGAGAAATGAAATAGCTATTTTGTTCCGTCATTGTCAAAAATGTTCCTTAAATAATATTTAAAAATTAAATTTAAAAAATGCGACCTGGTAATATACATACTTATATTTGATGTGAAAAAATTATTTTATATACTGTAAGTAATTCTATTATATTTACTTGTTTTATAAAGAAAAATATAGTCGATTAAAATTAACAGTGAAAATATTTTAAAATTGTAGTTAAATAAAACGGATTCTAACCTAAACATTTTTTAAAACTGTACTTAAATTCTAAGCTTAACACCTCTCTCAAAGTACTTCAAACACTTAAAAGAATCCAATAAAACATCACAGTAAAATGATATTAATATGAAAAGCTAGAATATGTAGGCCATTAAATGACCCATGTCATTTGTACATACATGACAAACTATACTAAATTTATAAAAAATAAAAGTTTACTGAATCAGAGAAATAATTTAACTATTTTTGCGGTCAGTCATAAATTTTACTTAAATAACATTTATATATAAAATTTAAAAAAAAATGTGACCTAGTAATATACATACTTATACTTGATATGAAAAAATAATTACACATACTGTAAATAATCCTAATACATTTACTTGGTTTTAAAAAGAAATATAGTCTATTAAAAATTAGAAGTGAAAATTTTAAAAATTTCTAGTTAAATAAAACATATTCTAACCTAAACATCCCCCAAAATCTTTAAATATCCAAATAGAAAAAATGCCGTAAGAATTTTCTGCCGTTAACAATAAAATTGAAAAAAAAAAAGACGACATGCATTTAACAGATGTCAGAATTTGCTGAAAAATACATGCCTACCCATCCCTAAACATAACCCCTCTTCGAATGTAACTAATAACTGACCTCATATCGCAACATTTTCATCTCAATGAACACGCTACCACCCCTTGTCTGGATGAATGGATTTCTCTGTATCCTTGGAAACCAGGAATTATGAATTTTTGGCGTGCCTTTAAAACTCAGTAAATTTAAAAATAAGTTACTCCAAAATTCGCTTGAGGATGAAATGGAACTAATGTATTTAATTTCATTACAAAATAAGATACGAAGAATTTAGCTCCCATTTTTGAAACATGGTTATTACTGTGTAGCGAATAAAACCATATTTTAAATAAGTTAATTTATAATATTAATGCTCTGTAAATTTACATTGAGCACTATTTTGGAAAAATAAAAATATCTATAAGAACCCCGGATTATATATCTTATTTTTCTTTCTTTTTATATGAGTTACCATACCAACACAATGAGCATGTCTTCAAGTGTAGACACAGAAATCGTTTCGTAATTCTCAGATAACATTTGTTTTGGAAAACATCTCACTTGGAAATCTGGATGCTTGACATAATACTAATATGTATTAATTCCTGTAACCACAGCATTCATGTATGATTTTTCATATGATTTCACACCCTCCATCATATATGACCTCAATTTACGTATATAGATATATGTGTGTATGCTTTTGTTTTGTATGTTTTATATTTTATACGTATATGTATTATGTGTATGTATCTACGTACACTTGATGGATGCACTTTTATGAGCTTCTTTACACTTATATGGTTAGGGTTTTTTGGGAGATGTATTAAATATTATACATTATTTAAATATGTACTTGTCAAACTATGCATATATATATATATATATATATATATATATATATATATATATATATATATATATATGCATTTGTATGTATGTATGTGTGTATATGCATATATATATGTGTGTGTGTGTGCTTTTAGGGATATATATAAATGTATATATATTTTTGGTACCCTTTTATGGGGATTTTGTAGATGTGGGTCTCTATATGTATATATATATATATATATATATATATATATATATATATTAAATATTTTATACTATTTAAATATGTACTTGTCAAACTATGCATATATATATATATATATATATATATATATGTATATATATATATATATATATATATATATGCATTTGTATGTATGTATGTGTGCGTTTGTGTGTATATATATATATGTATTTATGGGTATATATATGTGTGAGTATGTATATATATATTTATGTTTAAATTGATATGTGTGTGTGTGTTTGTATGTGTGTGTGTGTGTGTGCGTGCTTTTAGGTATATATATAAATGTATATATATATTTGGTACCCTTTTTGGTGCGTTTGTAGATGTGGGTCTCTATATGTATAAAGAGGAAGGCCTATGTAATTTTATCAGAATGTAATTTATGTATATACTGTATTTCTACGTGTATGTGTATATATGCGTTTATATGTATTTATTTTTATGTGGGAATATGTACTCAGGTGCATATGCATCTTCGTAAGTGTAATATATTTTTGTCTTTATTTTATTTTTGTCTTTTTATTCACTTAATATGATCCTTTTCTCATAATGTTTATTATTTTCATTATTTTTTAAAATAATCTTTTTACGTAGATATATGTTGGCCGAAACTAATCGAGGAATCTAAGTGAAATAATAAAAAAACGAAAGAATATTAACATACAACCTAGTATGTCTGAAGATTTTAATTTTTTAATATCTTTTATTGTTGTCCAATGCACACACACACACACACACACACACAAACTCACACACATACATATATATATATATATATATATATATATATATATATATATATATATATATATATATTATATATATATATATATATATATATATATATATATATATATATATATATATATATATATTATATATATTATAGAAAAACAGACCACTTTAAGGCTCCATTTGTTATAATTTCTTGACCAGAGAATTTTATTTTTCTCTAGATCTTTCAAAGGTGAAACGAAAAACGAATTTAAATTTTACATTTTTCACGGGCAGTATAAGTTGACCGGCAGTATAAGTTATATAAGTTGACATAGAAGGTGGTAAGGAACAGTGTGAGAGACATGGTCGACTATCTAAACTCGACCATGTCTTTCACACTATACCTTGATTTTTTCCAGTTTGTCATACATTTTTTTCATTATAAGATAACCTAAGATGTCTGTAAGATTTTACCACCGCATGTTTCTAAATGGATGCACGTTATGATACAGACATTGCAAAGAGCGCAGCACACTAGAATCACAAACAAAACTCAACATTTCGAAAGATTACTGGGACTTACGTGAAAAATCTTCATCACCCATTCATGCTTCATATGTTTAATAATCGTGGTCTTCCGAAAGAATTTTGGTGCAGATCGTTTCCAGTAGCTTGAGCTTCAAGTTTAGCTCTAATTTGCGAGACTTTTAGCAATGTCGGTGGATTTGAATGAAAGTCTTTGATATTTATTAAACAAATTACAAACACATTCACAACGTTTTGTCAAGCTGGACTAGGAATATTAATTAAAAATTAAAAAATTTCCATGTGCAAAAACAAGTGAACTCTTACATTTACACATTGTATTTTTGTATTACATTATTTTCAGTGCAATAATTTTGTGCACGTGTAAACGTCAGAATGACTCAATTTTTAAAAATATAATCATGTTTTTGCGCAACTATATATATATATATATATATATATATATATATATATATATATATATATATATATACATATAATTCCGTTAAGTTAACCAATTTAATGTGTCAATGTCTTGACTTCCTCAAACAATATTAAATTTGAAAGAATAGAAATGTTACATCTAACTCAATCATGTCTCTGTCCCCCCTCACTTCCTTACTTCGTTAATTTACATATACTTATTACTGCCCGTCAAAAATGTGTAATTTTTTTCATTTTTCGTTTCAACCTTTGGAAGTAAAGTCTGATGATCTGCGGTCCTTTAAAAGGGCTGTGGTGAAATAATTTATTACATGGAACCTTAAAGTGATCTGTTTTTATTTTTATTTAAATTATTAGCTCTGATTTACATTGAGCTCTCTGGATTTTATCTTCCCTGGGTCTACCCATACGGATTACCTAGATTTTCGTAAACTTTACATATATATATATATATATATATATATATATATATATATATATATATATATATATATATATATATATATATATTCTCAGAATTAACGCGTAGAAAAAGACAATATATATATAGAAAAAAGGCAATAGGAAAACTATAGTTTAATTTCAGATGATGACTTACATCCAACGTGTAGAAATGTTGTTTGTACTATTGCTTTGATGGATTCAACCGTTTTCTTATGATTTCTTAATATATTTCATGTGTACATTGTCTTTGATCTCCAGCTGCATTTTCATAGTTCCAGTATCATTTTCAGGATGAAATTTCTTTGTTCAAAGCGAAGCCTGTGTGACATTAGTAATACTAACCTGTAAATTGGCAAGTTGAATCGAGTTATTCCCTTTAAAAGTGTGTATACGTATTCTGAGACACCTTGTAATATTTGTTCAAAATTACTTGTTACAGACTGTACATATACCCTCCCTATTCTTTACCATAATTTTCAATTTGTTTACTGAAGTGCATATGGATATCAAATGAACAAAAACTATTTTGATTCGGATTTTGTGCACTAAATACACATCGATGCATGATAAAATAGTTTGTAAGCTGTAACTAAATACAGAAATGTCAAGTAAAAATACTTAAGATTATGGACCATAATATGAAAAAAATACAATTTACAATAAACAGGAATAATAATTTTGGCATCAAGAACATGATGAATTTTAAATGATTTATTAGAAAATGTCAGGAATTTTATTTTTCCGAAAGATTTACAGACATGTACATTACCGATAGGTTGAATTATGCGTGTGCAATATATATATATATATATATATATATATATATATATATATATATATATATATATATATATAGTGCTGCGAAAAACATGGCAGTCTTACACATAATTGTTGGTTATGTGTAAGACTGCCATGTATTAAACTATATATTATGTAATAAAAACATTTATTTAACAAATTTATTAAACAAATTTAAAATTAAAACACATTTAAAACGCTTTGTCAAGCTGGACTAGAAATATTAATTAAAAATTAACAAATTGCCAGGTGCAAAAACCAGTGAACTCTTACATTTATATTATTGTATTGCATTATTGCCAGTGCAATAATTTTGTGCACGTGTAAATGTCAAAATGACATAAGTTTTAAAAAATATAATCTTGTTTTTGCGCCACAATATATATAAAATAACGCGTAGAAAAAGACAATATGTATATAGAAAAAAGGCAATAGGAAAACTATAGTTTAATTTCAGACGACGACTTACATCCAATGTGGACATTTTCAAGGCAAAAAAACGTAATGCATTTAACGAAACAAAGTTTCTATAATCAACAAACAAAATGTCGTTAGCAAATAGAAGAATTTAGAAACTCTGTTGTATATTCATATGGTTAACTGAAAAATTAAAGAGAATATTTTCACGTGTAGAAATATTGTTTGTACTATTGCTTTGGTGGATTCAACCGTTTTCTTTTGATTTCCAAATATATTTGTTGTGTACATTGTCTTGGGAGAGTATTGATTCTGTTAGGAAATGTGATATTGGGAAAAAACCTGGGCGTAGATTAATATTTGGATAATATTCGATGGAGGCACTCTCGAGGATTTTCCTTCTGAGTGAATAATTTTCTTTTTTTATGAGTTTAGCATATATAAAATCAAAATTGTGGTTGAATGTATTTATATGTATGACTAGTGTATTTGTTAAATTGTTACATATAGGATCTCTTTTGTGCTCATAGATGCGATTTTTATAATTTCTGCATGATTCTCCAATATATTGTGAGGGACAGTTTTGGTAATTTATTTTAGTTTAACAACGGGATCTCTTCTCAGCAGCGTTCTTGCTTGTCTATTTGTAGCGTTTCTAGAAAGTGACCGATTCAAAAACTTTCTACCTCCAAACTCTTCCTATTTCATAGACGACTCACTATTATTATATCCAAAACATACTAACTTAATAGATCTTGTCAATCAACTTAACAACTTTGAATCTATAATAGACTTCACCTTTGAAACCGAAACCGAAACCAAATACACACTTCTTTTCCTATGTTATAGAGAAATAATAACAAACTCAATTTTGACGTTTTTGTTGTTGTTTTATTTAAGCATTCACCCCAGGAAAGGCGGGAAGCCACTAGCACTCAATGGGTTTCAGAGTAGGAGCGAGAACAAAGAGGAGTAATAGAGGAAAGGATGAAGAGAATGTTAGAGGATAGATCAGGACATCTGGAGACGTCGATTGACGTTACATTTGAATCGTTTGAGAAGGCTGAGAGCGAGATTCCAGCCTAGATGAGCGCTTAAATTCATTAAGTCTGGGAACCAGCGAAAGCAGCTCATCGGAGCAATTACCGTGAAAGTATTCATAAAAAAGACAGAGGGAGGCAACGGTACGCCTGCAGACGAGATGCCAGATCAGGGCCAATTACATTGCATATCTGTCTTTGAATTTCATCAAGGACCTTGAGACAACTGGAAGGGCCTCCAGACCATATATGTTAGCAATACTCCATGCAAGGGCGAATGGTTGATTTGTAGATTTGAAGGATCGACTCCGGTGAGAAAAATTTCCTGGCGCGGCACAGTGAGCCAACTTTCCTTGCAGTGGACGAAGCTATTGACTCAATGTATTCATTCCATCTCAGGTCATCGGACAGTGTGAGACCGATCAGTCGCAAAGAGGTGCCCTCGTGGAGTTGAGCGTCAGATATTCTCATGTGAGGCAGGGATGGTTCTCTCTGAGGAGTAATAGAAAACAGTTTTGTTTTTGAGGCATTAAAGTTAACCGACCAATACATCTCCCAGTCCACAACCGATTGGAGGTCCTTTTCAAGACAAACGGCCAGGTTAATTTTGTCGGCAACACTAGAATTGTTTTTGAGGCAGGAGTAAATAGTAGTGCCGTCCGCATAGATACCCACGTGAGAACCTATAACATCAGGAAGATCGTTCATGAAGATAGGGAACAGAGTAGGGCCTAGAATAGAGCCTTGGAGAACACCTGCATTCGTGGGATAGGAGCTGGAGGAGAATCCGTTGAGAACGACCTTCAATGTACGGTTTGACAGGACTGATTATATTAAGTCGAACAATCGACCTGTAATTCCATAACCCTGAAGCTTGGGAAGAAGGCCAGCATGCCAAGCCCTATCAAACGCTTTGGAGATATCAAGAGTCACCACACGAGCATCACCGTTATTATGAAGTGCTTGGTAAACAATTTCAGTTATGGCCATAAGCATATCAGCTGTAGAACGGGCAAAGCGGAAACCATATTGCTTGTCGGAGAGCAGATAATGGGATGTAAGGTGCATAACCACTTCGGCGTTGATTAAAGCTTCAAAGACTTTACCGAATAGTGGTAGGAGACGGTTCTGATGGTAATTAGAAGGGTCAGAAGGGTTTGCAGAGTCCTTAAAGACAGGGACAAGCTACCAACTAAAAAGACCTAGTCAGTTTCTACTTAAACCACTTCTCTAAAATTAAATATGAAATAATTATAGTTTTCTATTTAAGAGCATTAGGATTTTGCAGTCACCAATATTTACCCAACAAAGAAACATACGTAGAAAATCAAAAAATTACAATAGCCATATCATTTCATTCACAATGCAAGAAGAAAGGCATACAAAATATACAACTGTAACAAATATAACAACATCATCCGTAATAACTTATATGAGAACAGATATATAATACTACCGACCAACTCAGTCAAGTCTACTAAACTAGAACAACATATCCGATCTAAATAATATCAAAATAATTACAAACACTTCCAAAACCATTATGGATATAATCAGATCTACAAACACCTATAGCAATAATATTTCTGAACCAGGCATATATAAAGAAAATTGCCAAAACTGTTCCTCACAGTACATTGGAATCATTGCGAATGATTAAATTGGATATTAAAGTAGAGTATATAATTAATTTTATTTTTTCCCAGAATCTGTGGTATATATAGTACCATTTTAAATATATATATATATATATATATATATATATATATATATATATATATATATATATATATATGTGTGTGTGTGTGTGTAATATGAACATTACCCAAATCTACTAAGCGTTTCAATCTCAGGCAGAGTTCGCCCTGGTGATTGTAATTACATGAAATTCGGAATAGTTGATGTAGTTATTGATAATATTATTATACTAGCTTAAAAGCCGCCCTATCGTGCGGCATTTAAGCTAGCTCCTGAGGAGGACTCTGGATTGAGCCTTCATCTACAGGAGAACTCAATGGTGATCTCTGAATTTAAGCATTGCATTAATATGTAAGCTTACCTATTAACAGATCAACGATAATTCTTCTGCCGCCACTTAATTTAAAGACGATATTATGTACGTAGGTCCTCACTTTCCGTGCAAACCATTATTTTTGCATCATGGCTGACTATCGCTGGATTTCACAATTAATTTATATTATTCTCAAATTTATTTCCATGTTATTCCTATAATTCCTTACCCTAAGAGCACTAAGAACATGCAGCTCGGATTATTTACACGAAGTAGTGAAATACACTGAAAACATTTTCAAACTTCTCCATTACACTAATTATTTTATATTCAATGCGAAGCAAAATGCCCATAGAATATTTTAAAGCAAAAAGGCCCCTCCCAAAAAACACAATGAATGAAAAATATATTATCCTGCCTACCAAAATTTGTTACTGCTACATCCCAAAGAATAAAATACTTAGTCAATAATAAAGAAAACAATAATCTAAAACCTGAAGGAGGGGTTTACACTATCGCCTGTAATATTTGTTACAAAAAAGGCATAGGGGAAAACTCAGTGAGTCTAAATAAATTATTAAAAGAACACAAAAGAGACATTTTACAAAATAATACGTCACATGCGTTGGCGAAGTTGATGTCGTTTCATCCGTTCAGCTCAACAATGTTTGATAAGGTCTCGATGGAAGCTAGAAATTGACTGTATGCTGATCCCAGTTAATTAATGTTACCTCTAATTTTTAGCCTTCTAGTGGTGTTGTTTAATTTCATTCGTGATAAAGGCTCACGCTGTGTAGATTTTTGGATTCATATAAGAAGGGGTAGAAATTCACATATTGAAAAATAAATGAGTCCGTGAGAATTCACGATTTAACATAACTTTTATACATCACCAGATCGCAATTTCTGTCTTGGCCAAATTAGCGGTTCTTTCTTAATACTGATAACTAATTTGCATATTCAGGTTTAAAAATCTAATTTTCCCGATAAATTTATTTTTGAGCCTCGTAAACAATTAATGATTTTACAGATTATTTGTATAATTAAACTAGTGTGCCCAGGTCGTCAAAAATGACGGCAATTGTTATATACGAGGGTCATTCAATAAATAAGGTGAATTTTCCGGTATAAGGACTTCTAATACAGATAGAAGCTTACTTTTTTCTTTCATTTTTCAACGTAGTCTCCCAGAACTGTCACACACTTTTCCCATGTGTGCACAAGCTTCTGTATTCCCTCAGCGTAAAAATCTTTGGACTGATGTCTCAGCCAGTCGCTCACAACACTTTTAACTTCATCGTCACTTTTAAAATTCATGCCTCTCGTGAACGCTTTCAAGGGACCAAACAGGTGAAAGTCTGAAGGGGCAAGGTCTGGGCTGTAAGGGGGATGAGGTAGCAGTGCCCAGCCCAGCTCGTTGATGGTCTGCACTGTTTGAGCTGCTGTGTGAGGCCTTGCGTTGTCATGATGCAAGATGACTCCTTCTGACTGGTGACCCCTGCGTTTGTCCCTACAGATAAGCTCAAATTCCTTGCAATGTCATCCACTCTCACCCTTCTGTCAGACTGAATGAGGTCATTGACTGATTCGATCACCTCAGAAGACCTCACTTCTGTAGGCCTCCCAGGCCTGTCTTCATCCTCAACACTGCCCCGTCCTTCTTTAAACAATTTAGCGCACTTGTAGACATTTCTTTGGCTGAGACATGTGGCACCATACACAGTTGACATTCTTCTATGAATATCAACTGGGTTTCACCCTTCAGCAACCAAATACTTGATAACTGACCGCTGTTCAATCCTGGAGCATTCTAATCGCCAAAACTCTAAAAGTTTTCTTTTAATCTGCAAAATAAATTAAATCTATGTGAAAAAGAAGTAAAACAAAAAAAATGAAAAGAGTAAGCTTCTATCTGTATTAGAATGCCTTATACCGAAAAATTCGCCTTATTTATTGAATGACCCTCGTAAATCACCAGATCCCTATTTCTGTCTTGGCCAACTTAGTGGTTCTTTCTTAATACCGATAACTAATTTGCATATTCAGGTTTAAAAATCTAATTATCATGATGAATTTGTTTTTGAGCCTCGTAAACAATTAATGATTTTACAGATTATTTGTATAATTAAACTAGTGTGCCCATGTCGTCAAAAATGATGGCAATTGTTATATAGTTTAAATAATAAAGTGCAATGAAGCAAAAGTCTTGAAACAATGTACTGATATTCAGTAAAGTGGAGATAAAGTATTCACAACTAAATAGCGGCCAGTGAACCGTTTAATTAATCCGTTCCTTTCATATATTTTAGATCTTTAGTGATTCATTGATTACTCTCTGTGTTATATAAATTACTTTTTGCTCAATATCTTTTCAATTTAAACGTTTTATGGGTTTAATATACCAGCGAAATGAAAATATATCCTGAAGAAAAAGATTAGCATCAGACAACAATATCGGTGACGACAAGGCCTATTTCAACTTGAAGCAAGACGAGCACTCAATATACAAATGTATCTGCGTGTCTCATATGAAGGTTTTGAACAAATAAGCTGCAATCTGACAAACGTAAGAATAAAGGAAGTGATTAATTAGACGCTTAATTTTGCTCGTGAACTAATGTGCTGTAAATGCAGATAAATATTTTACGTGTAGATATTATTAAAACGATCCACTCATAGATTTACTAGCGTAAAATGATTTATCTCACTTCCCCCTATAGATGTAACAGGTAATATATAAATCAATACACGTATCTATCTATATCTCTGAGATGAGTTATTATGATAACTTACGTTATTTACATTGTTCTGACTGTTATCCTCATCTTCATTGCCATATTAATTACGTTTCGGCCGTTCTAAGCTCTGCCCTCCTTCAGGTGATTCTAATTTCGAACCAAGGCCTTTATTTCGCCCACCAGGGTAGATTGTTCTAGTTCCACGTACGATGTCTCTTCCGGATGTCTCAGTTATTTCCCTTTAACTCAACTCATCAAGTCCACCACTGCTGGCGCCTGGTATTGTACTCACAACTCTTTGGGTCTAGTCACTGGATCTAACCAACGTCTTTATCCACTGGGCCATGTGTATATGGCAATGAAGATGAGAATAACTGTCCGAATAATGTAAATAATGTAAGAAATCAATACACATTGATAATCATTATATGGTTTGATTATCTAGTTGTTCTAATGAAACTATTTTCTACTCTGAATATGCTAACTAGCTTAGCATTTAGATCACAGCTTGGAAATAAATGGTAGGAAACACTGAATGGAAATGGCATTTTAAAAATATATATTGATAATCTGAAAAATATAACTTAAAAATAAATTCTCTATATAAAGAAAAACACTAGGATAACATATACAGCTATTGAACCGTTTAATAGCAATTTTTAACACTATTATACGATCCATTATGATTTATTGCTGGAGATGTTGGGAAAATGGTTAATTCTTTCTACCGCTTCAGATTTTACCGAATCCCTTCTTCCAGGCTTTATCTTCCTTACAAGAGGTAGACTTGCTGTATTACCACCAGATCTGGGCAAGAGCTACGTAACTCTCCATTGCCAATCTTGACAGAGTTAAAAATTGTTCTAAAGTTTTTTTCTGAGCGGATGATTTGTTTTTCACTCTACATCGACTTTCCCCACAAACACGAACTCTAGTCTATCGCTATGCCCATGGCAAATTTTCAGAGGAGCTCCTTTCATTCGGTCCATCTGTTCAAAACTCGGAATCTGGTGTTCGGTCTACAGCGTGGAACCACCCATATTCTGTATTCCAATTGCAAACAGGAAGTTCCACTGAGTCAGTTTGTTTTTTACTCATCTTAACCATATTAAGTCAAGGCCCAAGCATTAGTTATCCTTATAAATTGAACATATTTCCCTCTATTATCACACATCTCATTAAGTAACCGTCAATATTTAGTTGCTCTGTAGCTTCCACTTAGATGAATTCTAGTAAGAGAAATGTAATACACAGAATCTATCTAATAACAACTACTGTGTATCTATTCAAGACAATATCAGGCATCACTGATAGTCTCATAGATAATTTAACTGTCGTCAAAAGAGAGCACGGAGGAGTAATGGATAGCGGCTTGGATTGAGGAATCGGAGAGCTGAGTTCGAATTCCAGTCGAATCCGTTACATTCACTTACGTGCTAATACCCTTGGGAGACGTATGAATCATCTTCTCTTCCCCAGCTGTATGTCAATAGCAGGACAAAACGGGTTCTACAGCCTTGGATGGTAACTGGTCTACCGCAGAAATAAATGGCAATATACTGCAGGAAAAAAACTGCCTCGTCAGTCATGTATCGAAAGATACATGATCACCTGAACGTGTATCACGCATGGCACATAACTGACTGAATCGTACAGGAACCGGTTGTTCGAACGTGATGTGCCCGTGAGACCGATTGTGATACATATACCTGCTATACCGTTATGGGACAGGTTGCCATGATAGGTGTCTATTTGCAGTCTGTCCTCAGTTGAATGCCGTGACGTCCTTTCAACCAATCAATCAATATATAATAATAATAATAATAATAATAATAATAATAATAATAATAATAACTAGAAATAGCAGGATAGGCCAGGTTCTATAGCCTTAATGGCAACTGGTCTACCGCAGAAAGAAAAAATCTGCCTCGTCAGTCATGTATCGAAAGATGCATAATCGCCTAAGCGTGTATCACGCATGGCACATAATTAACTGATTGAAAATGAGATTGTAGATATGATACTTCTTATTTTTATATCTATTTTCTGATGAAAGGATTTTTACTTCTCATATAGAAACGATGAGAATTCTGTTTGAAAATTATTTTTCAAGGTAAGGTAATGTCGGTTATACTCGCTAGTCTTATAGAAAATTTAATTGTCGTAAAACAAGAACGTAGAGTTGATATTATTTTATTTTTATATTTATTTTTTGATAACAGGATTACATGATTCTCAGAAAGAAACGGTAAAAATTCTTTGAAAAATATTTTTCTCAGTTGTTAAAAATTCAGTAATGAAAAAACAATAAAATCAAATTTGAAGATGTATTTTAAAATTAACACTGCAAAAATACAACTAACTAGGAAATTTAATTAAATGCGTTCTCTACGTTGCGATGATAATTGAGTTCACTTGTTAAATACATTTCTTGAACCGATAAAATACATTTTCTTTATTTTAAATATCTTCATTTCCAACATTTCATTAACGTATTTATTTCATTCAAAGTCGATTCATCTGTTCGTAATAGAATTAGAATCCACTGGCTCGGAAATTAGATCCTAAATTAAAAAGATTACAAAATAATGCAAATTTTATTTGGTATTTTTTCTTTTCCGTTTTACTTCTTGAATTAATTAGCAAACTTTAAAAAATTAATAAGGAAAGAAAATAATATATTTTTTTACTTGAAAAGTAAAACAAATTTTTAATAATTCTTGTATTATTATTTCGTGTCCCATTTCCCAGCCTTCCGCGTGTTTTGAAACTGCCTGAAAACCATACAACTGGTTAACCCAAGCGATGTGAGTGAAATTGTGTAGACGGAACTATTTGGGAACAAGTAGTTTTAGCACATAATAACTAGTCATCGTGACCGAGGGTTTGAGCCTACTGATCTTGTTCAGATTGTTGTTTAAGCCCCATAATATGCTCTCTCCTAGAAACTTAAGTTCTGCTCAGCATAGTTGCAGTATAAAACACACGTGGGCTCTGTTGCTGTGCAACAAACACATCTTTACCTGATCTGGTCTATGTAATAGAGATTAGCTATCCGCCCTAGTAGACAAACATACCTGGAGACGAGCGGGATGTTATTGGGATGTGTAAATCTTTTTGCGATAAGCATGTCGACGTATTTTCGGAATAAATCACATGTGCGATCACGTTTAAATATCTGTCGGGACTATATTTTTTAATCTCTTCGTAAAATACATCAGATCAGTTTTGGAATTGAGATTGCAAATGTAAAGTAAAATGCGGCGGAGGTTTTATATTTCTTTCTAGTTTTATTTGTAGCTGCTGATTATTAAGGTAGTATAAAAATGAATAATATGAAAAGCACACAAAGCAATATTGCTCGGTCGCCATTTTTGTGCAAAATAACACGAAGACTTACCCAATTCCCAGAAACGAGAGTTTATCGGAACCCAATATCCCAACTCCTATCTCTTTTTTTGGCAATCGGCAAAGAAAAAAGAAATAACATGGTTCTTTCAAAGATTATTATTATTATTATTATTATTATTATTATTATTATTAATTCTTCATTTATAATTTCATTTGGTGAAAGATCTTTGTCCTCTTCATCTCATCGTGTCCTGACCGCGAGATACAGTGACACGTATTTTTATCTTTCATGATCAACCAATAGCAGAAAAGCAAATCGACGCAACGCACCGACAGTCTGGAATTCCAGAATGTATTTTCCGTTGAAGATGATAATTTTAGAAACTACCCAAGCATGTGGACAGTTTAAAAGATATTCTCAGCCTGGTATAGAAAGAAACAGACTGAAATAGATTCCGGGTGTTACAGTCTTAGAAAAGACGAGTCCTAATCAATAATTTCTTTTTTCCGATTAGTCGATTTTCACGCAAAGTTTCAGCCAATGTAGTCACCTGTATACGTCTCACCCTGTCTCTTCAATTCGTATGTGTTTTCTTTTCCTAGTTTTTTTTTCCCTATTTTTATGCCTTCCAACCAGAATAGTGAAACTTATTTAAAATAATATTAAGCCACATAAAATGACAATGATTAATACTTTTTTTTATAAAAAGTTGCGTTTAAAATAAGATTCAATAATCTCATTACAATTATTACAGCAGGATATGAAGAATTATCCGACAGAGTAGGACACAGACCACAGAATATGATAAGTTCATTTTCAGCAATTTTTATACTTTTGTATGAACTCAACATCGTATGATACTAAGAAAATTTTGAAACAAGTCGTAGTCAGTCAAAAAATGTTTCCTATACATGACTTCATTTACTACTCAAAAAAAAATAATTCCACGAATATTAACACTAAGACGCATGAAGTTCCTTGGAGGGAGACAGAATGTGAAGACTATAAAAAGAACTAGAAACCCAGTCATAAACAGCAAACAATGGATAAGACAATACTCAGAGAGTGTGAACCGGGCAATGGTCAATCATATCTCCCTATTTCCTTTTTCTAGTTTGGCAAACCAATACATTTTGCAGACACCCGTTCAGTCAAATTTGCGTTTTTTTTTTTTCAAAATCAACAAAGGTCACTTGACTTTGTACTGCAACTATTTTGAGTGGATCTTACAGTTTCTAGGAGAGATCTCATCATCTGATGTGATTAGCTGTTTGAACAAGGTCATCACTCGTGCGTTCGTGGCAACAAAACCATTAACGAAAAATTCGGTCTGCTGAATTTCAGTCACATGTCTTGATTGGGGAGTATGATTTTCATGGTAGTTTTCAGCTGTGCCGCATCCTGAGATCGCCCCACCAGATCGATAACATTAAAAGTAATTGTTCAGACAAATCGACCACATTCATATTTGAACCTGAGTAACATGGTCGGAAAGTAAACCTTCTAACCACTCGGTCACGTGCACTTTACTAAAACAGGTAATTGAAGCGACTAGCTGGAAAACAAAGTTTGAATTATATGATATCTTCTCTAAGTTAATCATTTCCTTCCTTTTCATCTGACTGATACATTTTAGAAAATGTGAATTGTCAGATTAAATCAAATAACCCATTTCCATGATCTATTCAAAGAAGATATAATTACCGTCAAAATTTCATTTGAATTTTCTTGTGAATTTTAATTCTTCAATTAATGATTGAATAAGATCATTGTGAGTTATATGACAATAGAATATCCACCGAAATTCACCTATCACATCGTTAAATATTTGAGCTTAACAAAAGAGTCGACTGTAGTCAGGATTATGGAATCAATGCGAACGATCCTTTCATAAGCTGCATAGCATGCGCTTCACCCACGGTTTCATATAGTTTTAAATTCAGAGTTGTCCTTCTCCTAGAGCGGATGTCACGCAAGGCTAAAGAACGCAGTCTGTCCTACTATAGGAAGAAAGAAGGTATAATTTCCACCTTGCTGACGAGATGTCTACTTCCTCATTGATTCGGTAGACGAAATACTTATGGCGAAAGGGTGTCATCGGTTCCACGACATTCTCAGTATCCTTCTGTAGAACTACATTTCCGTTACCTCCATTTTTCCTCATCATTTCTATCCATCCAGCAGCTTTTTCTAAAGAATTTGCCCAGCAGCTTTTTCCTGAGAATTCCTGCTGTTTCTCAGAACTTTGCCAAGTATTTGGAATGCATCTTTCGCTAATCCAATGCATGTCGGAATTTCGGTGTTGCACTTTCAATCGTCTATGGATCCGTAGGAGTCTCAGCCATATAGGTTCGGTGGGTTATCCCCACATACGTTTGCCAGTTTTGACAAGACGTTATTAGGTGGCGCAGTCCATCACCGAGAAAGATGGGACACTTCCTGTCTTCATAGTTTTGTCTTTCTTTTCCGCATAGCATGCTGTAGCGACGACATCCCGAGACCTGGTTTCTCGAGAATTGGGATATTTTTCCCCTTAGTCACTGAACTTTATCGCGCGCTCGCAAACACACACGCAGGTGTGTATCCTACACATCATTCCCAACTTGCAATTTCTTCCTTCTTTTGCATATCATAATTCTTGTATTCTGTCAATTCTTAACCAGTTCTATCAAATAATATAAAATATCACCTTATTGAAATTGTTTTTCATTTGCTTGCACTCATATTGCTATCACTGCTTTTAGACTCACAAACATCAGCGCCGCAGCAGTTCCTTAAAGAGATATATTGAACATTGATTTTATCAAATTGTAACAACAAACATCGGCTATGGGAGTGGTATCCCTGTTTGCAAAAAATACAATTTGGATTGGTACCAGGACGCACACATTTTTTTTCGTAGGACTCCTCCAGGCTGGTTGTTAGAATTTTCACTGTTTAAGAACGACATGCAGTAAAGTATCATATCTAACCATTAAAAATAGACTTTATTGTAGTAAGGACAAACATCATATTAAAAAAATCCCTTTAAAAATTAACCTTGTTTAATTTTCGTCTAGTAAAATAAAGCTAGCATGTGTTTAATAACAGTTTAGCAGACGATTATTTTTAGAGGAAGTGTATCTCAGCTGCGATTTCCTGCAGGTTGACCTTCGGGGTCAGATGCAAGACATAATAAGGAAGTAGATTTTGATTGGCTGATTTAATGTGGGAATGGCAGATAGAGAAAGGTTGCTTCTTGATAGTCAAGCGATGTAGACTTGTTTTCTTTCGTGTCCAAAACGGCTCCAGAGTGAGGGGGCATCCGGCGCTAGATAGATAGATAATTTATATGTTGGCATGATTAATAAAAATACTCTGTTTTGAAGTCATCCATTGCTGAACTAAAACGTTTGGCGATCGCCAGCTAACAAAAAACGCTGTCAACATTCACAGCTGTCAACATGTAACAGTCGGTATCTATTAGCAGAATTTGATTGATTCATTTTCTACGGATAACCAGCCTTTTGCCGGTTATTTACAGCCAGAAAAAGTTTTTTGATTAATTTTTGTTTTTAAGATAGTAATTGTTTTATTGGGTAGAAGCTTTAGTAATTAACTCATAGCAGAGGCGAGAGTAAGTGGATTCATATTTTCCCAAGGGAATTGCGCGTAAGTGAATGTATCGACTTTGAACTCGATTCTTTGATTAGCAATTCCGAGTCATTATGCATTACACCATCAGAACATTCAAGGTTACAGCACCTGGTATTCCCAGGCAGATTCGTAGAAACGCGCAGGGAGGCATCTTGTTTAAAAAGGTTAGATGAATATAGCATCATTATATTGGTCACCCGTGGACAAATTGCTAATTGTATTCTTCGGTTATAGATTGAAAAAGGGCTGCAGGTTTGATTTATGTCGATCGGCACAATTTCCTATTCACTGTTTAAAAAATAACACAAAAAAGAGAGATGTATTCTCAAACACGTTAACCCATTAATATAATTTTTATAGTAATAAGAAGTCATGTCAGATTTTAAAAAATCCATGTTTAGAATTAAAAATAAACTGTGAAAAAATGTTTTAAAATTGATTTAAATTAGACATAAATATATTTAAAGTCATGCCAGCAAAATCTATATTTAGAAAAAAAATCAAGCTCCTATGTCTCAAGTTGATATTCGGGGTCAGATGCAAGACATAATAAGGAAGTAAATGCAAATTTTGGTGTAACTGATATCGATTCGGAATGTTAAATCTGAGAACGGAGTTCGAATGCCAGCCGGGTTCTCTACTTTCATGTACGCTCAAATACCCTTGGAAAACGTATGAATCCATCTCCCCCTACTATGGGTTTAATAATAGGACACATTGGTTGCTAAGAAAGAAACGGCAACCTACTGCTGGAAAGTCTTCTGCTTAGTACACAGTACACAGGGGCTCATTGGGAGTGAAATGGAAAGAGAAGAATTGGAATAGGGGGATTGAAAAATTGATAAAAGATGAAGGGGTTCAAAGAGGTAGAACATGGTGATTGACGTTACACTTGATGATTTCAAACATTGTAGCTATCATAGAAGCAAGGAAACTGAAGAGAGTTTCACAAGTGGTTTATGCTCAGATAGATTTGGGAAAGATAGGAATTCACCTCTTCTCTCCCATCTATGTGTTAATTAGTGAGACTTTTGTTCGTAAACCATGTTTATCTAAAAAAAAGTTCTTACAATCTAAAAATATTTTCTGGCTTTAAATAAGCTGCAATGGGTTGGTAAGCCATGAAAAATCTACTCAAGCCATCGACAAGCTTATTCCAATGCGCCTGTAGATTACGGTGTCTCATATTCCCGCCGTCTCTTACAATAATTTTCATATATTTACATTGCCTTACTTACTCGCATATTTATTACATTTTATTGTTTGCCATTCGGATTGTCTTCTTTTGAAATATAAAATACAGATATCCCTCTATTAATGCGTATTTGTTTAATGCGTTTACAATTAGAGCACTAATATTTTTATCTACCAAAATTCGATTAGTGTATATATAATACTCGATTAGTGCGGTAAAACATTCTTCAGTTTAACTATAGTAATTTAAAATTAGCTATTTTTTATAGCTACCGATTAATTAATTTTTTTCTAAAATTTAAAAGTGGAGAATTACTATTTTGCTTGTCATGTATTACGTTAACTGAATAATTACAGTAATGTTATAATAGATAAATTAAAAAATATAAGCCGACGACTATAAAAAGACATATTTGAATATTTGTCTCTATTAAATTTTTTTGGAATATTTGTTGCTTTTTTTTCATGTTTATTTTGAAGTTCTTAAAAGGAAATTTCTGATTTATGTTAAAATAATGTACGATTTAATTAGGTTCAGAAATTTTCATTTCTTAAAAAGTATCGAAATATAAAATACGTATGCATTTTCTATGGAAAAATTATGAATAAAATTTTAAAGTTAAAATATTAATGATTATAATGCTTGGAAAATTTGAAGGGGCAGTTTTGTCAATACCGCCAATTGTATGAAGAACAGAAGAATGCAATGCGGAAAATCATTACGACAATCTCATAAAAAAATCAGATTAATAAACATTAATTCATAGCATTTTTATTGTATATTTTATAGAGGGTGTCCATAAAGTTCGTGTGCACTTTAAGAAATTTATAACTTTATTTGTATTTACGACAGAAATAATCTGTAAAATATCTTATATAGTTTAATGTACCTATTTTAAGTAAAGCTAAAATACCTAATGTGATTTCAGGCATTACTGTAAATCAGTTGGCAAATGTTTTCCGTGAACTGCAAAATCGTATTACCCTTTGTATTGCTAATGATGGAAGGCATGTGGAAACTTAAATAAAATTTCAATAAAACTTTTAAAAAATATAGATTTACTTCTTTCTAATCATTTTTGCAAAATTATTTCTTTCGCAAATACAAATAAAGTTATAAATTTTATAAAGTGTACACGAACTTTATTGACGCCCTGTATAAGTCGATGACTATAAAAATACATATTTGAATATATGTGTCTATTAAAATTTTTGGGAATATTAGTTTTTTTTCATGTTTATTTTGAAGTTCTTAAAAGGAAATTTCTGATTTATTTTAAAAAAAATGTACGATTTAATTAGATTCAAAAATTTTCATTTCTTAAAAAATATCGAAATATAAAAAATGTATGCATTTGCTATGGAAAAATTCTAAATAAAATTTTCAGGTTAAAATGCTAATGATTATGATGCTTGGAAAATTTGAAGTGGCAGTTTCGTCAATTATATGAAGAACAGAGTACAATGCGGCAAACCATTAAAAAGTTTTTCATAAAAAATCAGATTAATAAACATTAATTCATAGCATTTTATTGCATATTCTTACATGTACCTATATTTTAATTAAAACGTTCCTAATTTAGAAATTAATTGTTAATTAGACTAAAATTTGAGGTACGAATTATTTCATTTCCTACAAGTCATTATATTCGATAAATGCGTTTTCGATTAATGCGTGTATTTTAATGTACACATTAGCCTTATTTTAATTACATATCTTTATATGTATCAGGCAAACTCGAAATCTTTACGTGAGTAACAAAAAATAATTCGGATCTTCCTGAAATAAATCCTGATGTTAGGAACTTTAACATTCCTATTGAAGTGATGAATATCTTAATATTATGACTACTGCTTAGAAAGGGATATTGTTATCCTTTTTCTTATCTCTCTTCTGAAGTAATTTCGTTGACCTCTGGAAGGGCTGGACAAAAACTTTCGATTGATTTTCCTCTCAGATTTCAATCTTGGACGAATTCCACGGACACTGCAGGAAACATCAAACCAATCTTACATTGAAGATGTCTTTCAGAAAATAAGATTCAGTTTTGCTTCTGAAAAATTTCGGCGACAGATGAAAGGCTTTCCAGATCGACAATGGTGAAAGTCAGCATTGGCTGTCAAAGAATGAAAGAATACTGCTAGGCATGATCTTTGCACAGGACCATGATCTTGTAGAAAATGCGGCCACATTAAAGAAAACGTTATTCCGCGCCCGGGAGAAATTGAAAAGAAGAAAAGAAGCGAATGAGCTGAATAAAGTGTAAGCTGGAGAAATTAGTTTCCCGTTTCTGGCATTTCTAAAGGGAAGATTATTTTAAACAATTCAATAGTTATTCTGATGCCTCTTTTTTCTTTTTCTTTTTTAATTTCTTTTTTTTTCATTTTATTTATTTTCATTTATCTTAATTTTGTTCTTTTCTTCATGAGTTTTTTCCTACTTTATTCATTTAGATTTTCTTTCAAATCTTTCATGCTGTCTTCGTTCCTTTAATTACTTTTTTGCATTTTTCTTCATATTTTATATTCTTTTATTTCTTTTCATTCCCTTCTTATTCTCGTTTATTTTTTCTATCATTTCTTTTTATGTTATCAGGCTTCTTTCTTTCATTCCTTTCTTTTTGTTCTTCACCCTTCTCTTTTTCTTAATTCCTTTCTTTTTCATTTTATTTATTTTCATTTTGTTCTTTTCTTCGTTACTTTTTTTTCATATGATCTTTTTTTTCCTCATTTGTTATTTAGATTTTCTTTCGATATTTCTTCCCGCTGTCATTGTTCCTTTAATTACTGTTTTTGTATTTTCCATTATATTTTATATATTTTTTAAGTCCTTTTCTTTCCCTTCCTATTTTCGTTTATTTTTTTTTCTTTCTATCATTTCTTTTTATACGTTTTCAGGCTTCTTTCTTTCGTTTCTTTCTCTTTTTTATTCTTCGCCTTTCTCTTTTTCTTGATTTCTTTCTTTCAGGATAATTCTCTTTACTCCTTTATTTCATTGTTTGTTTCATTCTTTTCATTCTTTTTACTCTTTTTCACTATCTGTCTATATCTATGAGATGAAGTATTATGATTATTTACAATATTCGGACTGTTTTTCTCATCTTCCTTTCCATATTCACAACGGTTTGTGTATGGAGAGTGATCACCCCCCCTGTGGGATGAAGTTGAAAAATAGACAGACTATCACATAAAAATACGAAAACTTAAGGAATACCACATGTGCTACACCACAAAAATCTCCTGAGCCGACCAAACATAGAAATGAATACAATATGAGAACCAGTAATAAGGAATGCTAGAGTAAAGAAATGAACGACAACAAAAATTGCAATATAAACTCTGGTAAAAAATGCAATAATAATAACTGTTATACCGTACCTATGAACTATAATGGGTATGTCCCAATCCGTATAAATATAGTAGAAGATATTGTATGTGGTAGTCATTTAGATTCACTTTCATGTGAGCTTGTAAAACTGTCTGCCACAAGGCAGATTGTATCTCCAGACGACGCTACGTTGAAGGGCAGAATCTCTTCTGGGAAAACAGCTACCCGACCCCGTTTTTTACGGGGATTTTTTGGCCGAGACTACGGGCTCGCATATCCAACGATATATCTCGGCCTTGTGCTACATCTGACTGCGTGGGGAAGTTAGTGAATATCGTCATTTGGATTCACTTCCAAGTGTGTTGGTCAAACACTCTACCTAAGGGGAGAGAGCATCTCCAGACGAAGGGCAGTGTCTCGTCTCGGAAGACATCTACCCGACCCCGTTTTTAGCGGGTCTAAGGGGAATTTCTGGCTGAGCCTACGTGTTTGGATACCTCACAATAAACTCGGTCTTGTGCCACATCCTACCGCGTGGGACGGTTAGAGAATATCGTCATTTGGATTCACCACTACTTCACGGTGAAAACATTTTCGCGTTTTGCAGACTGCTAAAGACCGGTGATTATCACCAGACATGTTTTCTGCTCCTCGTTGAACTGTTTTTGATTTACAACACTTCGTTAGGTTAAGTTGTTTTAATTTCCATTTTCTTACGTTTTTTTACTGACTATTTTTGCCAAAAAATTGATTTTTTCTCTCCCCCCCCCCGCTCATATTTTGTATTTTACTCTTTGTTGTTCTTATTCTTTTCTTATTACTTTCTGTTTTAATTATTTTATAATTATTTTGAATATATTTTCTTTTCGTTTTATTTTTCTGTAACCCACCCCGCAAGACTTTATTTTTCTTGTTCATTTATTATTTCTACGTGTTACTTCGTTCTTTGATTTTCTTTTTAAATATCTGTTAAGTCTTCTGTATTTTTTTTAACCTTCTGTATGCTTATTTTTAGAATTTGTCTTGTTTATTTTGTCTAATTTGTCCGTACTTTTCTTAATAATTTTACTTTCGTGTTTTGTTCGTTTTAGGGCTGACTTGTTCGTTTTTGGGCTGACTTGTTTGTTAACGGCAGCCATCTTGTATTTGTAAAATTTGTTATTTTTTCCGTATTTCTTTTTTCGTATTTTAGAAACATATCGTTTTATTGTTGTATTATTTTTAAAAGGTGAGACATTGCGTAACCGTTTTTGAGTGGATTTCCTTATTTGTGATTTGTGTTTAACGTTTATTTAATTTTTCGTTTCTTGATCCATGTTTATGTCATTTTTTCTCGTGTGTCTTTTGCGTAAGTTTCGTTTTTAAGTAACCCTTTTTGCACGTCTATCTGTTTTGTGTTTTAATTTTGTCTTGTGATTTATTCGAATTCATCATTTTGTTATTTATTATCATTTTCTATTTCCATTTTAAAAGGATAAAAAAATTGGCGCAAGACGGTGGTTAAAAAATCTATTTGGGACCAAGAAAGACCCTCCCCATAAGCAACATGAAAATGAGCAAGATAAGGAATTAGTGATGGATGCCAAAAAGTGCCAAAATTTGGAAGTTACTGGGAAAGTCAGGATTCTGCCAAACGTATGGTGGCCGCAAATGACGAAAATGTGGAGAAAAACAAAATTTCAGACCAAATCAGGACCTAGAAGCTGACGAAACCTTAACCAAAGACTGAAATGTAGCGGTCAGAGAGATGTCGTCTTGCTCCGAAATGGAAAATCAACATCACGGATTTCCAGAAAAAAGCCAAGAGTTACGCACATATGGTTACAACAGACGGACTCTTCACAAATCCCGATGAACTAGGGAAGGTTGAAAAAAGAATGTTGTCAGTCTTTGTGGTCGACAAACGTTCACGCTAAATTTTTCGCTCAACAAAAAAACCCAGAAAACACCGTCATTAAAGCGTTGACTTGCCTGGAGGTTAAACAAGAGACAGCAAAGGAAAAGAGTTTTTCATGTAGGACGTGATGTTACCCACGCTTGCCGACTGCGGAGACATCAGCAGTCGAGTCCTAATTACAAAAGACCTCATTTCGCGGACTGAATATCAGGGCAAACGTAGAACTACGTTTCAGTATACGAAGTCCCTTCCCAGATTTTCGGGGAACACTTGGCCGCTTATCTGTGCCATTTTGGACAGATACACAGTGATTCCTCTGACCGGAGGTTGGAGCTTTGAGATATTGATTGATCGTAAGACCTTCGTCTCTACCCCCAACTTCCTATATATAGAAATCCAGAAAATGCCTAAAATACGTATTATCTTCAGAGGCCAAAGAAAACCTTGCTGGAAGTGCTGAGAGACTGGTCCTCTCTATAGAGTTCTGGTCCCCGCCGACACAAATCTCCTCTGGCCGAGACTGTTGTTTCCGTCTCGGTTGTAATGGCCCGCCAGCAGCCGGGTCTAGTGTAGTGAAACCACCAGGGGTCTGTCTCACGCCCCCATTCGCCGAAAAGGCTTTGTCCACCGCTTGTTCCCTTGTCTTTTCAGATCCGGTGGACAGAGTTTGTGTGCTGGATGTTACCATAAAGGATTAAGCTCTAGTGGGGTAGTTTTAGCGGGCGATTTGAATGCCGTCTCTGACCCCGATATAGATCGCGTAGGATCAAATTCTGTTACTAACTACTGGGACGTGACACCATATCGGGATTATCGATCATGATGTTGTCGATAAGTTCCAGAATGAACACGCTCAAGAGCAAGTATGGACTTGGACTAATAGGGGCGGCTCGAAGTGCATTCTAGCTACCTCGACAGAATCTTAGTCGATGTAGGGCTGTTAGGGTGTCCAAGTTTACATTACATAGTTTATACGGATCAGAGGCTTGCCCGGGTCCCTGTAAACTTAGATAAGCCTAAGTTTAAGGATGGCTGGTTACTGGAAACTGAACTCGTCATTGTTTGTTTAGCAAGATTTCCGGGACCAGCTGCTAATGATACACAGGGAACTGACACGGGCTGTGGTTGGGAATGACTGGTGAGACAATTTAAAATCCAATATTAGAACGTTTGTTGTTGATTTTAGTCGCCGGCTCAATCTCGATAGATTAGCAGCAGAAAGTTGATCACATCCCGTGATAGTGAGGACGTAGCATTAGCTAGGGCAGATTTGACCGCCTGGATTATTTGTAGTTAGGTCTAGGTTAAAAAGAATGTCGTCTGAGGCGACGAATTCAGCCGCAGAATTGCGTGCAGAGGAAGCTCGTAATGCATCTCTGCGACATATCTCATGAGTCACATTGCCGGATAATTGTGACTTCAAGCGCGGGCATATGTGAGGCTTTTTGTGATTGCTTTTAGGAACTTCTCACCAGGAGGCCTGTCAGTTTGACGCCTATATAACCGTCTTTCCCTGCCTTAAAGTACTGGAGTCGGAAATCTGGGAAGCTCTGAAGCAGGTTGGCCTCTGGGATTAGATGTCTTCCCTACGACGTTTACTTGAGGCAGTCGCCTGTTTTTGTTCCTTTTCTGGCACTGATTTTCGGCAATGAAACAGAGGTCTATACATCAACGCTTCAAGTGATCAAGTTGCTACGCAAGAAAAAGAACGGTGGGAATGGGTTATGCAACTTTCGCCCTTTAACTATGCCAAATACAGATTAAAAGATCTTGGCTAAGGTGTTAACGAACCGTTTGCTGGCTGTCCTGTCTAGTCTGATTGGTTCCGAATAGATTTGTGCTCTAAAGCGAAGGACTATTCAGGACAACCTTCATATGGTACGCTTGATCATCGAGAAAGTCGACAGTGAAGCCGTGCTGATCAATGTAGATCAGTTCAAGAATTTCGATAGGGTTAACCATCGATTTCGGGAGGCGGTTCTTTCGGCGGCTTTCGCACCTGGATCCGACTTCTGTATGCGACTCCAGGTGCGCTCGTGGAAGTCAATGGAGGACGATCGGAGCCATTCATATTGTCTCGCTCCATTCGTCAAAGTTGTCCGCTTTCGCCTTTGCTTTATGTTCTTGCGTTGGAACCATTCCTTCGCAAGTTAAAGGCGAATCCGTACTTCCGCGGAAATTCCCTACCTAGTTCTACCACCTCTGCCAGGTATTCTGCCTATGTTGATGACGTTTCGGTTCTTGTGTCAAGCAGATATCAGATTGACGAAGTCAACAAATAAATCAGTGGGTAAGAGACGGTGGCAGGGGCCAAGATCAACCGCGATATGTCTGTTGGATTCGGTTGGGTGCGTGGAAGAGAGTTTCTCTTCCTAGACCTATCCTCTAGACGGACGGGCAGATCAAGATACTTGACGTCTGGCTTGGTATCGATATCCAGTTGGAAATTAATTGGTCGGAGGTACAAGGGAAAGCCGAGATTGCGTTCGTCTTACAGAGGAGGGCGGAAGTATGTGTTTCACACATCTACCAGATTTCCCTTTACCAACTCTGTATTTCCACTTCCGTCTACCACACTAAATGCATTAGTAACGCTCTTGTACTCCTTGTAGAAACGCATGGCTTCTATGGTAATTCAGGAGATCTGTTGCAGCCACTCTTCTGAAGGCGGTCTGGGTATGCCTAGCATTGAGATTCGTCAATATTTGCTTCGCATCACATTCATAGATCAGATATGTCGCGATTCGGATGAGGGTGGCCCCTTCTGGAATGAAGATGCCGGTAAGAACTTCCCATCCCTGAGAAGTGTGCACTCGTGCACTGAGGGGCCGGCCTTTGATCCCGAGGCGAGTGCTCCTTCTACCGAGAATGTCGTATTTCTCTGAAACGCCTCTTACTTGTGTCGGATAGCCTCTTCAACGTCCAGGCGATGTATGGTAGGGCATTGTATAATGTGTTATTCAGGGAGTCCGTTCTTGATGAACTGCTTGACAAGGTCGGTCTTACGAAGCGGGAGGCTCGCCTAATATGGCCATGACCACCAGAGTTATATATGCCTCAATAATGATGAGTCATCACTCACCTGGATGGTGATTTGTGGGTCCCTCTGGGTCGCCAAAGACTTCGTTCGGCGGGATTTGAGAAATCTCCAAACTGAATTCGTTGTGATGAAGAGGTCGAGATCCTGGTTCACGCCTTCTTTCATTGTAGGGTCGTAACGCTGTTGTGCAAGTTTGTTGATGGCCTCATGTTTCGCATGCTCGCGGTAAGTTCTTTGTCCTTGAGTCCAGTTCTGTTTTTAACAATGTGGATCCACTGTTGACGTGTTCTTTTGCATGCTAGGTGTCATGAGAGTCGTTTTTAGATAACTTCACTTCTTTCCAACTGATCTTGTACTTTAAGAATCAGCTTAAAGTCAAGATTAGGACGGAAAAGCGGCGGTTCTCTTCATGAGATTTGCCAAAAGGTCGGTGAATGTTGCGCACTTGTGTCGAATGAGAGGGGCTGATTTGGAGTGGCACTTTGATGCCGGATAGGCATGAAGATATTGTTCTCCTTGTGTTGTACATATAATCCCGCCCAGATTTAGCTTGGTTTAGGTTTCCAGTTTGTCCTTAATTTCTCTCTTTAGGTTAACTTAGCAACAGGATGTTTGCTCATTGACCATTTTTATTTATCCCTATTTTCTTTCTCTGGTTTAATTCCCTGTCTCTTCCCTCGTTAGGTTCGCCAGTGATATCAGTTTTCTGGTGGATATGGGGCGCCTTTCGTTTCGGTTGTGATTTTCTTATATTGTTGTGTTTGAATGAGCGTGTGGTTGAGTGAGTGCTTGGGATGAATGTATGTTTGATATTATTAAAGTCCCGCATTGATTTCGTCCACTTAACCGATCTTTCTGTGACATTTAGGGATTGTGTGTGGGGGGATTATTAACATTATTTTGCATAGTTCTTTGAAAATACTTTGTACAATTTTGTAAATATTAATTCGGATTAGATTTTTAAATTTGTTGTTTTATAGCTGATACATTAGGTATATAATTCCCAGAAATTCCTACACAGATGTCCTTAAGGGCGCATGGCCCAGTGGATACAGACGTTGGTTAGATCCAGTGACTGAGACCTAAAGAGCTGTGGGTTCAATACCAGGCCTCAGCAGTAGTGAACCAAAACATGGAGAGTTGAGTTAAAGGGAAATAACTATCATATACGGAAGAAGCATGGCATGTGGAACTAGAACAATTGGCTGTGGTGGACGAAATAAGTTCGCTTAAAATTCCAATCACCTGAAGAAGGCCGGAGAGTTGAATATGAGGGTGACAGTCTAAATAATGAAAATATTATTTTCAACGTTCGTCTTTCTCATTTATACCCCTTCGGTCACCGTCCTGGGTAAGACGATAAACTACGTCCAACAGTAAGGTCTCTGATCAGGAGGTTTTGAGGAGCTCTTAATTGCTGGTGTTCCCAGGTCCACCGTGAACTGGGGTAGTAGCACCTGTTAGGGTCCCAGGTTTGGGCAAATAGTCAACACCCAAACTTGTGTAAAAATAGGTTTTTATACCAGAAATACTTTGTAATAAAAAAAAATTGTAACCAGCAATCATTTTTGAAGGAAAAATTATTATCAGCAATATATAAAAAAATACCAGCAATACTTGCAATGTTGTCTTTAAATTTTCTTTTCTTTTTTATTCTTTGCCAAAGACCCTTCTCCTTCTTTCTTTCTTTCTTTCTTTCTTTCTTGTTTTCTTTCTTTCTTTCTTTTGTTGTCTTTAATTTTTCTTTCTTTTCTTTTTTATTCTTTGCCACACAGCCTTCTTTATTTCTTTCTTTCGTTCTTTCTTTTGTTGTCTTTAATAATTTTTCTTTGTTTCTTTTCTTTTTTATTCTTTGCCTCACATCCTTCTCTTTCTTTCTTTTTTGCTTTCTTTCTTTCTTTCTTTCTTTCTTTCTTTTGTTGTCTTTAATTTTTCTTTTCTTTTTTATTCTTTGCCAAAGACCCTTCTCCTTCTTTCTTTCTTTCTTTCTTTCTTTCTTGTTTTCTTTCTTTCTTTCTTTTGTTGTCTTTAATTTTTCTTTTCTTTTTTATTCTTTGCAAAAGACCCTTTTTCTTCTTTCTTTCTTTCTTTCTTTTTTTGTCTTTAATTTTTCTTTCTTTCTTTTCTTTTTTATTCTTTGCCACACATCCTTCTCTTTATTTATTTCTTTCTTTTGTTGTCTTTAATTTTTCTTTTCTTTTTTATTCTTTATCAAAGACCCTTCTCTTTCTTTCTTTCTTTCTTTCCTTCTTTTTCTGTCTTTAATTTTTCATTTTTTTCTTTTTCTTTTTTATTCTTTGACACACACCTTTCCCGTTTTTTTTCTTTTTTTCTGGATAATTTTCCTTTATTTTTCTTTCTGTACTTCTTTGTTTCTTTATTTCTCTCTTTGTATGTTTCTTTCTTTATTCTTATTTTCTCGACCTATCAATCACCTTTTCATTATTGCTTCCCTTCTTTCTTTCTTTATATTTTCCTTTTGCTTCTGTTTTTTTTTTCTTTAATTTTTCACATTTTGTCTTCGTTCATTTCTTATACTTTCATTCTTTTTCTCGTTTATTTTTCTTTCCTTCATTTTTATTTTTATTCCTTTGGAAGTATTTTTCGCTCTATCACATTTCTTACTTTCTTCTTTTATTTCTCCTTAATTTTTCTTCCGTTCTTTTCTTTTTTATTCCTTTCCACGTATCCTTCTCGCTATGACTCTTCTTTTTCTTTTCATCGTTTCCTCCCCTTCTTCCTCTTTGATACTTTTTGTGTTTCCTTTCTTTTATATTTTCTCTCGCCGTTTTGTTTCCTTTCATTCATATTCCCTTTCATTTTTATTTTTTATATTTTTATTTTTTCACCGCGAATGTTGAGCCAAACTACATTAGTTGGATTCACCTGGCCAGACATTCACAATTAGAACCCACCATTGCCACTGACACTGAGTCTACTTATCACCATTCCCTTCATATTAAGGTTTTCTTAGGCATAAGGTCCACTCAGACAACTGTTTCTCAAGAAATGTTGCAATACAGAACTGTCTGATTGGGGAATGCTTCCTTTATCTGCACTAACTCGGTCTCGTCAAGTCGAGGATTAACAGTTATCTGTTATACATATACTTACCATATGCAAATCTTGATTCCTATCTATACACATTTACGTCCCAATTAAATCAGCCTCATTCTGCAGTGGCATTTAATACTTGGTGAAAAGTCGTAAAAAATATTCAAGTGTCATATCGGTTACGATACATATTTGTTATGGGTCCTTACCTATAACTACTGAACGAACTCTTCCTAACAATATGTATACTACGCCTATCAAGAGAGAGGGGTGAATAGAGTCGAGCCGATAGTAGTTCACTCCAAACCAGACTGACAGTCATACTAACACCTTCCACATCTTGTATTATTATTCCGTGTAATATATCTTCGTTATTTCTACTCTTGTGTTCTTGTTGTTCTTCCTTGGCCTTAACCTGGACCATAACAATATTATTCCACACGAAAAACCTAGAGGGTATTAATTGCTTCATTATATTCATTTAATAGATTGTCTTGTGTAAAATATTAATTAAAACATAAATGTATTGTGCTTACAAGAATTACAGTAAACTGAGGCTTACCAGTCAACCGCAAGATATTTACCTCAAAATGCAGAGTTAGGGCTAATATCAGTTGACTTCATTGCTTCAGGGTCTGGACTTTGCAATCATTTCCGGGGTGGCCTTTAGATGCGAGAATGATGCCGACAGTTACGGCTACATATGGTGGTGGCAATTAATGCAGGCAGGTTTTACATGTAGCCCTTGCAGTGTTTCCCATTCTCTAACGTATGTCCTCGACTCCCGATACCAAGACTTGACCAAAGCTGTCAGTCACACACACAGATATATATATATATATATATATATATATATATATATATATATTGTCATCCACAGATAGACTGTTTCGCTGTATCACACCACATCATTGTGGCTAATGTGTGTGTATATATATATATATATATATATATATATATATATATATATATAGACAGATAGATAGATATGCATATATTCATATGAAATGTATATATATATATATATATATATATATATATATATATATATGCAATTTTTTATATATATTATATATGCGCGGTACTTATTGGAAAGCGCTGAATATCGGGAAAAAAATTAGAATAGGACGAAGAAAGATAAGAAAGAAAAGAAAAAAAGGAATAGGAAAGAAAAAAGTAAAATATGACAACAAGATAATTATGAAAAAAAAGAAATATAAAAAAGAAGTGAAAAGAAGCAATGGGAAAGGTGCAAAGAAAAGAGAAAGAAAGAAATACAAAGATTAGTAGAAAGAAAGATAGAAATAAAGAACCAGAAGAAATAAAGACGAAAATAAAAAAGAAGGAAAAAAGAATTAATGAAAGAAAAAAAAAACGAAAGAAAAAAGAAGTAGAAAAATAAGTAAATAAATAAATAAATAAAGAATAGGAAATGTAAGGGTAGACATATAGATTGAGCTACTAAACGCAAAGAAGAACTGTTGTGGATTCCGGGGATGGAATCCTGCACAAATAAATAAATATATAACGCCAGTAATTGAAATAGGAAAATAAGTGTATTGAACGTAAGAATACAAACTTGAAATGAAGATTACTAGTCCAGGAATACGGGTTAGTAGAAAGTATATGTGTTGTTCATGATGACGGTAGTCTTTGAGTATAGAATCCAGAGGTTGGCAGTGAATATTTCGAAGACCGTAGGGAAGCGTAATTCAGGTTAGCAGTGGATATCTCGATAAAGTAGCAGAGCGTAGTTCTTCCTTCTGTTCTTTGGCCTGACAGGTTGGCACTGGATATTCGGAGAGAGTAATCAAAATGGCCACCTTTATACACGACGGATTGAATATTTCACGTCTCCTGATTGGTTAACTTTCTTTTGGGGAACTATAAAGTGAGTCAAGTCATTTGGGTTTGCTCACTAGTACACAAGTATACAAAATAATCTACCAATATGTACAAGTCTCTGTAAGTGAAGCCGTAATTATCTCTCTCTCTCTCTCTCTCTCTCTCTCTCTCTCTCTCTCGGTGGACTCTACTTATCTCAACCTTATCTCAACGTATCTGTACGTATCTCTTTGTGAACGCCCTGTGTAGTCCACGTATGTCCATTCTGTCAGAATAAGTATACTTTAGACGAGTCCATCTTATGTAAAAAGTGGAGAGCCCCACAACAAGAACAAAAAACGCGAGGAAAAGAAACAGCAAACAAATAAAAAGGAAATGAAAAACGAGACAAAGAAACGGAAAAATGAACGATTGCAAAATTAAAATGAAGAAATAAAATAATAAATAAAGAAATGTCAGAAACCCGAGTGAAAAAAGAATGAAAGCCCTATAAATAAATGTAGTTTGATAGTTAATATAAATAAATAAAGTATGAAAGAAAGAATGAAAAAAGAATGAAAGAGACAAAGAAAACGAAACAGAAAGGGAAGGAATGAAAGTGATCTATTCTAAAAATAAACACGGGAGACGTAAGCGAAATAGTGATTAAAAAGAAGTAAGAATAAATTCAATAAAGAGAGAGAAAAAAAGGAAAAGGACAAAAGAACGGGTAAAAATGCAGAATGAAAAAAGAAAAAGTACAAATGAAAACTAAATAACTCAATTGACGTGGAAATGAGTGAAATTCCTCCATAATGAACTAGAGAAAGCCCGTTACCGAAAGATGAATGAGTGGTGAAAACAAATAACTGACATACGAAAAGAAAAGATGGAATATTAATTCAAATGGGGTAAACGTAAGACGTAAGGAGATGTAATGAAAAAAAAAAACAAAGCAAAGAAAAAGAAGGGAAAAGAGAAGAAAAAGATTAGAATAAGTAAAAAAAGAAAATGAAAGAAAGATCACGTTTAAAATATGAGATGAACGAACGAAAAAGAGAAGGGAAAACACAAATACAGAACGAAAGAAAAAAACACAGGGAAAATAAAAAATGATTGAATAAAAAGAAGAGTTCGGTAGCAAGAGAAAAGAATAAATAATACATCGAAAAAGACAAAATTCAATTATAAAATGCAGAGATAAGAAAAGAAAAAAGGGAAAATAAAGAATAGCACAAAAATGAAGAAATTTATGACAAGTCAATTCAACGGAAGAATAATAAAAAAAGGAAAACCGGAACGAAACAAAAGAAAGAAAATTAAAAACAAGAAGACTACATAAGAAATGAAGATGTGAAAATGAGAAAAAGTCAAGAAAGAAATTCACACGAAAAATAAAAAGAACAAAACAAAAGAAAGGCTGAAGTAAAGTAGAAAATGGTACGTCGCTGGAGGCGAGATGCCCCAACAATAATCTCCCTTTTGTGATTTGTCCATGGGTTAAAGCCAAATAAGCATTTTTCCCCATTGGCAAAAGCGCAATGCGCGGCCAAGTATTCAAAACAAAATCTGTCGATCACAAGAACAAGTCTCATCTTGACTTGTCATAAGTGATATGAAATGCTGGTCTTTGTTAACTTTCAATTATCGGTACTGTAACTTGGCTTAGATTCCTATTAAGTATACTGCCACATTTTTCCCCATAACGTTCTGGAAATATATATCTATGTATAAAATCCTCTGACTGCCGTTAGTCCGTCCGTTGGTCACTCCCTCTAAAATAACCATACAATGACCGAATGAAACCAAATTTAAGGGAGAAGTGCAAACAGATTGCAAATTTCATTATTTTCATTCCTTTTTTTTTTCGAAACATTAAAGGTTTTATTATTTATAAAATTTATGTCTAATGGATGTCAGTTATCAGTTATCTCCTGTTAATTCACCTGGCACGTAGAACTAGAACAGTCTACCCCAGGGAGCGAAATAAAGGGTTTTCAGTTCGACATTCCAACCACCTGAAGAAGGCCGGAGCGTACAACGGCCGAAACCATGTGATAAATATGGCAACAAAGATGAGGACGATAGCCCGAATAATGTAAATAGTTTGATAAGATAATCGTGGAAGAAAGACCGAAATCACTTCAATAGAGTTCAACTCTTTATATACAGGCAGAATTAAAACAAAGGGAAGAGAGAGAGAGCAAGAGAGAGAGGGGGGTTGGCTGCGTATCAGGTTATCTCTCTGTGTCGTTGGAATTTCTTACGCGAATATTGCGTCCACCCTGGCTTATACAACAAGGCCTTCCACTTGGTTCATACCATGTCTCCACACTCTGCTAACAACTGCTATTACGATCTCGTCTCAGGATCTTTTAGGAACTTCTCTCTACTCTCCACAGGTCTGCGGTTCGCGGCTCTGCTCGTCACTCCTTGCCGCTCTTCATTTCACCACTCCTGCTACTCTGCGCAACTCTGCCAACAACTCTACTACTCGCAGCCCAAACCCCTGCTTATAACAAAGATGAGTGGGGTTGACATTTTAAGGGCCCCCTTACATAATTGCTACAGCCAATCGCCGACAGCCCTACTACAACCATAACTTGTATCTTCCTACTAATCCTAATTCCTTTTTCGCTTCCTCCCAATGGACACTGTCACTTACACCCTTACGGGCAGTTCCGAACGGGACAGCCACTCGTCACCTGAGAATTGTCGTTGTCGGCCACCTTCGACTGCCCTCACCTCTAGCCAATTCTATACTGGTCGCCCACATAGTTCCGGGTAGCCTCTGGACAGCCAATCACCATCTGAGAAATGTCATTATCTGCAACTTTCGACAACCTTTTCTTCTGGTCAATTCCAACCTGGCCGCACACATATTTCCGGGTACCCTTTTCGCCAGGACGCTTTAACTTCTCCAACAAGGGTCAGTAACACGTCTGGAACTATAGGTCGCCAGGAAGTCTGACTCTTCCTTGTTTACATAAATCAGAGGATAACATTTTCGGTGACCTCTAATAAAAAAATGTTTTTCCAAAAGGTAATCATGCCTCCCATATTGTTACCCCTTACTTTATCAATATTTCCAATTAATCCGTTAATTTCATCAATTTACTCATAGCCTCAATTTTACTACTACTCGAACCATCCTTAATTTTTATTATTTTTATTCTCGCTTCCTAATCAACTCATTACGCTTCGTTAATTAACATTTATTTTAATTTCGCCAATTTTCTCTCTGTCATATATTGTCGTCAACCAATATAACTCATTGTGTATGCAAAATGCTGCAGTTAGAGACTGAATCAAAACAAAATATGGCCACAGTCAAAAGAACTTCCCCATGTTTTTTATTAAAAATCGCATAGTTCAAGCCGATAATGATGGAAAAAAAAAGCTTTTTAACAAAAAGCTGTCAAAAAGAATTTGGAGTGCACGTCTCCACGTCACGTTTGGTATAGCGGCATCGTAAGTAAAAAGTGGCCATCCTCGAAAAATAACTGCAAGAACAAGCAGATATATAGTACGCAATCCCTGGCGAATCATGTGTTCTGCGGTTCTCCAAGGTACACTGGTCAATGTAAGAATCAATTAGAATACGGCGTAATCTGAACGATGCCGGACTTCATGGTAGAATACCGAAAAAAAAAACACTTCTTACGAAAAAGCAGTCAACTTCGATTCATCGATGCTAAAGCTCATTTTAATAAGCTAGAAAGGTCCTGTAAAAATATTTTATGGTCGGATGACTAATGATTTTTGGGAAGAACGAAGGCGGTATGTCTGGCTTTTGAAGAGAATATGGTGCTAATAGTTAAACATGACGGCGGTAGCATTAAGATTTGGGATGTTTTGCTGCAGCTGGACCGGTAAAGTAGTACACCACAGTTCACCCCGCAAGATAGCAAAACATTCCGAACGAAAGTGGCTTGCCCTCGGTTCGCAAGTTGGGCTTAGGCCGGTGCTGGATCTTCTAACATGATAATGATTCGAAGCATCAAACCAAATCCACACGAGAATTGCTTCGAAAAAAAGAAATTTCAAGTCTTGGAATGGCTTAATCAAGTCCCGATATCCTGGTTCAAGTTAAAGAAGGCAGTGCATGCAAGAAACTCGGGTAACATCGATCAATTGCCAGTAAGAAGGGTCAAAAACTGACACTCATTACTGATACAAACTTATAGAAAATTACTGCTCGATGTGGTAACCTCAAAAGGAGTAATCTTCTGTCTATGTGCCATTTCCTTTCAGCATGTACGCGCATGGCTCTCCACCTCTCTCTATCCCTTACAGCTCTCCACAAGTTCCTTCCCTCTGCTACCTCCCCCAGACCATGTTCTTGCTTAAAGCCGCTAGGTATGTCATGCGTTGTTTTCCCTGGTCTCTCTTTCCATCTATTCAACCCGTGAGTATCAGATTTCTCAGGCCCTCCTTCCGCATTATGTGTCACAGAAACTCCAGCTGCCTTTTCCTGATTTTAAGTATAAGCCTCCTACTTGTTTGCATCCTCTGAAAGACCTTATCGTTGGTCACAGCCTCGGTCCATGATATCCTCAGCATCCTTCTGTAGAACCACACGTCCGTCGCCTCGAGTCTCTTCTTCATCTTTGAGGAAATCGTCCAACATTCGCTGCCGTAAAGAAGGACAGATGTCACTTAACAGCTCAGTATTCTTTTCTTTGTTATCAAAGAAATCACTCCTATATGCTCTCGCTCTGAATCTTCTGTAAACCCTTACCTTGATCTATCCACTATCCTTCTCCACATCCTTTCCTCTTTGACACCTATCTGCTCTCGCTCCAAATCTTCTGTAAGCCCTTGCCTTGATCTATCCACTATCCTAGTCCATTTCCTTTCCTCTAACACTTCTATCTGCTCTCGCTCCAAATCTTCTGTAACCCCATGCGTGCTAGTGGCTTCCAACCTTGCAGAGATATCTCAAGTCTCACTTACCAAAACAATGGGGGTTATAAAAGATCCATGAATAAATTTTATTGTTTATCGAAACACTAATAAATCGAATATAAAGACTTTTTATTTTATCTATTTCTTTTCTAATGCATTTTTTATTTTTTATAAATTAATTTATGTACATTTTTATTTTAAAAAGGTAGGACGTCAATTACCTTTTTTCTTATACTTAACAGTAAAATTGTGCAAATCGTGTAACAGAAATTTTCCAATTGTTAGGTTAAGATCTGAACTATTGTGTCTTAGAAATGATTGAAGATATCTTATTGGAATTCTCCGAGGTTTTTAAAACACTATTGGACACTACTTTTGTCATTGCTTTTGTGCGAGTATCCGCCCACAATTTTTGTAAAATATTTTTGATACACCATATATATACATATATATATATATATATATATATATATATATATATATTGTGTATATTTCGGCAACTATTTTCCACTAATGCATGTTTCATTAAATAATATAGACAAGTTTTGTCTATTTATTTTAAGTAAGTTCCTTTCGTATTGTCTGATAATCTTAATCACATTATCGTTGAAAGACGAAAGGAAAACACCATATTGATACATGTTTGTATCCAATCTAAGCTTTCGGCTTACAGAAGCCATTATCAAAGATGACAATTTTAATAAATCAAACAACACATATACGAAACCACAATAATGGCCCGCCCTTGCTGTTTGAATGAGCTCAAAGTAACGACAAACTTGTATTTACGAGCCAAGGAAGCGAAAAACACGTCGTAGCTCGCGATGTTACACATGACCACGCGAGAGTGAAAACGAGAAGTATGGGATTGCATTGGTATAAACCAATGGCTTCTGCTATAGATTATAGGCATTTAAGAATGTTTGTGGAGATTCCATAGTTTATTTTGTTCAGGTTAGGTTTCAACTGTTTTATGTATATAGATTCAAGGATTTTTAATTTTTGTTTATTATTTTCATGTTTAAGTATATTTCTGTTGTCAACAAGGATTTTCCGGAATTGAGTACGCGGGCAGGCATGTTGTTTTAAATGTCTAAAAATGTTGAAGTTATCAGTTAAATGTAGAGTTAAGAGTCTTGAAAGCGAGTTTGTGTTGTGGCAAATTATTATCAGCCAATACGAAAGGAACTTAAAATAAATAGACAAAACTTGTCTATATTATTAAATGAAACATGCATTAATATATATATATATATATATATATATATATATATATATATATATATATGTCATTCACAGACAGTAGTGTTTCGCTGTATCACAGCTCATCAGTGCGACTAGACTTCCGAATTCCTCAAGCCAGGATTGAAACACAACTAATTTGGTGTCAGCCAGAGTTATCTTCCCTCGGTAGTGTTACACAACTAAATCTAGCGTATTTTTTTTACAAAAGTAAACAAATGCCAATCAGCCAAAGTGCTCCATTCATTTTACTGAAGAGCTTTGCATTAGTGCAGGTGGATGTATGTATGTATGTATGTACCGCAAGTACATAAATTAACTTGACGCCGTTTACATGTGGTGTCTTCGTGCTATGTGCGATATAAAATGGGATGAGAGGGTCAAGAATAGTCCAATACTGAAGAAATGTCACATCATCACAGTCATTGAAACCATTCTAGGAAAGATACAACTTAGGTGGGTTTCTCATATTGTGAGAATGGATGTGCATAGGCTTCCAAAATGGTGGTTATGGACACCTACCAAACTCCAAGCTTTCAGTTGGATGTTCACTCTTACGACACAAAGACAAATTGAAAGAAAACTTGAAACGCCTCGACTTTGATATGAAAATCTGGGAAGCCTAAGCATCAAACCGAAAGGAGTGGCGTAAAACGTATTTCATTAATTGTTGTGGTAGGATCCACTTAATTTGCATAGCGGAGTACCGACGATATAAATATGGTTGGTACCGGAAGACAGGGAGGCAAATCAAGAGATCCAACTAGAGACTCTGCCCGACTGCGACTTAGTCAACACATTCTCCAGGAACGGTCTTCCCAGAAGTATACAAAAGACTATATGTAAATATTGTGTACACTTTCTTGTTTCAATACATTTTATTCTAACTACATTTTGTGTTTGCATTATTATTCCATGCATTAGTCAAGTTTCAACATTAGTTTAAAAGGGTTTTGAAGAGAGTAGACTGGAGCAGCGTGAAGAGCTTTTTCAAGCTCTGAAGCAGAGACGCCATCAAAATCTTGCTTTAACAAATTTCATTTGTCAGTGTGAGTTTGTCGCACGCAGCTAGGCTGGAATAGTATCACACATAAGAAAGCACAAATGGAAAAAAATCGTTCCCTTAGCTGATTTTCTCCACAATAGCACCTTCTACGTTTTGTTCCTCATTTTTTGACACAACTTGGTACTCAATTTTGAGGAACAAAATGTATATATATTATTAGCAAAAAGTTTAGCTCTGTTATGCAGCAATATTTTATTACCATCATAACTCACTCCGCAATATATATATATATATATATATATATATATATATATATATATATATATATTGACAATTTTAGAAACGGTAGCATAAGTTGTATTCTATAGTGGTAGTGTTTTCCTGTGAGATAGCATATGTCTCACTCTCTCTCTCTCTCTCTCTCTCTCTCTATATATATATATATATATATATATATATATATATATATATATATATATATATATATATATATATATATATATATGCACTAAGTAAGTTGCATTCACTTCCATTATTTTACCTAAAATTGATACTGAACACATTTAACAGTTACAAAGTTGTTATTAGCTCTGTTATTATATATGCAGCAATGTTTTATTACCATCATAATTCGTTCTGAATTATATCTATATATACCTATATCTATATATACCTATATCTATATATATATATCTATCTATATCTATATCTATATATATATATATATATATATATATATATATATATATACATACATATATATATATATATATATATATATATATATATATATATGCTATCTCACAGGAAAAATATATATATATATATATATATATATATATATATATTGAAAATTAAAAAATGGTGTTGTCTTCTGTAGTTGCATTTTTTCCTGTGAAATATATATATATATATATATGTGTGTGTGTGTGTGTGTGTGTGTGTGTGTGTGTGTGTGTTTGCACTGAGTAAGTTTCATTCACCTCCAATATTTTACCTAAAAATTGATACTGAACACATTTAACAGCAATGTTTTATTACCATCATAATTCTCTCTGCATTATATCTATATATACCTATATATATCTATCTATCTATCTATCTATCTATCTATCTATCTATCTATCTACCTCTCTCTCTCTCTCTCTATACATATATATATATATATATATATATATATATATATATGCTATCTCACAGGAAAAGAGTATATATATATATATATATGTGTGTGTGTGTGTGTGTGTCTGTGTGTGTGTGTGTGTGTGTGTGTTTGTGTTTGCACTGAGTAAGTTTCATTCACCTCCAATATTTTACCTAAAAATTGATACTGAACACATTTAACATTTAAATTTAACGTAGTCTCATTCTCCAAAGATGTGCCCGGCAGCCATTAAAGAAACATTTTCTGTGTGTGACAGCCCATATAAATATCGAAGTTTATTACGTATTGAAATAACCAATACAAAGTCGTCTGCTAGGTGATTGTGGTGGCCATTAATATAAATGAGAGAAAGTAAGAAAAATCTCAAAAAATAAAGACTTACAGAACGAATATTGATGTTTTGAAATTTGAGATATACAGGACATCTTTCGTAATAAATGTCAAACACATCGGAAACAGTCAATACGTTATAGAATCTTTCATCAAAAATAGTTTTAAAGTGGTTTTTCAATTTCTGGGGAATTTGAAAGAAAATTGCCTCAGCAAAAACAAATATACACATGAAAAATCACACAAACAACTTGTTAATTGTATTCCCGCAAACACAATACATTGCAAAATGTTTGACTCACTTTATACTATTGTAAATTTGAGATCGGAATCGGAGAAAATGATAAGATAAAGAACAAATAGGAATCGTTTATCAAACATGTTTCATTTTTATTAAAGATTTATCAGAGAAAAAAAGAAAGAAAATATGTTATTTTGTGATATATTAATTGGTCAATCAGATTTCACGTGAATTAAACTGTTTAAAAAAAAGTTAGAAAGCCATTAACGTTAGTATAATGAGAAGACACGTATACTTTCTTAATATGTATATAATATAGAAAAAACAACTGAAAAGGTTGCAAATTAAAAAAAAATTAAATGTTTTTTTGTGAAAGTATTTATTTATATTTTTATATATATATATATACATATATTTGATATTTCAGATCGGCCCCGATCTTTCTTCAGAAATATCAAATATATATATATATAAAAATATAAATAAATACTTTCACAAAAAAAACATTCAAGTTTTTTTTTAATTTGCAACTTTTCAGTTGTTTTTTTATATTATATATATATATATATATATATATATATATATATATATATATATATATATATATATTCTGAATAATAAAAAATATTAAAAATTTAAAATCTTCACATACATGCCTTGTATATTGATATTATTTCGTTTTTATTATTATTTCATTCATATACATATATATATATATATATATATATATATATATATATATATATATACAGGTGTCTATAAAGTTCGTGTGCACTTTAAAATATTTATAATTTTATTTGTATTTGCGATAGAAATAATTTGTAAAAAGGATTAGAAAGAAAGAAATCTATATTTTTTAATGTTTTATTGAAAATTTATTTAAGTTTCCACATCATTAGCAATACAAAGGGTAATACGATTTTGCAGTTCACGGAAAACATTTGCCAACTGATTTACAGTAATGCCTGAAATCACATTAGTTATTTTAGCTATACTTAAAACTAGGTATATTAAACTTTGTAACATCTTTTACAGATTATTTCTATCGCAAATACAAATAAAGTTATAAATTTCCAAAGTGCACACTAACTTTATGGACACCCTGTGTGTGTGTATATATATATATATATATATATATATATATATATATATATATATATATATATATATATATATACAGTGTAACCCGGATATGAGAGAGTTGTCGGGACCGGAGAAGAAGTCTCTTATATCAGGGCTTCTCTTATATCCGGGTTTGGCATTAACACAGACTCTAATTTGGGACCAGAGAAAATCTCCCTTATATACGGGTTTATCTTATATCAGGGTCTCTATATCCGGGTTACACTATATATATATATATATATATATATATATATATATATATATATATGCACATTTCATTAAAAACGACTGACAAGGTGCTTTTATTTACTTTTTTATATAATTTCTCGTCCGATCTAATAATATATATATATAATTTATCCTCTGAAAAGAAAAACTTTATTAGATCGCACGAGAAATTATATAAAATCTAAATAAAAGCACCTTGTCAGCCGTTTTTAATGAAATGTGCATGAAAGAAGGATTGCTGCCTAAATACACAAATAATATATATATATATATATATATATATATATATATATATATATGTGTGTGTGTGTGTGTGTGTGTGTGTGTGTGTGTGTGTAATAGATTATAAATACATGCTACGATTGATAAATTGTCGTCTAAACGACGCAAAAATTAAAAATAACTTTGACGTCTCATTTTAATATGTATATTTACCAAAATTACACAAAAATACTAAAGAGTAAATTGATTCAATAAAATCTCCATTGATTTCAACCACGGCCTCCAGTCGACTTCAGAATCTCCTGTCATCCTTCTGGCTGATCTTGTTTAAGCTGGCGAATGCTGCCATAATCCTTGCCTTCAGTTCATATCTGGCGTAACAAGGCGTTTTTTTGTTCTGTTGCTCAACTGCGCCCCACGCATAATAATCAACGAGTTTGCAATCTGGGGAGTTATGTGGCCCTATCTACGGGGTGATGTGACCTCTGAAATTGTCTGACAGCCATGACTATATTCTGCTGCTTGTGTGGCATGGTGCAGAGTCCTGTTGCCAGACATACGGTCTTCCGGTAGCTATCCTCTTGACGCCGGACAGCACTCAAGTCACATGATGTAGGCCTCCGTGTTTATACTGAGGACCTCACCAAGAAATCCGTGAGTTCTTTTTTTATCACAACGTTCAAAATTGGTTTTTCCATCGGCCGTATCTTTGGAATTACCATAAGACTAAAGCAAATATTTCCTAATCCTCTGTATTGTCCTCAGATTGACACCAAATTTCTCTGAAATGTTCGTATTGGAGCGTCCGGCTCGAATGCCAAGCATTACATTATGCCGTTCCCAACTTTCAGACGTAGTTAATTGTGTCATGTTGTTCTCAGAGACAGTGCCCAACTGAGCCTACTATAATGTACAGTCGACAAAAGCTAATATAAACGACACGCATGCGTGAAATTAAAAATATAAAATATAATAACTTTATCCATAGGACACTATATATCATAATATAAAAGTGACATATGTTAGATTAATAAACCTATTTCCTATTTGTTCTTTATAGTAAATTTATTATAATTGACAGAGTATACGTTTATGTTTCTGATCGTGTTTTCTACAGATGAAACTTTCACTCGATTTTTATAATTTCCATTAGTATTTATCTTAATTTTTCATGTTCTTTGGTCCTTCTATAAGGTTAACATTTATCATAATTTATTTCTAGGGAGAGTATTTCTTAATTATACATATAAAATAAAAATAAAAATTATATAATTATATAAATTATAATTATATTTATAAATGTAAGTTATAATATTATATAAATAATATATTATATTACAATATATTATATATTGTATATCACATATATTATATATTATTTTATAGCATTTTATTATTTTATAATTTTTATAATCCGATTTTATTATATTATGTATATTATATGTATACATTATATATTATATTATACATTGTATATTATGTATACTGTATATAAATATAAATTATATTATATATAATTATATTCTATATTATATTGTATATTAGTGTATATTATATATTATATATATATACATATATTATGTAGTATTATATATTGAATATTGTATATTATATATATACATATATTATATAGTATTATATATTGAAAATTATTATATTATATAAAATAATAATATTATATCAATTATCATTTCTTATAAATATATAATTCATAATTATATAAAAAATGTTTCTTGAGCTAGTATTTTTAATATTACTTTAATTTCCGGGGTTTGTATTTATCCTAAATTTATAATGTTATATCAATCCTCCTATAGTGATTTTCCAAGCGTAGATCAGATGTAGCACAGGGCCGAAAGTATGGGGCACCCAGTGAGGATCGGAATCACTGCTCGGTAGTAATTGTTCCTGTGTGGCAAGCTTGCTAACCATTACATAAACAAGGCCGAAAGTATGGGGCCCTCAGTGAGAATCGAACTCACTACTCAGCCATAATTGTTCTAGAAAGACAAGCTTTCTAACCATTACACCACGGCGAGGTGCTCTCAATCCTCCTATATCTATGTGTTTGTAAATTTGTTTAGTATTTTCTTATTTAATGTTTAGGATTAATTTACTGTTATATAAGAATAAATGTCGCTGCCGACACTTGAGATTGAACTTAGACCGCCAGTGAACAAAAACAGGCGGTACCATTATTGAATTACGTAAACCACGTGACCATAGAGGAAATGCATAATTTGGAGTTTGCGTGATGTCCAACGATCGCTATTTCTAGCCTATCCTCTCTTATACTAACGGATCGCCATTTCTATTGTATCCTCTATTACTATACGGACCGCTATTCTCTATACTATTTCTCTATTCAGATCACTATAAGGGTTACTTGTCCAGCGAGTAATATCGTGCAAGTATTATTAGTGCGAGTGTTACTCGAAGGCGTCTGACACCAGAATTGTTCAACGGCGTTACGATAGTTGTATCTGTGATTACAGTGTTTCTATTAAAACGAGCATTACAAAAGTGACAATGTGTATTCGTTGGCATTATATTCATTATATCAATTTTATCACATTTAATATTAGTACTTTTTTTTACTAAAATTATATGCAATAAACTTAAATTATATATTTGTAAAATATATTTGTTTCATTAATATTTTTCTTGCGATGGATTCCGGTTGCATTGTTATGAATACAATAAAAAATCTTTATATCTTAATTATTCCAATAAGACGTTTATAAGACGGAGGGTGTACAGATCATAGAAAGGATATAGTAAACATTTTATAGGCTCGTGTTCTTTTTCCTTATTATTTTCGTTTAATTGTAAACATCGCATGTTTAAACATAATCATACCTCATAAATATAGCCTAGGCTATAGCATTTACTAATAATTTTACTAATTACTAATTTTTTCTTGATTTAACCTGCTAAAATTCGGATGCGTTTTATACACCCGTGCGTCTTATATGCCGTCAAATATGGTAGTTCTTCAAATTTATCTAGGTTATATTGACATTGCGTGCCGGGGTATTGTCATGCTGTTAAAGAACGTGTCTTCGATTGGCCAATGCCAAGTAGCAGGTCTTTCAAAACATTGTACTCTTGCTACATTTGTTGAAAATAAATGTCACTACTCGCAGTATGATAAACTGGGACAAGCTCATAATGCAACACAGCCAGTGCCCAACTGAACCTACTATACTGTACAGTCGACAAAAGCTAATCTTGTCCCCACCTTAAAATAAAAGACCTTGTCTCACAACTCGTCTTAGTGGGGAGACAGAATAAATACCTCGTGCAACACGCTCTCGTAATTCTACGATAACACACAGCACGACTTTCTGTTCAAATCGCCCTTGTGTTCCAACAAATTCATACGGCTAGCTAGAACGAAACAACGGGTTTCACTTATTAGGATTAAGAAAATAGATCCAGTTTTCATCCCCAGTTTCAATTCCACACGGATAACAGGCATACTATGGATTTTCCAACAGTTGTTTGCAAATGGTCACATTTCGTTGAGCCTGGTCATTGGCCAGTTTATGCGAAACCTCTTGACTGCGTCTGGTCACAAGGCCGACATTATAGAGGTATCGATTGATGGAAATTTGTGAAGGACTACGTTGTTTCGACAATTTCCAAGTGTCTGTTCTTGGCGTTTGTTCAACCGCCTTAAGCAAGGACATCTTCCACAACATAATGTCTTCCTGACCTTCAGTTTTGTCTTCAAATCTGGTATCACCTTTCTTGAAACGTCTGAAACTGTTTTGTGGCAGTCGAGCGCTTACGGTCCCTGGGCATTCAACACCATTAACATTTTTTGCCGCCTCCTTTTCACTCAGTTTCTTTTTCTACGGGTATCGTAATATGAGGCTCCTTGCAATTTTGTCACCACTTATTATCAAAGCTGTAAAATAAAAAAAAATACAAGAAATCTTTATACGATATATATGAAAATAAAGAATAAACAAATTAGCAATAATTGGATAACAAGTTGTATCAAATTACTGATATATGTTGCCAATAATCAGAAGGGAAAATACTTATAAACTATTAATTAATCTCGTAAGTGTTCCACGTCAGCTGCTGGACCACATACTAGATTGAGTCAATAATAAAGTTTTATGAAAATATGATTTACTATAGTGTTGTGGTAAACCTCCTACAGTAGAATGAACTCCTCCTCCTCCTCTCATAAATACTAACTGCGGGAGTCGTTTGGGGAGTGGAGACGCAGCTGTAATTTCACAGAAATAAATATTGTGGAGACGCAGTGTTAACCTACCGTTTGCACGTACACCTCTATCTGCTTATTAATAACACTCTTGCTTTGTATATATCTGTTATTTCAATACACTTGTTCAACCTACCTTCGTCTTCAGCGTCTTTCCTTCTAGGCCCCTAAAAAAAACACAATATAAAGTGAACGTAAAAATTAAGCATCGAAAAATATTCAACCTTCACGCACTTTACGGCACCTAAGCAATTTTATTTCTTTCCTTTTCTTAATCTTATTGTTTGCCAAAGCTAGAGAACACAGTCTGTCGCCGTATTTAACCAATGTGCATTAATTAAAACATATAAATAAAATTTAATTTGAGTCATGAATAATTTCTGTTTTGCTTATTAAATGTATTTTTAAGAATTAGTTTTATTGAATTAATTATTTTCAATGATTTGTGGCCACTTATTAGGCATCTCTTCGAAGGCATTTGGATAAAAATCAGCAGGTTTTAGTGTGAAAAATCTTTCAAAGAATTTCTGAATCTTGTTTTCAGAAGAGAATTCTTTCCCTATAACTGCATTTGTAACGATCGAATATCAGTTGATGCAATGTTACGTGAATATGACTGGTTGCATAGATCAGACCAACCAGGTTTCAATTTTTTTCTGTATTAATCATGCTGTATGTGGTCTTGTATAATCAGAGAGGAGAACAATATATTTTTAATTTAATTCACTGTGTACCCTGCCACTACTGCTCAAAAAGAAGATGTATGATAGCGCATTTAAAATTTATTCTCAACAGTCACGTATGATTCGTAGTCACGATGATACATTCATTTTTACAATTGGTTCTCCAAAACGGAGATTACTTTTGACTTGAACTGATATATCTAATTTCTTACATTTCCTTCCTTACGAATTGCGTATCTAAATTAATAAAATCGATGCGTTAACAAAAAAAATAGGTAACAAAAGAAACTATTTCCATAAGATGGAGTCTGTTCGCGGTACAAAATTTATATTTAATTCGCGCCGATGAGTTAATCATAATTCATTTTCTAAATGCAGACTTTACAATAGACTTTTCATTCGTTCTAAACATATAATAAAGTGGATATTATGGCGTAGTGCACTATTTTCAATCGGTACCAAATTCCAGCCAGTATCACGAAGTACTCTAAATTGGTCATATTTTAATGAAGTGTATTCGTGCATGCGAACCGGAAGTGTAATTTTATACACGAATGTCTCGCAGCAATTGTAATTTCCGGCTCGCTGAATTGCTATAAAATTCACAAAAGCTGAGATTCAATTGCAATAGTGGTACCATTATTCTAAGTCCCCACTAAATTGCACCAAATTCAACACAGCCTAAACTGTAACAAGCAGAATGCTAAGAAGATCTGCGAATGGCAAAGTAATTTCGAACACGCTAGATTTTTTTCCGCTAGAGGGCTCTTAGTCCAAGTGTATCGTTGAAAAGGACGTCATTGTGAAATAGACTCCTTGAGAATGAATAGGTGACACATATTGTCCAAAAGAATGAATGATTTATATATATATATATATATATATATATATATATATATATATATATATATATATATATATATATATATATATAGTTAATAGTATCATACCATAGAATAATTAATTTGGAGAAATTTGAATGTATAAGTATGAAGGCCAACGAAATGTACAAGAATACCTTCAGTTGAAACGTAGTTTGCTGTTTCATCATCATCATCATCATCATCATCATCATCATCATCATCATCATTATCATCATCATCATCATCATCATCATCATCATCGGCATCATCAAACCCATTACCAAGTGCACCTGAATAGCTCCATCCATATGCCTTGGTTGCTAATGACCTTCTTGTTCACTCAGTGACGTAGTCAAACCATTTTTTTCTCTACCTCTTCTTTTTTCCCTAAGTTAGTACCTTGTAGGATGTTAGTGGGAAGATAGTTAGGTCTCATGACATGTCAATAAATTCTTCTTGCTGAAGGAGCATATCAGAACTTCCAAAGAGCCTTTTACTTGTCCGATTGCGTCTTGAAAAGCGTTATTTTTGCTCTCGTTTACATAGGTGATGCCGAAGAACATCCCGCAGTATCTCCCTTCTTATAATGTTATTCTTCGCTGTAACTTAAATTTCCAAGATTCAGAGAAAGTTCAAGAAGGCTCATGAACGCAACAGTCTGATTTCAGACAGATGCCGTTCTCATAACTGATTTTTCTTATTTATTTTCGACATCTTCTATTGTTTGAGGTGGTCTTGGATATGTTTTTATTCTGGAGCACTCTTCGTTCATAATCAGATTCAGATATTTGAATTGACTGTCTACTTTAAGTTTCTGTCCGTCATATTTTGTAAATATCATATAAATTAAGCTCACATTGTAACGGGTTGCCAGGAAGTCGGTGTAGCGCAAACTCTGTTTACTGCATTTACTTTTCCTATGTGCTGTGTCCATTCAGGACATGGGTGAGCATGACGCTTCACCTCTTCCTCTTCGTTGTAGGTCTTAGGAAATATATTTTCTTCTGATCCCTGTTCTGTAAAACAGACTCGTTAGGTCGCTGCTTTAATCTGTCCCTCTTGCCTTCAATATGGCCTGTGAGTTTCAAATTTTCCAAGCCCTCTTTCCACGTTATTTGACCTCGAAATTCCAACTGCCTCTTTCTGATGGTAAATATAAATGTCCATTTGATTTCTATTTCCTCTAAAGCTCGTCGTTGCTCATATATTGGTATTCTCAGCATCATTGTGTAGAACCACATTTCTGTTACCTCAATTACCTCTTACCAAAATGTGTTCGTTCACAATCTCTTTACTCGTTAACCAATATTGCATGTGACATGCAATGCACTCTTTCTGTCGCGACAACCCAAAATCCACTGGAGTCATTCAGCACCTGTCTATAAGATTTCTTTTGAAATAGGGTTACTAGCTACATATCTATCATCACGATGCGCACTAGGGCATCTATGTGTTTTCTAAATGTACGACAGCTGGTATCATATAAATCAAAAAGATTAACTAAGGAATCGCCTAGCGTAAACACAAAAACAACGAAGAAAACGCTGGGTTTTCTGTATCATGAAGCAAATCATTACAATTAGAATTGGACGCTTCGACGTGTTGTAAACTTTAGCAAGCTTTTCTCCCTAGATTAATTACGACTAAGTAGGGAGATCGATTCGCACTGGGTGCCCCATATTTTCAACCGCAGCCCACAGCTAAGCTACACTTAGAAAAGCATCATTAAACTTAGAATATATATATATATATATATATGTATGACAAATTGGAATTAGAATACACACACACATATATATATATATATATATATATATATATATATATATATATATATATATATATATATATATATATATATATAGTGCGCGTGTGTATTTAGGCAGGATTCCTTCATTTATGCATGCTTCATTAAAAACGACAGACAAGGTACTACGATTGTTTTTATTTAGCTCTATAATTATTAATATATATATATATATATATATATATATATATACATATACATATACATAAGTACAGACGATCCTTAAAGATATCATTATTATTATATTGTTCTGTTTCTTATATTATGCTCTCTTAATATTAATATCCTCCTATGAATTATCCTTATCTATTATCAATTGATATTATGTATATATATATATATATATATATATATATATATATATGATAAATTATAATTACAAAATAAAATATATATGACCAGTTACAGTTAGAATATATATAAATACATACACACACACACACATATATATATATATATATGTGTGTGTGTGTGTGTGTATATATATATATATATGTGTGTGCGTGTTTGTGTGTGTTTGTGTGTGTGTGTTAAGGTGGGTCGATTTTTAAACAAGACACTTGGTCATGTCTAAGGTAGTTGGAGCAATAGATCGTGAAATTTCACACATAAAATTTAGATTCCATTTGAGGAAATCTAATTGAAATCAGGTTCATTAATATCTCTCAGAATGCTGCGGTGTTAACTGAAATATATAACCATGTCGGATTTTTCCATGATAAGAATTAAAGTAAAGACAAATCAATTTAAAACTGAGCTTAATATTTGTTTAAAATACTGGGAAAGTATTTATATATATTTATATTAAATAACATACTTCATAAATTGTACTTTAAAATAAATTATTTATCATAAATAATTTATGTTCAGTTAAAAATGTTAATAAAGATGTATTCAAATGCCAGTTTACATTAAGATGAATTCAAACCTATTTTGTCTTTTGTTCTTTTTCTTTCCGAAAGAATTTCTGTCAGCAAAACAATACATAAATCAAAAAAATGTCATAATTTATTTAAAGTGATACTTTTATTCCGGAGAAAAACTTACAAAAACATGAGTTTCACTTTTTACTTTTAATAAACCTGATTCAAATTTCATGGGTGATTAGTTTCCATTACACCGTAATATCAGCGTGCGTTTTGTTTTTATTTACAAAAGAAGCTTTTTAGAAATATATGGTACAAACAGATATTAAATGCATGTAATATATAATCAAGAGTAGTCTCCCTTTGTTTCGTTACTCTCCTCTTTGAGGAAGATATTTCTATTTACTGGGAATATAAAAGGACACTACACGCGAACCTTGTATTCTCAGTTGAATAAAGCTTTCTTAAAGCCTACACCTGCGTACTTTTGTCATTACATTGCAATTTTTTTTTAAATATAAATTTATGTCGGTTATGATGAGAAGTTATATTTTCCTGGTACATTTGACCCGCTAACAATTTTTGTTGGACTCGTATGAATTGAAAAGGACTAATAAGACATAGAATTTCAACAAAGAAATATTAACAAATATATTGCCATGGCATTTTACAAAAGAAAGGATGAAATATGAAATTTGAAATGCCTAAAGCACAAATAATGCGTCTTCTCGCTGTGAATGTTCGCCGAGAAAGAAATTGAGTTTTTGAAATCTCGCGCCACCTGTACATCGTCAGGGGAAGATAATTCGAAAATCTCGCCACAATGAGATCTTATTATTCAGAATGCAGGAATCTAACAAATTGACAGTGTAGTTTAATGCATTATTATTTTCTAGAGTAATATTTTTTCAAACGTTTTATGAAAATGTCTGAAGAGAAACGTAAGATAAGATAGATGTTTGCTCTAATCTTGGAGAATCTCGTGCTAATATCGTTCTCTTGGATTTACAGACAATGGGCCTCTTTAGCCCAAGTTTTTGATTTTAAAAGCATTATAATTGATAACTCCAAAATAGAGAAAAAGCTAACAGAAACGTAACTTCATATGAAAGACCGACTGTAGTTATTAAAAATCTTGTCTGTTTAGGAGTTGATTGTTAGATTATTTTGTCGCAGTTAGCTCCCCTTCATTTTCTTAACGCTTCACCAGGGGTCTCTCCCTCCCGGGAGTATAAATACGGGTTGACCCTTGGCCTCTCTCTCTCTTCCTTTCCACAGCTGCGCCCACGTGCGTCCAACGGGCCTCGCTGGCGGTCGGCAACCGTCGCACGTGGTGCGAGGTATTTCCAGTATGTGAACTCTCACACAACTAGCGTTTCCCATGTTCAGGGAATACGCTAAAACAAGATTCACCAAACCGTACGGACATTCCAACTCAAACACACACACACAATAACTTTCCACACAGACACTAAACGTTCTATACATGTTTTAAATGTATTTGTAAATTCGTGTATCAATCTGTTTTTATCTGTTTGTTAATAATATATATTTGTTCGCATACATATATCTGTCTCGTTTTTTCCTTTGGACGCCATATAGTCCAACATTCTTTTTTGTGGCTGGACCGGCCAGAGATAATTCATCTTCTCTACTTCTTCCACACTCACACGGCCGGTCCACCACAATTTTGTATACTAGTGAGCAAACCAAAATGAGCTGACTCATTTTATAGTACACCCATAGAAGGTTAAGCATTCAGAAGACTAGAAATATTCGACCGGATATGGATAAAGGCGGCTATTTTTTTTCGGAAGATATACTGCTAACCTGTCAGATGAGGAGACCTGCAAAAGTACGTTTTCCTATTCTTTCCAAATATCCACTGCCAACCTCTGATATGAAAGACCTTAAGAATTCCTGAATAGGTGCTACGAGACATTGGTGCTGTTACATTGGACAAATTACTTCCTTCGTAGGATTGCTACATCAAACTACATTAAACGTGTATTACATTGATATCAAGAAACTTTGTTGTATAAAGGATTTATAGGGGAAAATGGTGACATTAAACTAAAAAAAAAGATAGGGGCTAAGAAAACCATTTACATTTATTCAAGAGACAGGAATTAAGATCATAAAATACCTGACTCATAAAGAGTTCCAACTACAGGTGCCAATGGGTTGTTCTTTTAGAATAAGCTTTTAGTATTTTGGAAGGATTTGATAGTATAGACGGCGTTAAGTCTTTTCTTCTGGACAACACAAATAAAATACTGGATCTAAGTCAGGTTTTGTAACTGCTCTGGAGAAAAGCTCCATCGACAAAAACACATACAATTGGCTGTTCATTGCATCAGGAGGGTCTAGCATTCAGAGCTGATTTTAAATATGTTGATGGCACAACAAAAAGCCCGAAAACTTTTACAAGCAGACTAGGCAAATTGTGACTATCAAGATTTGCTGCAAGCAGAATTTATGAAAATTAATAATATGGCACCTATAATGGAAATGGATATTCTAACTAAAGACCAAAGTTTCCTTTTGGAATATACTCTAGGGATTTACAGATGTAAAGTTTATTTTGCATTTGGTACCTGGAAAATTGGACCATTAAGTAATGCACGATGGCTAACTTTAGCAACCAGGTTAATGCGTATGTGAATCAGAGGTATACACTCGTCATCGTTTGATTTACAAGAGTTGGTTGGAATTTAGGGTGGGTCGATTATAAAATGAGACTCTTAGAGATATCTAGATAGTTGGAGTATGAAATCATGAAAACACACATAGGTATTTTACCTTAAAATTTCGATTTCTCCTGAGGAAATGCAATTGAAATCAAATTCATTAATATCGCCAAGATTGTGGCGGTGTGAACTGAAATAAATAAGCAGGTCGGATTTTCCCTCGTAGAAAATAAAGTGAATATAAATTAATTTAAAACTGAGTTTAATATTTCTTTAAAATACTGGTAAAAAGAAGTATATAAAATAGTATATTTATAATAATGATATTATAAGGAACAACATGCTTTATAAATTTCATTTTTACTTTAAAATAAATTATTTACGCGTAATTTAAAATGGCAATATCGATGTATTCAAATCGCAGGTTAGGATTAATTAAAATTTATTTTTATAGTTTATTTTTCTTTCAGAAAGAAATTTCACAATGAATTTGTAGGGGTTTTGACCAGCCTCAGTTTAATCCGTGCGGTTTTTTAACTTTACCACTGTGTCGGCAAACGAAAATCAAACAAGAGAAACAACATAAAAACTGTTTTTATAATAACAATCTTCAATTTACTGTTTGACATACAAAACAATTAAGTGTGTGATTTTTATAAAGAGTCGAAATTAATAGCAGGAGTTATTTACCTTTAACTGTTATTTGAATTAATTAAGACGCTAAGGAAGATATATTATTTTTAATGGATTCACAGAAAAAAATTCAGTTCAATGTTCGTACTTATGTATTTGTGGGTGTGTTTGTGTGTCATAATGTCGCAGTTAGCTCCTCCTCAGTCCCTTAATCCATCAACAGGGGTCTCTCTCCCCTGGCTATAAATACTGGCTGACCCTTCGCCTATCTCTCTTTTCCGACTCAGGCCTTAGGCCGCCACCTCGCGTGGAGATGAGGTAAAATCTCTCTTTTTCCACTTAGGCCATTATGTGACCTCTCACAGATACAGTATTTCCCAAATTCTGTGAACACGCTAAGAACAATACACGTACGTACGAACACTCACAACACACACACATAATTTCTCCATACAAACACTATGTAACTGTTCATGTCTTTGTGTAACTTCTTATTAATATATATTTGTTTACCCATGTATATCGGTCTTGTTTGTTTTCTTTGTCTTCTTTGGACTAAATTAAAGTCCAACATTGCCACGTAGCTGGACCGGCTAGCAGGAAATCTTAACCTTCTGATATCTCTTCACATCTTCACCCGCACGGTCTGCTACAATAGTATCTTCCCATCTGGGACAGATGTAAAAACAGAGGAAAAAGAGAAAGAGTTGAAAATGTCGCTTGGTATTTGTAATGTTGTACGTCACTCGATATGCTCGAAACACATAGACAGATTTTTTATGGAATTGTATATTCGATCAGGTCAGAATGTAGGTCGACACAATTCGGATGTAGTTGGCAACAAGATATTAGTATAAATTGAACAACCACGAGTCAGAGAAATATCAAGGGTCTGTGATCCAGTTTGTGCACAAAATTGAACAAGTTATTTTTTTGCTATTTGAAATGATGTAGAATTAAAATTCTACATATTCGATAAAAACATTCATAAATCGTCAACATGACCTACATTTTTTTAAGTGACAGTTTTATTTGCTAGTAGAACTAAATAAAAAAAAACACCAGTTTCACTTTTCATTTTTAATGAACCGGATTTCAATTTGGTGGTTGATTATTTGACATTACACCGTAAGAATAGCGTGCGTTTTTTTTCTAGGTAGGAAGCTTTTAAATATATATATAAGTTAAAAAAAAAGAAAATAATTGCAAATTTTTAAGTAAGTTTAAATTATTATTATTATTTACTATAGTAATACTTTTTCAAACTTTTAATTAAAATGTCTGAAGTAAAAAGCCAGAGAAGGGAAACGTTTTGTCCTATCTTTGAGCAGCTCTTGCTAATTCCTTTCTCTTGGATTTATATGCTATGGGCCTTTAAGACCCAGGTTTTGATTTTAAAAACATTATAACTGATAAGCCAAAAATAGATTTTACAAAAAGGCTTAAGTAAATGTAATAACACATGAAAGACAACACTGAAGCTTGTCTGTTTAGGAGTTTGTGGCAAGATTAATAAAAAAAAATAACTTAGTTAGAAGGGAAAATGGTGATTATAACTAAAAAGAAATGTGCCCAGAACACTATTTAACATTTACTGAAGTGACAGGAACTGAGAGTGTAAAATACCTGACTCATAGATTAGACCCAACTACAGGTGCCACTGGTGTTGTTGTCGTTTAGTTACTCAGATGCTGCTGATTTTAATTCTGCAGGAAAAAGGGTTGAGAAGGTCAAGGACGTTTTGCCTGTTTGATTTTTAAGGAGCGGCCAACAGCGGTCTCGACAGTTCTACGAGAAGCTTTTAGTGTTTTGGAAGAATTTGATAGTATAGACAGCCTTAAGCGTGTTCTTTTGAACAGCACAAATACAAAGATGGTACCTAAAGTGAAAATAGGTGCTCTAAGTAAAAACGAAAGTATTCTTTTCGAATATAGCCTAAGGATTTCCAAAGGTAAAGTGAATATTTTCTTCCTATAAAATTGGACTATTAATTAATACAAGATGGTTAACCTTAGCAAGCCGGTTAATGTGTATATAGACCAAAGTTACATATCCTCCATAACTCCAAGATAATCTTCACCAAATTGTAGAGTATGCAGTTATGTGGTTTGAGAATAAAAGGCTTAAACATTGATATATATATATATATATATATATATATATATATATATATATATATATATATATATATATGACGAAGAGATTGTTTTTCAAACGAGAGAATAGTGTATATTTTAAAGAGAGAAAAAGCCGCAAATGTTTTAGATTGTAATGTGGATTTTCTTTTTATATATATATACTTTATTTTGTATATTTCACTATACGTATTTCGGGTCCTGTGACGTTCATCAGGCAAAGAATGTTTATTTCCACATATTTTTTAAAGGAATGAAAAAACAATAACATTAACATTTACAAAAAAAATCAAATTCATAGTAAGTATCATCAAGACGAATCTTCACTTAGAAACATCTTAAACAATTTCACAACAGCAATAAATAAAAACAAGAAATTTTAAAACCGCTATCATCATCGACAAACATAGTAATTCATCTGCAAGTTAGCCAATATTATTTACAAATTTACATGTCCCTTAAGTAAATATATTCCTGAACAATACATTTTGTAAATAATTATATTGGGTATATTACAACATACTAAACAAGAAGACCCACGTTACATCACTCTGACCATAGCTCAATTAGGCCTCATTTAAATACACATGGAAACCTACCAAACTCTATCCGTAACATACTCATTGATAATACAAATTTAATAATATCATCTACATATACAAAAGGTCTAAAATAATAGGAGCATTATTAATAAAAAGGAAAAGTCAACACTCAATAATATCAAATATGAACACGGCCACGATGTGTTGACCGTGTTTGCAAGATAAAACATCCATATTCTAGATACCTTTATATATCTATCCATATATTCAGTTAAAAGTAAAATAAAATTCATCCTTGGTAATCGATAAAAATATAACCGAAAGCGATTGGATGTATAAAACTTGGTGACATTTTGAATATAATTTATGTCTTATAAAGAGAAAAAATATAAGAACACATGAAAAAATATAAATAAGTTAACCACAGCGCCTTGTCACTCGTTTTTAAAGAAACTTGCACATATATATGGGGGTGGTGCTGAGAATACCACGGACAAGATATTTGATCCCTGAGGGAAATGTACTAATAGGGCCAAAAGACACCTGTGCTTACTATTTGTTGGATTTATATCAACGCAACATGTCTTGGAGAATTCCTTCTTACACCTTCTTCTTCTTCTTCTTCTACTAATACTACTACTACTACTGCTACTACTACTACTACTACTAATAATAATAATAATACTTCTATTACTACTTCTTCATATTGTCTTCACGAATTTGTCGATTATGGGCTTTCCATATGTTCCTATCCTAAGATTGTATCTCCTTACTCTCCATCTCACCCCCTGTCCTTTCACCTATTTACACTCGGTAGTTTAAACACTGTTTGCATATCCATCTGCATTCAGTATATAATGGAGTGAGGGATAACGTCTCGGATTTGGGAATCGGAGAGAAGAGATCGAATTCCAGTCGAGTTCATTGCATCCATGTGCTAATATCTTTGGGAAGGTGAATCCATCTCTTCTCAACCCAGTTATGAATAAATAGGACAGACATACTGCATCCTATGGCCTTGGTGAGGTGAACGATCTAGGAGAAGGAAAATTCTGAATTCAAAACATCCAGAGGGTCGTTTTAGGACATTGGGGCATACTGTGCACCATGCCTTTTTATTCAATCTTCCAAAATGTGTAGTTGGTTCGGTACAAGCCTTCAACACTATTATAAAATGAGCGAGTATTTTAGCTGTTGGTTTTAAGACCTGAGTTGCTTGAGGTCGAAAATGACAGACGTGTCCAGTATATAATGTAAGAGTCAAATTCTAAAGGACATCTTTCCTCGGTGCAAATCTAACAAAATTAATCATTATTCGTTCATATTTTTATTACACCTTCCTCGTTGCTCAAATATTCTGCCCGTGTTATTCTCAACATCCTTCTGTAGAACAAAATTTATAAGTTATTTAAAATGGAGTCATACTTGAAATTTATATCCTGCGGTTGAATTTTATTTTCCTCGTCTAGCAACCAGTTCTAGCAGTATTTTGAATTCGAACATCAGCTTGTGTCTCACAGATGTGTTGCTGTGTCAGACATTTGCAAACCTGAAAAATTACGACTCACAATGCTGTGAAGTATAAGGTGACTCTCACTTGAATAAAGGCTACGAGTCCACAAAAGCAATAATTATTTCATGTTTTTTCTTCGATACTTTCCGGGCGCCACCCTACTATGATGTTGTGTCAAACTTAACTAATCTAAATTCAAAATAATTACCTACATTTGCCTCCGTTTCTTTCCACGTGGATTCGACAATGTAGGCATAAGTGGGTTGATGCCGACAGCGGATGGCAAATCCGTACGTCAGTAATGCGATAGCAAATAAAAAAAAACAAAAAAAACTAGATTCTCCGACAGCTATTAATTTGACTTGGGGAAGAGATTCGGCTTAAAGGCCAAAGCAATTGACATTTGCCGGTGCGAAAGGTCAGTCTGATGAAAAATCAAACACGGAAAATCGCTTAGCCTTTTTTTTTTAATTCACGTGATTGCTTTCAAGGAAAATGAGATAAAGTTGTTGAAAAAAATCGACGATAGCCATATTTGTGTTTCCCATTCATATAGAATTGTGTGTTCAACTTCAACCACATAAAACAATTTTTCAATCGTTCTTTTTATTTTGTTTTTTTATTTATTGATTCTTGGCAATAACATATATATATATATATATATATATATATATATATATATATATATATATATATATATATATATATATATATATATATTGCTGTAGCATATCTAGGGACGATAATGGGTAAGTCCCCATTCACATAAATACAGTAGTAAATACTGCATGTTGATCTGCAATTGGAGATTCGTCTCTTGCTGTGCTGGTAAAAAAAAACACCAGTTTCACTTTTCATTTTTAATATTTTTTTTCAGTATCCCCATACGTGGCTATGTCGAAAGGCAGAGTCTCGTCTCTGGAAACAGCTATCCGACTTCGTTTTATACGGTGTCTACGAGGAATTTTTGGCCGAGCTTACGGGCTCGGATACCCACAATAAATTTGGCCTTATGCCAAATCTGACCGCGTGGAGCGGTTGGTAAATATCCTGCAGTTGGAGATTCATTGTGGAATTCGTAGAATTCAATTGACTCACTTCTGGCAGTTGACTACTATTTCTACTCGCCGATGGCGAATCATATGTGTTTTTCGTGTCCTAAGTATTATCATTCATTACAAACCTTCGTGTGATTATTCTATTCAGTAACCTTCCCTAGATTACAACATATATATATATATATATATATATATATATATATATATAATTATTTATTTGAATATTACAACATAAATATGTTATAAAATCACGACAAAAGTAGCCATGTCTATATATATATATTTAGTGTTTATACATATATGCATGCGTGCTTATGTATGTACATCTAGATGTGTATGTATGTATGTGTGTGCTTGTATATGGTTGCATCTTTATATGTATTTCTTCACTTGCCTTATTTACTTTTCTGCGTCGACGTATGGGTCAATATATTTATATGTGCTTATCTATGTGTATGTTTATGTACGTAGGTCTGTGTATGCGTACCTATTATCCTTATATGTGTCTATGCGGGTGCATGTATTAATTTATATGCGGATGTGCGAGTGTTCAATTATATGTGGAGGTGGTTATTTACTTTTGTCTGTAAATGTGTCGAAAACTATATGTTTTCAAAAATGTATATATGTATATATATGTGTATGTGTGTGTATATGTATATATATATATATGTATGTATATATATATATATATATATATATATATATATATATATATATATATATATATATATTATATATGGTTATTTGTTTAAATTTTTCAAGTTTAAATTCGTTTAATAACATATTAAGCCACGAATAGCTTCGACATTTGACCGTCTGGATCATATTGAATGTAGATGTGTGTGTCTGTGTGTATCGATGTGTGTGTCTAGGTGTAGTGCATTTGCCTATGTGTGGTTTGCTTTTTTGTATGTGTGTGTATATATCTAGATGCGTCCGAGCGTTTGGCATGCCGTTGTTCGAGTGATTTCACGTGAGAGGCGACTAACATGCTGAAATGTAACGAAAAATGTATACATCTATGTCTGGGACTCTAAATACAACTTTCAACTTAATTTCAATGAAAATATAAATTAAATAGCATATATATCTTTTATTTTTATTTTTAGATTTATTTATTTATTTATTTATTTTTTATTTTTTTTTTTTTTTTTTTTTCTCCTTAGTAATTCCACAATTTAAAACTTAATAGAGATCTGATTTAGATTTCTAAATAGGTAATTTTAATTTTTTACTTTTAATTTTAATTTCAAATTTTATAAATCTTTTAATATCTAGATAGCCTTGCTTAGTTGTCAAATTTTTCGAATCATCCTATACTTGTTTTTTGATTGGCCACTCTGGCTTACGTAACAGCGTTTACTCTTAGTTAAGGATCGTTGATTAATTTGAAACTTTTAAAACCATTTATTCTATATTCTATATTATCACTTGACAAGACACAAGAAGTGTTGAAACAAAATGGCTACTTTTGTCGTGATTTTATAACATATTTATGTTGTAATATTCAAATAAATAATTATATCTGCTCTACTCTGTATTGAGCACTCTTTAAAGAATATTGATTGTTGGTTATTGGATTTCATTCCGTATATACCAATCCTAAACTTGTATATATATATATATATATATATATTCTTTCTATAAATCTTTGTTTTTTCTTTCTTTCTACTTTTCATAACTTATATTTCAATTTTTTATATATTTTTTCTTTCTTTGTTGTTCTTTTATTTGCTCTTTTCCTAACTTATATTTAAGTGTTCTGTTTCTTCCTTTCTTTGTTTTTTATTCTTTCTTTTTCTTTTTCTTTCTCTCTTTTCTTCATTTCTTGCCCTATATTTCAATTTCCTTTCTTCTTTTTTCTTTCTTTCATTCTTTTCTTTTCATATTTCCATAATTATTTCCCAGTTTTAATTCATTCTTTCTTTCTCTCTTTCTTTCTCTCAATGTTTGATTGTATTTTTTGTTGTTTTCTTTCCTTTCTTCTAGCTTATACTCTTTACTTACGTAATATTTAAATTGTCATTCGTTAATTCCACCATTATTTTTTTCTTTTATTTGTTCCCTGTTTTATTACTTTATATTTGAATTTTATTCAATCATTCTTGGCTTTTTCATGATACTTAGAAATTCCTTGAATTTAGACATCAGAACACGCTCTTATATCTTGATCTTGTGTCAAACTCCAGTAAAGTATAATCATCATCTTTCATTTTTTTTTTCTTTAAACATTTATCTTTTATTAACATTAGTTTTCCTTCATTCCATCTTCTCCATTCTCTGACTTTTGCCCCACGCTTAATCTTCTTTCATTAACCTTCTCAAACTCCTTCTTATTCTCGTCCCACTTCTCACCCCTGAATCCTCGCGGCCGTGATTCTCTTCCCCTGAAATCGGTCTCCTCCGCAAACTAGCATTTTCATTCAGAAAGGAAATTAAAATGTCATTTCTTTGTAAGCCATTTTGACGTTTCGCGCCTTTGCTTCTAATATTCATTATTATATTTTCGGTTCGGGCATCTGTGTTATTCCGTCGCGTGTCTGTTCGGAAAACATTTGAGCTCAGTTCGCCACATATTATTGCCAACAAACACAATTAGTTTAATTCTCTTGGCAACAGACCAATACGGTTGATTTACAAAGTAAATAAAATTTAAATAAGAAGATCTGTCTTTCTTTTATTAGCTCACCTAATATTGCACAGGAAACGGCAATACTACAGAGGCACCCAGTGAGAATCGAACTACACTAATGAATTGTCTGAAGCACAATCAGGCAAAGCTTCATACTACGGTGAGATTTCCTGGAGGTATTAACTAAACCAGACAAAGGACTACAAATTCTATGAGGTTAAAACGCATTACGCAGTAGTAATTGTCTACCCGACAACCCTGCTAGTAATTACTCTAGGTCAAGTGAGATTGGGTTGTATTTATCTAAGTTGTCTCAGTTATTTTCTAAGCTTATCATTCGCTAAAGACGCTGGAGAAATGGCCGGTTTCTTGTAACGCTACAGAAAATAACTTCACCTACCATGCTGTATATTTGCAAGAGCCAGCTCAGAAAAAAAAAATGGAATATTGCTGGCATATATGGGACTGGGCTGAATAATCTTTTCTTTCCAGCCTTGAGAGGTTTAAAGTTTAACCGATTGTTTTCCACTTGTACATCGCCTTTCCAAATAGTTGCAACGTTGCAAGACTGCCGATATTCTATCACTATTTACATGGAAACGTTCTCAAGCGTTACATCACCTAGTTCCACCAATTCAGACATTTACTAAAGACTCGACATGCTATATACACAGGGCAAAATATTCGTATTCCATTGGTAAGGAGGAAGTTGTTTCTTCCCCAAAACTCTCATTTGTGATTCTATTACCAATACAAATTTGAAAGCTTCAAGCCTATGTTCAAATGTTACTTACTCTCCTTTATCCCTTCAAACATCCATACAAACTCATTTAACAACCCTGTTCTTTTAGTGTCTCTTGATGAACGGAAATATGCAAGGCTACAAGCTTTGAATAATACAATAAAACTAAATCTTATTATTGTCAGCAAACTTACACACGCATACACACAATATATATATATATATATATATATATATATATATATATATATATATATATATATATATATATATGTATAAAAGGAAGAACAGTAAGATATATAATCTGGTGTTCTTACTGATATTTTTTATTTTTATTTTTACAAAACAGTGCTCAAAGTAAATTTACAGAGTATAAATATTATAAATTAACTGATATAAAATATGTTTTTTAGATACACACATAAACATGTTTCAAAATGGAAGCTGAAAACTTCAAATTTAATTTTATAATTAAATCAAAAGCATTAGTTTCATTTCATCATCAAGCGAATATTGGGTATAACTTATTTTTAAATTTACATAAATTCATAATTCGCTGATAGCAAGGATACAGGGAAATCCAATCATTCAGATAAGGGGGGCTAGCGTGTTCATTTATATTAACTATATTTGTATCAATTAGAAGTTACTTTCGAGAAAGAGGTCATGTTTAGGGAGGGTAGGGATGTATTTTTCAACGAATTCTGCCATCCGTTAAATTCATGTCTTCTGGGGTTATTACCGGTAAAAAGGCTTTCGTCATTTTTTCCTACTTGTGTACTCAAAGATTTTTTTCTATTTGGGGAGGGGATGTTTAGGTTAGAATACGTTTTATTCAACTACAATTTTAAAATATTTTTTTAAATTAATATACAGTGCTGTTCGATAAAAGTGACTCACCTGATTATTTTTTTAAAAATTTTTTTCGCCTATTGTTTTGGGGGTCAAACTAATTTTTAATCTTACTAATATAAAGACCCCTTCCCGACCACCTAGTAAAAATGTTTACTCACCCTAAGGTATTCTATTAATAATTATAATTTTAGATATAAATGAGATTTAGGGAAAAACTCTGTGCAAAAAAGTGACTCATCTATTTCCTACAACTAGTAATCAATAGAAACATAAACGAACAGCTTTAAATAAATAATAATAGGTAATATAGCTCGAAATATTTAATAATCTATGAGTCCTTCTTTATTTTGAATAAGCTTTTCAACCCTTTTTGACATTGACTTGATCAGGTTCTGCAAATCGCATATCCAAGCATTGAATTCCATTCGGATATGAAATTCACAATCAAATCCTCTTTGTTGCTCAACTGCTTTCTCGAGAGCCTGTACTTTATAATGCCCCATAAGTTTTCTATGGTCAGGAGATTTGGGTGGCCATGTCATAACACTCACCTGCTTCTCATCAAAGTAGTGCTTCAACAATTTTGATTTGTGACAGGGTGCATTATCCTGCATAAAAATAAGCTTGGTGGGGTCGATATGCACCCTTTCAACAGAAGGGAGCAGACAAGACTCTAAAATTCTCTTGTACTGCTCGCTCCTGAGGGTCTTGTCAATAGGTTTTAAGAAACGAGTTCCATGAAAAGAAAAGCATCCCCAGAACATTATACTGAACGGATGCTTGACAGTACTTACTGCTAAATTCAAAGAGTTTTCAAAGCTTCTTCGGAGTTTAGATCGCTTATCCTTTGAATTTAGCTCAACTTTCGTTTCATTGGAGAAGAGAACATTTAGTAAAAAAAATCAGGTGAGTCACTTTTATCGAACAACACTGTATATACATATATATATATATGTTATATATATATATATATATATATATATATATATATATATATATATATATATATATATATATATATATATATATATATATAGATAGATAGATAGATAGATAGATGTAAAAAAATCAGGTAGAATATATTTTTAAAAAGATAAAATGAAAACTTATCCGACGCATTTCGGCGTCTGTGGGACTTTATGAAGACAAATGTGAGGGTTTTATTTTGCAAAAGTATATATATATATATATAGAACAGCAAAAATCAGTTAAGCTGATGAATATTGATGAGCGTCCCTAACTTAAATGTTTTGAAAAATCAATTAGATTTTTGCTCTTGTATATAAAAACTTTCTACAAAATAAAATCCTTGCATTTGCCTTGATAAAGTTCTACAGAGGTAGAGGTTGGATTAAAAAATATTGTTTTATTAAAAAAAGTGAGCTTCTCCTTGAATATGAGCATGAATCTTATATATATATATATATTATATATGATGGACTCTCCCGTAGAACTCGACGTATGTGTGTCAGACAGATCAGTTCCCAGAAACTGAAAGCCCGACACCCACACAGGATTTGATTATAGTGGTGAAGGCTTTGTGCAGGGCCATCCACACTTTTAGGAGGGACGAATACAGGGACCAACGAATGCCACAAGGTCCCCAAACGAACGTCCGCAGGTTTTGAATTCAGAGTTGTCCTTCTCCTAGACCAGTTGCCATCCAAGGCTATAGAACCCAGCCTATTCTGCTATTTACCCATAGTTGGAGGGAGAAGAAGAGGATTTACACCTTTCCTAAGGGTATTAGCACGTAAGTGAATGTAATGGATTCGACTGGAATTCGAACTCGGCTCTCCGATTCCTCAATCCAAGCCGTTATCCATTACTCCACTTCATATATATCCGATGAGAACGAAAGTAATATATAAATTCCAACGTTCGCAGCGTTAATTAAAAAAAGAGCTCGATACAGATAGTATTGTGAGATGATGTGCGTAAACTCTTGACCGATGTTTATCAGCGAAAAAATTTCCACAGACCAATCAACATTAAACACCCGGTCAATCCATCACCAAACTGCTAACAACAACCACTATTGTTTCACTCAGATACTTATATATATTTTTTGTATGTATATTTTTCTTCTTTAACAAATGGAAAAAAGGAAGTGACGTTTCACATCCGGCTTGCCTACAAGCAGGATTGTTCATAACCATTTTCGACCCTCACCCGTCGATGTGCTGTTGAAATGCACTGAAACCAAGTTCCATCTTAATATATATATATATATATATATATATATATATATATATATATATATATATATATATATATATGAGAATTACTTAACTGTAATTGTTCATATCAATCCTTGTTGTTATATCCCCGACTCCGCAGTATCGTGATACTGTGCCCACTTTCCAAGGGGTTAATCTCTACATTTCCTCTTGTGATGAATATCACTTTTGTTTTCAATTTTTAATCTGCTACATTTTTTAACTCATGGATCTGCGCATGTTCATGTTTTTACATGTGTTTATGTGTTCCTTCATAAATGTATTTGTTTTTCAATTGTATTGTTTTCAATTTTATATTTTGTCATTTTTATTTTTCATTGTTATTTTAGTTTGTATGTATATGTTTGATTGTTTTATATATATATATATATATATATATATATATATATATATATATATATATATATATATATATCTTGTATTGTGTTTATTATATTATGTTATATTATTTAATTTATATTAGTTTTTGTTTTATTTATTATATTATTTTATATTACTATTTAAGTTGCAAAGTAAATATTCTACATGCACCCATTCATTTCTCTTGTTTAATAATTTAATGTGGTTATTGAAATTTATTATATAAAATGTTTCTTCTAACCACATTTTCTATTATTGATATTATATGAAAGTGCTTTTATATGATTTCTAATTTAAATTTAGTTAATATTCTTTTCTTTTTGACTCCATATATATTTTGATAATGTTTTATTTTCGTAGATGTCTATTTTAAATGACATTTTATAATTAATAAATCTTTTTTAAAAAGTTGTTTCAATTGCCCCGATATAATCTTTTTCTTCCGTAGTAATGTTATACGATGCAATTTATTTATATATTATATTATTCGATAAACATATATTATAAGTGGGCTGTTGTTTGTAGTTCAACGATTACAATTATTGCTGATATTTTGCGAGTTTGTGTTATTGTAATTGTTATTATGTTTGTTTAATATTTTTATTATTGTTTTCTACATTTTATTCATACAACTATAACTGATTTTAATTGTATTTTTATTAATGATTTTTAATAGTTTACTATTTTTAGGGAAGTTGTTATCCATTAATTTAAAAAAAATATCTTTCTTTGTTTTTATTATATTAATAAAAGGTGGATTAAACCAAATTATATTTTTATCTATTATTTGTGTTTGTATTACTGTTAATTCTGTATTCTAATTGATTCGAATAACTATTATTTATGCTGAATCATTTTTATTTTCATTAAATATTTTTATATTGATAGAATTAGTTGCAATTATTTTATTATTAGATATTGGTATATCCTTAAATATATTAGATGTGTGATTTGAGGTTTTGTTTATTTTTTGTGATTTGAGTTTTTGAAGATAGGTTGAACGTTTTCTTTTATTTCGATATTTGGCCATTTCATAATGTGTGACGTCATTTGTTTACATTTGTATACGCCATTAGCAGATATAAATTCACGTGATAGAATCATGGAAGATTGTAGTTTAAAGACCCTAAAATCGACCTTGCTAACTGAACGCTCCTCTGTGGCCAAATTGGTTAAAGGCACATCAGGCTATATGCCGGTTCCGTATAGGATACAGGTTCGATTCCTGTCGGAGGACGAATATATTCTATGAAACTTTATCAAACATTTAGGCCGGTAAATGTTGTTTAATACTGTTTATTATAAACAGAGAATTTACTTAAATTTTTTATCTATAAAAAGAATGTATAAACATAGATATGTCTTAAAATAATTGTCGGACTTTGTCCATTTCATAATAAATAAATAAATAAATAAAAATATATATATATATATATATATATATATATATATATATATATATATATATATATATATATATATATATATATATATATATATATATATATATATATATATATATATATATATAATAATATGATTAGTTTTTGTTTTTTTTTTTAATTTATAAAATGCCCACTATTAAAACAATATGCGATTATCGAACAATTATTTTACTCAGTTACCAAAGCCCGGAGTAAGCCAGAAAACACACGATATATACGCGAATATGACGAAAATTTTAAGTTTAAATTTTAAATTAAAAAATGAACCTACTAGGTCTGAAAATAAAAAAAATAAATAAATAAGAATACACCCAAAGAGCATCATGGGAAAGAAGTGATTGTTAGTACTTACAATTGGAATTTCATGTTAAATTTTACTAACACTGAGTCAATGTTCATTTAGTGAAAATTGTGACTGACTCTAAAAATACGTCTGGGTTTCAGGGACCAAATGCGCTGTGGTTGGTTGGGTTAGGGAGATGGGAGGCCAAGCAAATAACGTATCACTGTGAGGAGGATTTCTATTAGATGCTACACTGACCAGCCTTCCCTTAAACCCTTCAGAATGACGACTTTTCATTTCAAATAAAATACGACAAAAGGAAAACAAGAAAAAAACAACACATTTTTTCTTCATTTTCATGGCTTTTGTATCGAGCAACTACAGTCTCACTAATTGCGAAGAGCAAGTGAACCAGATTACACACAATATATACGTGTATATAACGAAAATTTTAAATTTAAATTTTAGATTTACAAATTAAACTAACCAGTCTAGAGCATGCGTAATACTCGATTAAATCATTCTTCAGTCTAACCTTAGTAATAGATAATTATTTTTTATACCTGCCGATTAATTAAACATTTTCTAAAATTTAAAAAAAATAGAAGATGAGTACCTATTTTGTTTGTCAAGTGTTATGTTATCTAATTAATTATTACGTTATCTAATTAATTACAGTGTTCAATAAACGTAGACGGTTATAAACAGATAAATTTTATATGAGCAGATAATAAAAATATTTGAATATATCTCTCTATTAGTATTATTTGAATATTTTGTTTTTTCCAGATTTATTTTGAAGGTCTTAAAAGGAAATTTCTGATTTTTTGTTAAAAAAAATGAACAACTGAAATATATACAGAAATTTACATTTATTTAAAAATATCTAAATATAAAAGATGTTTGTATTTTCTAGTGAAATATTATTAATACTATTTTCATATTAAAATAGTAATGACTATGATATGTTTGGAAAAATGAAGTGGCAATTTCTCAGTACCGCCAATTATATGAAGAACAGAAGAATACCTTTCGGCAAACCAATATAAATGTTTTAATAAAAATCAGAATTAATAAACATTAATTCATAGCATTTTTATTGTATCTTCTTATATGCACCTATATTTTAAGGAAAAAAGTACGTAAATTAGAAATTAATTGTGAATGAGACTAAAATCTGAGGTACAAATTACATTATTTCCTATAAGCTATTATATTTGATTAATGCGTTTTCGATTAGTGCGTATCTTACTTGGATCCTGTAAAAAACTGTAAATAATTTCATATGTGAAAGATTCGAATAAAAATACATACTAAATTTATTCTCTGATCTTTGAATATTAAATTTATTATAATAAAATATAATATTTTCGATTCTTTCAAAAATTATAATTATCGGTTTCAGAGTTCAAATACGGGATAGTACAAGCCACATCATCGCCGTTTTGAGAAAGCAGAAATTCGTTAAAAATACTGTAGACAATATGTATCTAGTATGGCTGAAAAAATGATAAAATATTGTTAGAAATAAGTATTGAAATACAATGCAATAAATATTATTCTATAATTGTCTATGAATCATTATCCTCGCATACGAAGATACGTCATGTAAAAGATGTGGTTTCCGAGAACTATGTGTAGAATAATGTACAGAACCTGTGTACAACCAGGAAGTTTTAAGGAAAATGGGAAGACTTTAAGAATCAGAAAGAGCAATGGTATAATCCTACCGGTTGGCACCGGTTCGTGCGAACCGATTCTTGAAATTATAAAAGCTTAACGAACCGGTTATTGAATTATCCGAAAATAATCTTATATATTAGTAGCCGATATATAATAGCTAAAAATATAATTAATGCCAAGTAAGTTCTGCGGAGGTTCAAACAGGTTTTCTCTGATGAACATAATTTATTCTGAAAAGAAATTGTCTTCAAGTTAAAAATTTGGCAAATCTTCTAGTCATAACCTCGATGTGTCTTCAATTTTTTGGGGGGAATACAGCGATTCAGTTCGAATGTAGCTAAGAAAACATAACACAACGGATGACACTAAAGTTTAAACGAATCATACTTCCTAACAGAAATAGGATGAGAACATAATTTCAATCTGAAAATATCTTAATAAATAAATATCTTCTATTAAATTATCAAAATGGTTTAATTCTTTTTGATACTATAAATGTCCATTCTCAGATTGAAAAGAAAATAAGCAGAATAAATTCCTAAAGATAACGTGCCTTTTTAGAAGCGGTTCCTGGAAATTTGGAATGCCTTATTGAGAAACAGGTATATGATATTCCTTGGGGACATAATGAGGATAGAATGCTTGGAAAATTTAACACTCACAGTACGTATTGAAGGAATTAGGGAAAGAGGAAAACAATCACCTAATAATTTGAGGTAAATTGGGGACCAAGCCGGGAGTTAGAGAGTCAATCACTGCTTAGAGCGAGAATGGAGGGGTTGTTATGGAGAGACATGATCGTTTACGTTCTGAAGATGACATGACACAAAAAAAGCCATAATTAGAAGATATCGTGTGTCGAGGATGGTTTAAATGTATCGAGTCAGGCGAAATCATTTCGATTCAAATCAGAATCCTATAGCTGTCTACCTACTGAATTTCCTTCAAAGAAACACATGTTTCTTTAATGTGACATCAGCAGAAGCTCCCAGCAAACCGCCTTAGAAAATAATAAATACACCGAAAAACGTCACAGGGTGGAAACTTTCAAAGTAAATTATTTCAGCATATATATATAGGATCTAAAATATATTCTATACATAGAATAAAAGAATTTAAGAAGCGTGTAAAAGATTCTTGTGTGTATATAAAGAAAACGCAAAAATACGCATAGAGAACATTAATGTGATTAGCTGTTTTTTTTTCTGATTGCGCGGGATCGTGTGTGATGTGCCACGTAGATTGGCTGAAATTAGGTAGTCGGTTTTCTTTGGGAAGTAACTCTCTCACGATAAAAACGAGTCCCGTATTATCGCTAGTGGAAGAGAGGGAAAGAGTAAAACAGAAGAATAGCATTTATGCCCTTTCTTTTTATACAGCTTATTGATATGCCACCTTCTAAGCGTTGAACGTTGAAGGCAAGTTTGGAGAAATTGAAAAAAATCTGCTGTTTGTCTTGGAACACAAATTTGTATAACCACCATTTGCATGCATCGAACTGCAGGTACTATCAGGGTTTACATAACTACTTCTTCATTTTCGGCATATCGAGTACGTACCGATCCTTCAATAACTGTCGATATTTCGACGATGAGGTATTGTAATTTTTTACGTTATTTATATTATTCGGATTGTTGTCCTCACGGCACGTGGAATTAGAACATTGTACCCCGGTGGACGAAATAAAGGAATCAGTTCGAGATTCCAATAACCCGAAAAAGGCCGGAGCGTACAACGGCCGATATATCGTGAATGTGGCTATAAAAAAGAGGACAATAGTTCAAACAATATAAATCATGTAAATATTTACACATCGTTTTGTTCTTTTCCTTCATTCCCAGCTGGAGATGGTTTGACGGTGAACTTCTTCTTACTCAGGCCTGTTTCTCCTTTCTTTCCATGAGTAGCAAACGCTTTATTAATCCATCTACTTACTGTTTTTACTTCACGCGCAGACTTTTCCTTTACCTCTATTTATACACCTGGTGGAAAACATATATTCATTAGTCCAGAGTGTCACGCTCGAATCTATGTGTCGGTAGCTACTCATTTTCTCCCTATATGACACATATGGATTATAGATTTAAAATATCTATATAATTTTCCTAATAATTTAATATTAATTACGACAGGCATTACAATTGTTTTCATCTATACTCATATAAAGACAGGAATTTACTTTTATAAACATTATATTCAGTCGGTAAACATGTTTGCGTAGACATCTGTTCTTTCTTTAATCAATGAAATTAATTATTTACACCATTTACATCCGGGCTATTGCCTACATCTTTGCTGCTGTCATCACACTGTTTCTGTCATTGTGCCCTCCGGCCTTCATCAGGTACATATCGATATGTATACAACTGATGAAGGTCGGGAGATGGTACAACGGCCGAAACGTTTGTGATAACAACAAAGACGAGGACAATAATCTGCATGTAAATAGTGTAAAAAAAAAGAATCCTCATCGAGACATTGAGAAATCCCAATGAAGAATATGTGCCCCTCCCCAACGAGAGCAATTGAAAGTGTATTCTTCATTTCAATCGAGGAAACCGCCCCTAAGCCACGTTTGCCTTAACAATTAGACTACAGGAAGCTCTAATTATGAAGCAAAGTCTCATTACCCTGTTTAATAAGTGCTTATCTCTCGTTGTTATACTTCGATTTTTATATCTCTTCATTTAGTTTTCATACAGGAAATGTAAAAAAATATATTTTTAAGCAATTACGGTAATCCTTTGGGTATAGATCGCTAGGAAATATAAGAGGCAGTTAAAAAAAGACAGAGAAATTGCAGAGAAATAAAAAACTTCTTCGGACGTATAAACAGCTCCTAATTTTAAGGCAAAAAAAATTAATAAGACTTGTGAAAAAAGAAGAGAAAAAATGAGAATAAACAAGACAATGTTTACATTTTTTATTCGTAAGCATTACGGAAATATGATAATGGCTCTTTCGTTTTATAAGTTTGCTAAATCGTCGATACACATTAAAGAAGAAATCGAAATAAAATTTAATACATTGTTATGAATAATTAAGAGTTGTCTCCCCTTGTTTTGTTACGCTCCTCTTTGAGGGAGCTATTTCTGTTTACTGGGACTATAAAAGGACACTATACGCGAAACGTGTATTCTCAGTTGAATAAATCTTTCTGAAATCCTTAAATGCGTACTTTTGTCATTACATATATATTAACTGGTTTGTTTGTTCGATTTTAATTTTTGTTGATTATCTTTCTTTGTTTCTAAGTTATTTGTCTTGTTCTGAAAAGTACGGTTTGCAAAGAATCCAGGTCATTTTTCTGTGTTCATAGACATGAGACATGAGAGTGGAGGTTTATCCGCGTCGAAACCTTCAACCTCGCATTCGGAGTCCGTTCCGTAGAACTGATCGAATTATTTCTTTGTCAAGTTGGGGTATATGATTTGTGGAGTAGATGTCTTTGGCGAGATCATCGCCTCCGCCATCGTTGAATTCTTTTGGGAACTCTGGTGACCCCCGTTCCAGTATGAATGTACAGGATGTCATCTTCAAGCTTGTTCAACATGCAGATGTTCTTTGACAAGACTTTGGCAATTATAGCGTCGTTCAACTCTTCCAAGGCATCGACGATCTACTTGCAGATATCTTCAAGTTCCGGTGTTCTCATGCTTTCTCCTCCTGTGTACCTGTGATATATCTTTATTTGTCGCAATACGTTGTTAGATGGATATTATCCCTCCGGTAAAAAAAAATTAATCCAGTTTGACTAGATTTTGTGCGTTTTGAGTCCTGAGAAAAATAGCATTAAGTTCTGAATTATAGGTAATGTATAAGAGGTAGACAACTTTTGGACGCGATATTGAATGAAAAAAAACTGTTATATACACGCATCAATAAACCCACAAGAGCGAAATTCATACTGCTTATGTTTTGTGTGAAAATAACCTACGTCCAGATTGTAAGCTAAAATAATTTCTGAGGGCACTTATATTGGATGATGGTTTGAGAAAGAGAGACGTGCATCCTGAAGACAGAAAAAAGAAACTGCCACTTTCTATAGGCATTGGAACCATTTCTCTGTTTGGTAACCGCTAAACAATAACGGTGCTAAAAGTCGATACGTCAACAGGCCTGCCAAACCATGCGACCGGGGCCGGACATGTAGGGACCTAAATTACTACAATATAACAACTTGTTACTAAAATCCAATAATTACTTAATTAGCAACTATACCTATTATTAGGAAACAACTTACAAATATAACAATTATTGAATTATTTCCATTAATGCAAATGTACAAAAGAACGAAAAAATCGAGCCTCCTCTCATAATTCAATGTGTCAAAAAATCATTTTATTCAGAAAACGTTTTGCAGAAATAATGAGTCAATTTGTTTATAGCAATTGAATAAACAGATAGAAAATATATTTGTATAATACAATGAGAACGAAAGATCAATATTTTATCAAATCGTGTATAAATAAAACAATGAATTTTAGGCAAGCTATTCTTTTGATAATTTCTGTAAATTTATTTCTACGCTTTTTGTCACATCGAGAAAACGTCTGTCTTTGTTTTACAGAAGATACCGAAAAATATCATTTCGCTATGATACGATAATAGATACTACCGGCATGCAACGCTAATATAATAATTAAAATCAATTCACATTAAAAGGAACACAAAGTTAAAGGAGAAGTTCTTAAGTTATTATTTTAATTTAGGAAGCACGGCGGAGTAAGGGATAGCGTCTCGGTTTGAAGAATCGAGTTCAAATTCCAGTCGAGTTCATTATATTCATTAATTTGGGAAAGTTATAAATCTGTCTCCTCCCGACCCAGCTATGGGTAAATAGCAGGACAGACTGGGTCCTGCAGCTTTGACTGACAACTAAACTAGATGAAAGAAAACTCAAACCAGAGTGGTTGGAGAGGTTTGGGTTCTGTCGGGTTATCTTGCCCAGGCTGTTGTACATATGGTACGGCTCAAACCCAATGGCTTACGGGACTTGTGGACGTGATTATATTGATGATATGAAAAATGGCGGTAAATTAAAAAGAAACATTGTCTGATAGTAAATATCCGAGTGAATTTTGTTTATTTAATCTAGCTTCTTGTAAATATGATTTTTTCATATCTAGTCTTAATGAGAATTGTAAAGGGATGTCTATAAATATTTTATAATTATTTTTTAATATAATTTCAAAGGTTTATTGCTGATATTTCATATGATTCAGCAGAATCGTTTTTTTTATTATACTTTCTTTTTATATAGTAATAATGCTTTTCGAAAACTAATATAATAATTTTGTCAAAGTAATTCCAACAAGTTTTCAGTTTATTCGCAACAAACATTATAAAAGAGAAAAAATAGTCACTGAATCGGACCATCCAATTTTTTTTAATTACCACAATATATTTATTGAAAAAAATGCCCTTATTCTTGAGAATTTCTTCTAGAAGACATTCTTTTCTTGTAACAAAGTTTTATATATATATATATATATGTATATATATATATATATATATATATATATATATATATATATATATATATATATATATATATATATATATATGTATATATATATTTACCAGAGCTCATATTGCAATTTTCGTTGTTATTATCGCTTTTCTCTGGGACTTCTTATTACTAGTTCCCATATTGTATTCATTTCTATACTTGGTCGGCTCAGGAGATTTTTTTATTCATTTCATTTTTAGTCAGTACTGTAGTTTAAAATAATTCAACTACACAGAAATATTAATTCTTCGCTTTATTTTTAAATATATTTAAAGAGCAGTCGTAAAATATTCAATTTCCTGAATTTGATTACGGCATTAAAATTCTAGGATAAAATTCTTAATAAATATTTTTCATTAATTTAGCACGGCAAAAACTTACATTTAGTCAGACAGTTATGTGCCATGCGTGATACACACTTAGGCGATCATGTATCTTCGATACATGATTGACAAGGCAGATTTTTCCCACAGTAGGTTACCATTTCTTTCTGCGGTAGACCATTTGCCATCCAAGGTTATAGAAACCTACTATCTGGAGGAAGAAGAGGAGGATTAATATATTTCCCAAGGTTATTAGCACGTAAGTGAAGGTAATGGATTCGACTAGAATTTGAACTCGGCTCTCCGATTCCTCAATCTGAGCCACTATCCATTTCTCCAACCTGCCTCTTAAAACCCAATGTACTGTCAGAGATAAAGACAAATTATTCAAAGAACTAAATTTTATAATATTTTCATTGTTATGAAGAACAATATGATAAAGAAATTATTAATAATGTTTTAAATTTTCTAATTGCAATTTATTATTGTTTTCCCATCAAAACAATATTTACAATAAATTTAAAATATTTCAAGTCCAAATAAAATAGAATAAATGAACCGTATATTAATACAGTGTTTTTACGAAACACGTCAGCAAAAAAATAAGATTTTTTCCAGTTGTCATCTTATACCAATTTGTGTTGCCCACAGAATTGATCTGGGAATTTAACTACCTACAGTGTTTTAAATAATATACTTAAGTTAATTTAGAGGTACAAATATGATTCCTTTAAAGCTCAAATTGTAACATAAGTTTCTACATGCCCGCCCTTATTGGATCCCAGTTGCATGACTGTTAGGCCTTTTATAGGCACCGCCATGTAATGCCAGTTTTGCATCTGTAGCAGTGACGCTTATATAGAAGTTGCAGGAGGAGTAAGTAATACAGATCAAGTTAGAAGAAAAGTTGAATGGCCATAATCATGATTTTCTTCTTCTCTTACGGAAAGATTACACTGAAACAACACGTACGATTACCGAAGTTAAGCAACATCGAGCCTGGTCAGTACCTTGACTGGTGACCGCTTGGGAAAACCAGGTGCGGTAAGCTTGGATGTGGGAGTAGTGTAATAATTAATAACTCAGTATTGTTAATCGGAGGGCCGAGTTCTTATTCACGTTGGGTTCGTTATATTCACTTACACGCAAATATATTTGGGAAATGTACAAATCCACCTCTTCTCCCCCAGCTACGGATTAATTAGTAGAACATTTATAAATAAAACAATATTTCATAAAAAAATTCAAATACTCTAAAAATATTTTCTGGCTTTAATTAACCTGCAAATGATTGAAAAGCCGTAAAATGAATCAACTAAACATTTATTTATTTTTATCTTTATTTTTCTTATTCTTTTTTCCGCCTAAAATTGCTTGCAGTTTTATCAAATTAATCCGAAAATCTATCTTTTTTTTGATGGAATAAAAAACGCGTCGCAATGTATAAGAATTATCTGATTACATTATTCTGATAATATTTAACGAGAAAAACATATTTAGTTACAGAATTTCTGGAAATATATTTATTTCTATCAACCCAATACCCAATTACTTTAGACCTTACTGTTATATACTGTACCTATGAACACTAAAGTGTATGTCCGAATCCTCATACATACGTTGGACACTATTGTAAGTGGACGTAATATGATGTCTAAGTAGTCCACCACTAGCAGTGGTTTACCTAGTTCATGCTGGCGAGTATTGTATTTTGTTGATGTTATAAAGATTTCCATTTCATTTTCAACCTCCGTTTTGGGTATTCCTCATTCAATAACCCTTTCTTGGTTACCACCATTCCGATAATTACGCCAGAGTGACCCTTTAATTGTCGACATGCCAGACGAAACATTGTAAATACCAACTCGCTCAGAGAAAGAGAAAGAATGGATTTAATTTTAATGGATTAACGTCAAAGATTTTTTTTCCGCAAATCACACATAAAACAAATCTATGTGTGAAAAACAAGATAATGGGAGAAACATTCATTTGCGGAATAAATATGTCTTATAAGATTAACATTTGGAAACGAATCAAAGAACAAGAATAAATCGGATAGATAACGCATTCATGGACGGTATTATCGTAGAATTAAAAGGAATGTCTTTTATTTGGTAAGGTGTAAGAAACGGATTTCACAAGATGATAAATGAAATCATCACAACGGAGAACTATTCCATAGTTTATATCTGCATATTAGTAGATTTTATAGTAGTCCCACGCCCTCAGGATTATCGAGGAGGTTCACTGGTCCGACCTTGTGTCCAACGGGAAGATCCGCCATTAGACCGACCGGTTAAGCATCCTCAACGCAATCGCTCAGCGCCGTGTTCATCCTGTGACGACCCGAAGACCACCACCACCAGAGACACCTACCAGGTCGACCCACCATCTGCAGATGAGAGAAGAACTTGCCGCACAAGCACGCAACCGCTGGAAGATTAAGCAGGTGCTGGAGGATATTTCGACGCTCTGCAACGACTTCGAGACCTGGAGGGATAAGGTGGTACATCTATTTCCTTTGACGGCTTTCGTCACTCAGAACTTCATCTGACTAAGTTTGTTATGTAAGTGCAACTACACATGCGCACGAACAAGAAACATTAGGAATTTTTTAATTATTTATATGTAGTCTAGTCGATGATCTGCCAAGTATAGTGAAGTGTTGTAAATTTGCTGTTGACGACCTTGTGATTAAGTCACTCTCTAGACACCATAGTGATTTGTTTCCTCCTTTGATAAGAGTAGCATCGTTATGTCAGATTTGTTGTTATACTCGTTACGGTGGGCAACCAACGATTTGATGCATTATTTTGTAAAATGTCTCTTTTGTATTCATATAATCTTTTATTTAGATTCCTTGAGGTTTCTCCTATGTATATTTTGTGATAGTTCTTACAGGGGATGAAGCGAACTCCTCCTTCAGATTTTAGCTTATTGTTTTGTTTAATATTGACTAAGTCTTTTAAATTTTTAATAATAGTATTAGTAACATGTTTTATGTTGAGTTTCAATACTTTCTTTTAAATTGTAGGTGTGATAGTGTTGGTTGGTAGGACATCATGAAGGTATATGAGTCGTACCAACGTAATGAATTTAGTCCTGATGAAGACTTAAAGGACGAAACGTGGGATATTTTGAACAAGTAACGTCTTCTATGTATCGCGTTCCCCCGGATATTGGTTATCATGTCTCTGTACAATTTCCCGTCGTTTGTAGCTCTTAATAATATTTTAAAATCCTGTTAGGCCATCCATTTACTCAGGTTCGGTAGGAAGGTTACGTGTTATTTACCTCTGACACACTTGACCTCTATCTGTCCCATCAGTATCACATTTCCAAGACCTCTTTTCTCAGTATATGCCCTACAAATATCAACTGTCTCTTTCTGATGTTAAGCATTAGTTTCCTTTTTGTTTCCGTTTCTCCAAAACATCGTCGTTGCTCACATATTCGGTCCACCGAATCCTCACGTTCCTTCTGTAGAACGACATTTCTGTTGCTTCAAGTCCCCTCTTCCTCTTTGAGAAAAACGTCCAGCACTCACTACCATATATAGATATCACATAGTAAGTTTTGTACACTTTTCTTTGTTTCTAGCGAAATTTTACTATTACATACCGTAATTCCCCATGTATAATACGCCTTCATCCATAATACACACACCTTAAATTGTGCTGAAAGTGTGGGAAAATGCTTCTACTCACGCATAATATGCGCACATTGTTTGCTAATCAGACCCTCTAAATTGTACCTCTCCAATTTAAGTACTACCAGCGTTTCCTACTCTTATTTAAAAATGTTTTTAAACATACAATAATATTTGTTGAGGGGTCCTCCCCTATTTACACAAATGGACTCACCCAAGGTATACATATACTAGTACCAGTGAATACCCGGGCAGTCAAGTAGTCAAGTAACAGTAGTAGTAAAAGAGAACGTAGAATCGGTCGGTAGAAGAGTCACACACAACGAAGCACTTAGACTCAGTTAAGAAGTCATGCAGACTATATATATATTTTCCTACTAACCCGCATTCCTGGAACTACTAACCTGTATTACCAGTTTGTATTATTACGTTAATACATTTACTTCCTATATTCATTCTTGGCGTTTGTTATTAGTTGATACCGGATTTCATCCCGGAATCCACAACAATATTATTCTAATTTAGTTTTATAATTCTTATTTTATTTTACGGGAAGTTTTTTAATGATTTTTTGTATATGTGCATAATACGCACCCCTGATTTTGCCTATTAATTTTTAGAAAAATGCGTATTGTACATCGGGGAATTACGGTAGTACCCTGTTTAGTTTTCGGAATGCTTCCTTGGCTATCTCCATACGCCTTCGAAACTCAGTATCGATCTTTCCGACCTCTGTTAAAACACTTCCTAGATATATATATATATATATTTCGACACTTTTTTAGATTTTGGTATCTCCAATTAGCAATTCGATCTGATATTACATAACAGCTTAGCACTCTTTTCTTGATTCTATGAAAACTTTCCTGTGCCTAATTATTTGCTGCAATCGATTTTTCTAACAAATGGAACCAGACAATAACAGTTGTTTCCTCTATTTGATTATTTTTTAATTTATTGTTAATGCAATAAAAGGCCCAAGAGCCTCTCATGGCAGAGGTCTACTGAATTAGTTTGTTGTATGTTGAATCTCCGTTAAAACTTTTATCTGATTGTTATGGTTACAGAGTGTAAATTATGATGAGATAATATTATTTCCGCTATATGCTTGCTATAAATCAATATTCTGGAGTTAATTTCGTGACACTCTTGCTGACTTATAAATATGTATTGAATTCATCTTATTTTAATACGCAATTACATTTCAACAACTTCCTGTGTTTTTTAATTTAACATTTGACATTTTATCATCATTCAATGTCAATGATTTCATAATGAAATTAGGAATATCTCCCCAATGTTCGTAAAAAATCAGCATATATTTCACTTGCTTAATAAAAGAAACAAAATAAATAATTATTAATAATAATAATTTATTATTATTATTATTATTATTAACAGTTAAGATAAGAGCGCGATTTAATACAAGATAAAGAAAAGAAAAAGCAGTGTTTGATAATGTTAAATATATTTCAGCAGATTGTCTTCTTCAAGTTATATTTAAACAAATTTTTCAAGTATAAAAATATATAAATCGACAAAAGATTAATTGTTTGTACACACGTTGCTTGTCTACGTTTAATACTGATAAAAGCCATTAATTGTGGCACAAGGCCGATAAAAGTCGGAGATGGCTCAAGTCTAGTCGGCATCTTATACCTACCTAATTAGATTCACGACCGATTTATTCGTTAGTTTACTCATTCACCATAAGAATCTATCAGTCATCATTCGCTCCTACATATACCAAAATACACAGGTTCCCTACTGAAAAAAGACCCCATGACTTAAAAGTTCAATATTTACAATTCTATAAAAATTCTATCAATATTATGAAATGATGGGAGGAGGGTGATGTCGCTGAAAAACAAAAAGAAAGATGTTAGTAAGACCCGTTCACGCATCAAAAATAAGAGTTGCCGCTGATTCTGTCTTCCGACAAAATCAGAGGCGCTTACTCTAAGAAAAGGCGAAGGATAAAAAAAATTTATAGGCATTGAAAAATTCAAAAAACTGACCCAGTCGAGATGAAAAAGGCAGGCTGGGAAAGGTTGGGAATCTCAATTTGGATCGTAGAGAGAAGCCAGGCAGAGACCAGGAGCGACACTTCCTCGCATTAACTAGGAACACAATAAGAGTCCATTTTAACGAGTGGAAGGCCGCACAGCAAACCGCCCCTTTGTGAATTAGGTGGACTAAAAAAGAACATCAAGGCTAGCTCCGTCCACGTAAACCAGGCACGCCTCATTTACCCACCTTTCGCTGATATCTGCCAATACCAACCGCTTTCTATCAGCTATAATCTTCATCCTGAGCTGATGCTCAAAGAATCTTATCAGTTCCTGATAAGAATAGTGATCACATCTTTCTGTGCAAGATTTTCTCTATCCGCGTCGCCCAAGTCACCATTCTAGTCGCTAGCAAGTTATTTAATACAAGAAAATATTTTAAAATTGTAAGAATCTTTTTTTTTTTTATGATTTAGTGATAAAAGCTTTACTAATTAATATATAGTGGTCGGATTCAGATGTCTTTGAGTTGTAGTGCCTGAGAAAATTTCGTTAGAAATAAAAATAGTACTGAACTGTTACATGATATCTGTCCTACTCTATGGCAGCTAATGCTGGGCAAAGATGAGACTTGAAGCAACAGAAATAAGGTTCTATAGAAAGATGCTGAGGATGCCAACGAACGAACATGTGAGCAACGACGAGGTTTTGGAGAGAATAGAAACAAAGCAGAAAATTATACTTAACTTCAGGAAGAGGTAGCTGAAATTTCTGGGGTACGTAATGAGGAATGAGGGTTTGGAGAATTTGATTCTCACAGGACAGGTAGAGCGAAAGAAGGACAGAGTAAATCAGCGCGCAACATACTTGACGGGTTTGAGCAAATGGATGACGGAACAGGGTTTGCATGAAATAACAAAAAGTCAAAACATATTAAGAGCTACAAGGAACAGAAAAATGTAGATGGCCATGTTTTTTCCATGTTTATACATTATTAATAATTACTATGAGACCTAAGGTCAGACATGACATCATAACTTTTTCCCCTGAACATTTTGGTAAAAACATATATCTGATTCAGTTAAATACTTTAGTAATTCAACTGAAGCTGAGATATCCAAAAAAGGCATGACATCGGGAATCAAAACAATCTACCATTGTGGGCTAAATAAAGGATTCGGTTCGAAATTCCAACATATCTCCAAAGAAAGAAGGTCGGAGCTTACAACGGTCGAAACGTCTTGAATATGGCAGTAAAAATGAGGACAACAGTCCGAACTATGTAAATAGTGTAAATGCTTACTATAATTACCTCATCTCAGAAATATAAACAAATGATTATTTAGGAATACAAGTTTTACTAATTAACACATAGCTGGGGGAGAGAAAGTGGATTCAGGCCTTTCACAGTAGTATTTCTCCAAAAGTGAATATAACGAACCCAAATAGAAATTGGAACTCGTCTCTCCGATTAACAACTTCGAGCCTTTAAACGCGCGCACATCAAAGCTTGTAGTACGTGGTATTTCCAAGCGCTCAACAATCTCGGTACTGACCAAGCTCGACGTTGCTTAACTTCGGTGATCGTACGTAAGCATAGAATGAAACGTCGTATTACATCGCATCAGAAGTACGCGTCGCTTTGTACTACAAGTCGTCTGCGAAATGTGCTTTCTTTCGTTGCTCGCACGACTTGATGGAAACCATCGATAATGCAAATGATCTCTAGTTGAAAACGAAAACCATGCAAGTGAAGACAATCAAAATGGTAATAGCAATAATAACTAAAAGTTCTTGCAAAAATGTCGAGGTTTTCCTGTTTTTAATTTTTATCTTGAGTTTGATTATTAATTTAATAACTGAACACTTTCGTTGCGATTTCGATGCCTATAAAATAAAATTCTGCTATTATATTGTAAAATATGTTATATTAACAACTTTATCAAGAAAACTGATTTTAATATTTTATATCCTGTTGTTGGCAATTCTTTCTTTGAAACCTGACTGCCGTCTAAATATATTTAATTAATAAAGGATAATTATCAATGAAATTTTAATAATATCGGAGAAGGTACATATGTTACATAGAGTTATAAAAGAGGAAAATAATATATCTTTTTAGTGTTAAAAAATATTTAATTCTTTCATTATTTTCCCTTCTATTCAATTCTATTTCGCTTCCATTTTGCTTTCTTATTTCCATTTCACTAAAGCTGGCATCAATCGCACAAGATCGCTTTTTATACCTCTATCTTCTTTCTCTTTATTATTTTCTGTCTTTCTTTCTAGAAATTTACGGGGCTTTATAAGCATATACATTCTAAAGCTCCGTAAATTAAAATATTTGTTATTCCAAAATTTCGCTTGAGAATCAAACAGAGCTGGGTACTTTAATTTAATTTAATTACTATGACCACGTGTTTTTGAAACATGACAACTCTTATGTAGCGCTAGGATCATATTTTTCAAATAATAATAATATATATATATATATATATATATTAACTTAAATAGAAAACCTTAAGGGTCATTGGTCATAATTTATTTCCCCAGGTGTATGATTCTTACCTGGTGCATCATATCGCACTTCCAAGAGTGAAAAAAATGATATTTTAATTTTTCACATAGTTCTTACTCACTTTTGAGGAGTAGTTTCAAGTTGATGTAATGTGATAGAGAGAGGGGGAGGAGGAGTATGACAGAGACGGTCTAAATTAGAGAGTGAAGAGAGAGATAGGAATAATTTTAAATCTATTTAAGATATTTAACAGTAAAGGAGGGGTGTTTGGACCAGACATAGACCTATTTAATAAGTCGTCTCACAGGAAAGAGAAAAAAGTGGGTATAGAAAAAAAATTAGATGGGGGGGGTGAGAAAGAAAGGGAAAATACAGTTTGTAAAAGATGAAAGAAAGGAAAAAGAAAATGTTAAATTAACATATATTGGCATATTACGGTTAATTTGAAAAAAAAACAGATTTTTACATTTGGCTATTAAAATTTTTTAAGTTTTTCAACAAATTGAGCTAGGAAATAAATTTAGTGTGAATATCATATAAATAAAAAATATTACTATTTTTTGACATTTTTTTTCTCAATGTTTATACGTTCTTTTTATAGATGCAAATATTTAAGTAAATGCTCTGTTTATAATAAGCAGTATTAACGGCATTTATCGGCCTGAATATCTGAGAAATTCTCATAGGAAATATGCGTCCTCCGACAGGAATCGAACCTATATCCTATACGGAAAGGGCATATAGCCTAACGTGCTTTACCGATTGAGCCACAGAGGAGCGTTTCGGTTAGCAAGGTCAATTTTACTGTTTTTAAACTACAATTCTCCATGATGTTCTCTCATACATTCATATTTGCTCGATGCGTATCCAAATGTAAGCAAATAACGTCACACATTATGAAATGGACATTTAAGGCCGATAAATGTTATTAATACTGTTTATTATAAACAGAGCATTTACTTAAATATTTGTATCTATAAAAAGAATGTATAAACATAAAAAATGTCTTTAAATAATTGTCGGATTTTGAGATAGTATTGTCCAAACGATTCATTCTTCACCTGCCTACACGCATTGAGCCTGTCTAGGAGGGTAATAAGACATTCTTTCTTATGACTACGCCCAACAAACGACCTTGGCAGGCTGAGGTGAAGAAAAATAATGTCATTTAGTTTTACAAGGACCCACTTACTGTTATACCATATAGATAACTGTTGTAATGGAAAGTCCCATACTCCTTATCACTTAAATGAACTGACTACAGGGTAACCAAAATGTTCTGTCTGTTTTTTGATTAGTCATTGAATGAAGTTGAAATATATACGAAAGCGTGTAGCAATTGTTTTCAAATTCGGACAGCTGGAAGAAGGAACATCAGACGTTATAAAAAAAATACGCGCACCGTGCCAGGCGATCAGTTATAAGCCGGGCAGCTGTGAGAAGGATGGAAGTGTCTAGAGATCTCGTTAGGGGCTGTTTGCTTTACAACTTCAAAGTGGGCTTATCAGCAGCTGCATCAAGTCACCGCATATGTCAAGCGTTTGGGGATAGTGCTGTGGATGAACGTACTGCAAGGTGTTGGTTTCGAAAATTTAAGTCGGGAGATTTTTCTCTCCATGATGAATCTCGCAGTGGATGACCACAGGTCTTGAATGGCGGAGTCCTGAAGGCGGCCATTGAAGAGGACAGTAGTCTAACGAGTGGTGAATTTTCAAGACAGTTCAACGTTTCCGATGAAACAGTTAGACTTCACCTGCACCGCCTATGTAGACGTACAAACTGAGCAAGTGGGGTCCGCAAACGCTTTTGGAGGTCCACAAGGGACAACGAGTGGCAGCTTGCGTATCACTGCTTTCTCGCCACCTTACCGCATCCTTATTCAATCGAGTGCTTAAAAATGATGAAAAGTGGGTTCTGTACGAAACTCCCAAGCGTTGCAGATATTGGTTGTCTCCTCAGGATGTTGTCCTTCACACCGCAAGACCGCCTATGCACCCACGTAAGATTATGCTTTGTGTCTGGTGGACAGGTCGTCACTTGGTTCATTATGAACTGCTTCCAACGGGCCAAACGGTCACTGGAGACCTATACTCGCAGCAATTGAAACGTGTGCAACAGGCATTGCGACAGAAGGAACCAGCACTGGTGAATCGCAAAGGTGTGCTTTTCCTCCATGACAACGCCAGGCCGCATACAGCAACTTGGGTGCGAGACTTTGCGCCATCCGATTACCATCTCTTCCGCTCCCTGGATAATCATCTTCGTGGGAAATCCTTCACCAATGAAGCAGACTTGCGCAAAGCCCTCACGTTAACCCCACCCCCAAGTTCTACCGCAAGGGCATTGAACAGCTGGAGACACGTCGGCAGAAGGTGCTGGATGTCGATGGCGATTACTTCGAAGACTAAATATAAGTTACACATACTGTGAAGCGTTTTCTTTTTATTCCTTTAAAAACGGACATAACTTTTTTGGTTTCCGTGTATATCAGTAGCTATATACAGTGAGCACAGGATATACCTGTGGGCTTGATTCGGCGATTAGTTGGAGATTCTCCTCCAGCTGTGCTGGTCAAACTCTCTCCATAGCCAGACGAGGCTATGTCGAATGGCAGAGTCTCATCTAGGGTGTTAGACAGCTAGCTGACCCCGTGTATATGGGGCCTAGGCGGAATGTTTGTCCGAGCCCACGGGCTCGGCTTTAAACCCGCATTAAAAACAGCCTTGTGCCACATTCTGCTTCGTGGGGAGGTAAGGTAAATAAATTTGCTTCGGGAATTACTAGCCTGCCATCCGATTCCATGTCTTTCAGTAGTGTATTCTCTTTTACAATAAACCTATCTTATTTCATCTACGCGCGTGTTGCTGTTACTTCACTCGAGTAACACCATTGTCTGTTTGTAACCACTTCAAAGATACAACAATAACTAATACTCTTGTTTAATTAGATACATTTGCTAGATTATGAAATAACTATTTCCAAAAGACTCATTAACACAAGGAACATTTCTCCATTTAACAAATAGCATTAATTGATGACTGTTTTAGCTCAAAATGAAAATCCGAGTGAGTTACACATGTTTTCTCTATAATTACTGAAACGTATGTTGCGACACACATTAAACTGATCATGCACCGAAAATTGCCTTTGAATTGATGTCACTTGCACATTGTATAATGTAACGTTTTTCATTGCGTATGTGTGGTATTTTGTGTGTGATCGCATATGTAGAAGTCAATTTTAATAGTTTATTATATCATTTGATTTCATGAAGGTTTGATGGCAGACTCAATTTCATGGTAGAATACAGTATAAGCAGTTACAATAGCCTCTGCTTGATCTATAAACAAGTGACGAAAGTTTATAAAATTCTTCGAACTGAGAGTTTTCGTCGTAGTGCCGGCCGCTTTCCACAGCATGCAGCAATAAACATCACCAGAAGAGGTTTGGTTGCAGCTGGGTTCCATTCCTAAGTCGAACCCGTAGGCCTCGACCGTAGTGATGGATGCGGCCGGATGGCATTACCATTTTCCCTTTTAAAATAGGGAAGTCGTTGATTTGTGACGCGACCTGTGCGGATACATTTTCGACCGCTAATTTGATCAGGTCCGCGGTTGAGCCGGGGTCCGTCGCCCGGGACGCAGAGATAAAAAAATAGTTAAATATTCTTCTCTTGCTGATAGATTTTTTTTTTTACTTCTGCGGCAGTGGAGGCTTCTGGGGTATTGGCCCTCGTTTGATGGCGTTCCTTCGGAGGATTTGCGGGATGGCGTCTCGATTAAGGGACAAACCTCGCGCAACGGAGTGACTCTTGCATCGTGTCTCACTGGCGATGATGCGAGGTAATGCTTTCTCTATCATTGTGGCAGGCAGAGGATAGCAAAAAAAAATGTTTATAGTTACTTTGTTCAAACTTTTTTTTTTCAATAAATAGAAGTCCTCAATTATCAAAAACTAAGAAAATATATAGGATTCATCAATTTCATAGCTAACTTATATCTGTATCTGTTTAACTGAATATGTTACATGAAATAAAATGAACGGAAAATGTCTTTTCCGTTTATCATCATTTTTTATTCTCTTCTCTGTCATTGCCAACTCCCTCTCTGCCTTTACGTCTCTTTCTCTCACCCAATTTCCTTTTCCTCTTCTTTTTCTTTTAGAACTTCCTCCTCTCTCTTTTGCCCCATTTTTTACCCCTTTTTCGTTGGTTTCTTCCTGGGTGTTCTTCAAATAAGTCGTCTGATGCCAAACTGAAACTTTTAAACGAATATTTTTTAATCATTTAAGACAAGGAGTTACTGAGTGTTATGATAAAATACACTTAAAGGAGAGAGAATAATAATAAAAAAAAAACAATAATTAAGACGGCAGATAATGATTGATAATAAAGTTAAAATTTTGAATACCAAAATTGACTGCGATGCACGAAAGAAAATTCCACAAGTAAGAAGTGCGATGCAAGAAACTGCTGCAAAAAATTACGCTTTCATCTAACAACTTCAACTTTAAATAATGAGACCTAGCCGCCAATCTAGTACTAAGCTTAAATTCATAAAGTCTAGGTACCGTAGGGGTAATTTATTAGGGTAAATACTAGCTTTTCTCAATTTCTCTAATCCCTGTTATGCCAAACGTTTACTCAAGGTAGTTACGTATGTTATGTGTGGCTGCAATATTTCCTGTGAGTGTCAAATTTTCTAAGCCCTCTTTCGTCATTATGTAGAGGAGAAATTAAAACTGTCTGTTCCTTATTCTTGTCCATTTTACAGTCATTTAATCTAAAACATTGTCCTTGCTCATATTTTCATGGCATTCTCAATATCCTTCTGTAGAACGCCATTTCTCTTGAATCGGGTCTCTTCATCTGTGAGGAGATTGTTCTGCATTTCCTGCCCTATATGACGATTGAATTTACAAAATATTCTCTATTTTTTTTGTTTCTAAAGAAATTGTTTTGTTTCTTAATATTTTCCTTAGCTTCTGAACGGAGATTCCAATGCGCCTTCCACTTTCGTTGTCATATTTCCTGTCCTATGGTTCTTGTAGAGTCAGTTACTTACTGGGTCGGTACAGAGATTCGACCATCTTCCCAGTATCTTTAGCGATGGTTCATTTGTACGAGTACCACTTGAGGGCTGAGCGGAGTTTAGGTCTCAATAGCTTCTCAAATCACATGGCCTGCCAGAGGGAACAACCGTTCATCCCGGTTGGTGAATGTTCTGGGTCCGATCGGATATGCTGGTATGTCATTGGTTTGTTTTTCGAGACATTGAATGTGAGCCGCCTAATTTCACACCACTGACCCGTTAGTGCTTGGTCAAAGGAGAGATAAACGGAGGATATTATTCAGCAGATCATTTTTGTAAAATAAAAACAGGGCTGGATCAGAAACGAATCTTGGGGGAAGTGCAAGATTTCACTGTATTCTCTACAGATTTACTCTTTTTCGTGATATATATCAACTGAACTCTCCCGTCATTTTCAACATATGATGGCCAAGCAGCTTAGAAGCAATATCCACACTACCCACACATTGGATTATAGTGCTGAAGGTTTGGGAAGAACCAACCAAAGTTTCTTGAAGAGTCAAAAACAGAGAACTGGTGTACAGTATGCCAAACGGTCTCCAAACGAGCCTCAGCAAGTTTTGAATTCAGAGTTGTCCTTCTCCTAGACCGGTCGCCACACAGGTCTATAGTGCCCTGTTTGTCATGCTATTGTTCACAGCTGGGCTAGAAGAGATGGATTCTTACAAGAGTATGAGCACAAGAGAGTAATGACGCCCCACTGGAATTCAAACTCAGGTCTCCAATTCCTCCATTACTTCACACACGCACACACACACACACACACACACACACACACACACACACACACACATACATATATATATATATATATATATATATATATATATATACAGACACACACACATATATATATATATATATATATATATATATATATATATATATATATATATATATCCTATTCATATAATCATATTCCTCGACTAGTTTCGGCCAACATGGCTATGTTCTGTGAACTACAGAAATGAATATATATATATATATATATATATATATATATATATATATATATATGTATATATATATATATATATATATATGTATATATATATATATATATATATATATATATATATATATATATATTCATTTCTGTAGTTCACAGCTACCAGCAAGCAGAAGTTCCTTTTTTCTCTTGGTGATTGCCATGTTGGCCGAAAGTAGTCGAGGAATTTAACTCACTCTTGTAGGATGACAGATGCATGCCTACTCCAAGGACATTAGTTCGATGAGAATGAGGCAGCATGACAATATTATTATTCGGGGCAATGACCACTATGCAACCCAGACACACCCATATAAATATGGTACACTTAGAACGAAGGCATATCGACTTTTTTAAGTATTAATTAAAACGTCGTGAGCAGAACGGCGCTTTGACTTAAATGAGTAATGAATGGTATTTGTTTTTTTTTTCGTTTCGTTTTGTTTTGTGTTTTTACTGTTTCGTAATGTTCACTTAACGTGGCTAGTTTCCCATGCATTAAGCCATATTTCGTAGACCAGATAATATTTGGCAGCAGATCTGACATTAAGCTACTGGAATGGCGTCGCGTGGGTTTAACTTGAAAGAGTTTACCTAATTAAAAGAACATCACTTGGAGAAAGCCTCTTTACATACAGACGCACATTCATGGCGGCATCGTAGAATGACTATAACTTGTACAAATGTAATATGCGTGGGATTTATCATTAAATATATCTATATGTACCCATATAAATCAGAAGTGCGTACACATACACACACACACGCTCACACACACATACACACGCACACACATATATATATATATTTATATATGTATGTATGTATATATGAATGTTTCAGACTTGGACACGCCTTTTCGATGAGTCAAATATTTAAAAGTTTTAAGATCACTTTTTTACTAAACGAATCTTGTTATGTCAGGCTACAAAGCTTATTTAATCGGGGTTTTTACACGATGTTGTATTTTCTTTCATATTTATATATTATTAGTATTCTAGTATATTTTTAGATTACATCAAACATTAATATTTGGTGTCTGTTGCATATTTTATATTCGGACTTATGTCTATGTGAATCTTGTTTTTAATTGTATTCATAAAATTTCGGGAGTTTTTTTTTCTTTGGTCTTTGGCAGAATTGGCCAAAGGGAAAATAATCAAGTAGTGATGTTTCGGGAATTTGTTTGCGTTTGTGGTAGAAGCACAAAATGATTAATATTATATATATATATATATATATATATATATATATATATATATATATATAGAGAGAGAGAGAGAGAGAGAGAGAGAGAGAGAGAGAGAGAGAGAAGAGGTTATAGTAGTTCCAAGGAGAGAAATGTGTATGTATATATTAAAAAGAACAGAGAAACCACAAACGTTGGTTGTAATGTGGATTTTTTTTAAAATATTTTTTTTAAAAAGTCCACATTACAACCAAAAACGTTTGCGGTTTCTCTCTTCTTTTTACTATATATATATATATATATATATATATATATATATATATATATATATATATATATATATATATATATATATATATATGTGTGTGTGTGTGTGTGTGTGTGTGTGTGTGTGTGTGTAAAGAGAAAGAACAGACAGATTAAGAACCCACCGTTCTTTGTCATTTAGTTTTTTAAAAATCTGTTGCCAGAAATGGTTCGCTCCGTCGTGTTGGATATTTGTTCTCTCAAGAATTTATCTGATATATTTATAAGTCTCCCATTCGTTCATGCTTTGAATATTGCTGCCACTTATAGTCCTGTGCTCCTGCTATATATTTAGAGATTCGTAATTAAATAAGAAAAATCAGCAGTATTATTGGTCTTGACATGACATTCCGTTTTCAGTTCCTTGCCCACTGCCGCAAGGTTTAGAACTTATTTTAGGTATAATTTGAAACTCATGACGAGTTATTATTTAGCCTAATTTTCCCAGTATTCGAATTTTCCATATTGTATACTAAAAAGTGTGTAATTTCATATTTCTTTTACTCATTTCCATTTTTCGAAACTCTACTCATATAAATGTTTAAGTCTAACAACACAAAAGGTTTACTTTTTTCTTCAATTTCATTGGCCTTAAGATTTTGGCTAGTAACATATATATATATATATATATATATATATATATATATATATATATATAACGTAAATCATTCATACGAAAAACAAATATTGAAGATAATTATATGACGAGAATATAATCAGCTTCAATATTTGTTTTTCGTATGAATGATTTACGTTATATAAATTGAACAAGCATTACATAATTGATATATATATATATATATATATATATATATATATATATATATATATATATATATATATATATATATATATATTGCGGGTGTGCGTATCTCTCTTGAAAAATTGAAAATATATATAGTGTTTGTGTGTGTGCGGTGGGTACATTTTTAGCGCCGTTTTATATTTTTAATTTCGTGTATTCGCGTTGTTCGTTTTTTTATTTTTTTATTTTCCAACTGCGCAGAATAATACGGTCTATGAGAAAAACAGCACCATAACGCCAGTAATTTGGAAACAGCATGCTGTACTGCTTGGCATTAGCACCGGAATCTCCAATACAAACATGTCAGAATGTTGGTTGTCAATCTGAGGACAATGCAGAAAATTTGGAAAAAGTTGCATGAGTAATGATGATTACGAAGGTGTTTGAAGTGATCACTAATGATGACGACGTTATGCCTCCATTCATCCTCCCAGATGGTCTCTGTGTCAAATCCTCCCACATGGTCTCTGTGTCACCACCGAGGCCTACATCAAGTGCCTTGAGGACGTAGTGCTGCCATGGGTCAAGAATTTAGCTGCTAGAAAACACTTTGTTTGACAACACAACTCTGGATCAAGTCACACAAACAGGACAACCGTGTCATTGCTCACAGACAATTTCTGCGACCACATCACACCTTGCATCTGCCCGCCTAACTCCTCAGACTGGAACACCCTTGATTATTATGTGTGAGTCGCAATTGAGCTAGAGACCAACAAATATTTTTGTAACTCGTAAGACGAAATGAAAGCAAGTATTATGGCAGCATTCACCATCTTAAACAAGGAGACCATCCGGAAGAGATGCAGGTGATTTCGAAGTTGTTTGGAGGACGTGGTTGAGCCCTAAGTGATTTTATTGAATATCTTTACTGATTATTATTCCAAGATATTTTTGTGTAATTTTGGTAAATATATCTGTTAAAATGCGGTGTCAGTGTTATTTCATTTTTGCATCATTTAGACGATAATTTATCCATCGCACCCTGTAGATTTGTTAGAATGAGGTGTCAGTGTTATTTTCATCTATGCATCATTTAGACAATTTATCCATCGCACCCTGTATATCAGTTAAAATGAGGTGTCTGTGTTAATTTCATTTTTGCGTCATTTAGACGACAATTTAATCCAATGCACCCTGTAGATCTGTTAAAATGAGATGCCAATGTTATTTTCATCTTTGCATCCTTGAGACGACAATTTATCCATCGCACACTGTATATCTGTTCAAATGAGATGTCAGTATCATTTTCATTTTTGCATCATTTAGACGGCAATCTATCCATCGCACCCTGTATATCTGTTGAAATGAGATGTCACTGTTCTTTTCATTTTTGCTTTATTGAGACAACAATTTAACCATCGCACCCTGTTAAAATATGTCAGTGTCATTTTCATATTTGCGTCATTTAGACGACAATTTATCCATCGCGCCCTGTATATCGGTTAAAATGAGATGTCACTGTTCTTTTCATTTTTGCTCCATTTAGACGACAACTTATCCATCGCACACTGTTAAAATGAGATCTCAGTTTATCCATCATATCATGTATGTAAGTGTATTGGTGGGTGCGTAATATCGTGTTGCGCAGTAATGTTTTAAATATAAGACGTTTTATTTCTTTCTAATATTCTTCACAAACTCAACATCCTTAAAGTTAGATCATCAATAATATATCGAAATAAAATTAATTATGGAACGAAATAATATTTTAAAATTATCAGGAAAAAATGCGGACATTTTGGGAAAATAAACATGTTGTTCATTTCTAAAACATTCGTATAAAGCAACTTTATTAAATTTCAATATTTTGACATTTTCTCTGTAAATATTCATCACTTCCGCATTCAGGTATGTGCGCGTTTCCCTGTGATATGTGTGGACCGTTATGTATAGCAAACATATTTTAATATATATATATATAAGGCTTCAACGAAATATTCATGAGAAAGGCGATGGCAATACTTTCTTGAAAACATATTTCTTCATTATGTTTTGTGTTCCTAAACTATATTCCCTTGTTTGAAACATTCCTCACCTTTTTTGGAGCTTCATTCTGTAATTAAGCGCTTCAGAGACGAATTAATAAAAACAGAAATAGCCTACACGAGTGACGAGCACACAACATTAATACATTGATGAAGATGGCAAAATTCTCAAACGTTTTCGCTAATGAAATGAAGGCGATTTCTCTAAAAATATGAGTTCTTTCACTACGACTGGAACATCAGTTCTTTCCACAAGAATACCAAGCTTGTAAATAGAGGATTTTTTTAATTATTTAGAGACGATCTAAAGGGTACCAGGATTTATCGCCAATCATAATATTCATTTATAACTTTCTCTCTTTTTATCATTTCACCCCAAGAAAGGCAATAAAACCACTAAGACTGTGAAAGAAAACGAGAAAAAGAAAAAAATATATTATTAAAGATAGAGTACAATAAAATAAAAGTTTTTAAGAAATGTGAAGATAACGTTTTGCATTGTATAAAACTTTTGATAGCCAAAGTCGACTGGAAAACATGAGGCTGGAATTGAATTCCACATGTAAGATGAGAGATATGACTGAAACTGGAGTGCTGCTGACATATATGGGCAGGAACTGTCCAGTCTACACATTGCATACTCGATAGAGTTCAAAAGCGTCTCCGCGTCTTTGTGGATGATGAAATATTTTCCAGCCTACAACGCCTTTTCCATAGATGAATCGTCGCTTCTTCTCTATCGTTATTTCCATGGAAAGCGTTCAAACGAATTACATTCTTGAGTTTCACGTGTTCTAACCTTCATGTCAAAGACCCTTCAACAACCTCATTCCCTTAGAATTCCACCGGTAAGTTTCATTCAATCAGATTCGTCTCTCGAATCGTTGCTTTGTGACTCTGACACCCAAGAGGATGATTCCTCAGTCACTACAATCTTAACCTGCTCAAGTCTATAATTAAGCAATATCTTCTTATGTGGATAACCACATAAACTATACCCCTTAACTCTTACATTGTAATTATTTACATTAAGTGGCTATTAGGCCTTGTGTATGGCTAATATTATGGTAAAAACCTCTAGGTTTAACCGTTGTTTTCCCCGCATATACTCATATACTTCGCCCGTTACCTCTTAATTTGTAACACTCTGCCTTGAGTAGCTTCTCAGCCTTGTACAGGGAACATCATTTTTTAAAAATCCGCGGAAATTCTTTATCTAATTCAGATTATTGTTAATGACTATCTACACTCAATGTGAAACCTGACAGACTAAACGTGATTACGAGATAGCAATTAAAGTAATAGTCTTTGTCATTTTTAATATTAACTCATCTCAAATTTGAACTAAAAATAAATGCATCAGGTTTAATAGATGACCGCTAAGGCGTTCCGATAGGTAAGTCCAGGGTGAGGTGAATAGCTTTTGCCCCTTTTCCAATTACAGTGTGTAATATCTACTTTAGACTCAAGTTTCTGCTATAGTTCATTTCTAGTGAGCCTGCAGATACCATTATTATCTCGAAATCCGAAGAGTAGGAGTTTGTTACGAAATCCAGTGTCAATTCCGACGCACGAGACGGAAATCAGATGCGCATGGGTTAGGGTTGCAAGCGAGACAACAAAATTCGACAAAATGTTCAGGAACGACCCTCTTCCCGTGTCTTTGTTGTGGCACTGATTGTAACATTTGGTTTACAAGTTGATTGCTTGAAGCATGGAATGTGCTAAGCAGCCGAGTTTTCGACATCACGGGGTTACTCCTTTGGCCCACTTCAGGTAAATGAAACTGCATATTGCGAATCTTTTATTAAACTGACCTCCGGGAATCATCCACGTTGGCAACTTCTTTTCCCGTTACATTTAAAGGAGGAGGATAGATTCACATCCAAATAACACAGTGAAATGCCAAAGATGATGTTTAATTATAGATCCCAATCTCATGTAAATGTTACTTTCCCAGCTATATACTGTTAGATCAGTGCAAAATTTTATGCTTGATTAGAATATTAAAAACAATATTTTAAATACTAAAAAAAAACACATTTATTAGTCAAGTACTTAAACTCCATTTCCTTTAACATTCATCTCCAAACTTTTTACACGCTTGTTGATGCCATTTTCGTAGAAAACTTGTGTTTTTGATTGGAAGATGATTGTGAAGTAGTTTTCTACCCACGGGAGAGATTTAAATATTTTGTCATTTAAATTGTTCTGTAGAGACCTGAACAATTGGAAATCCGAAGTAGACAAGTCAGGAGAATAAGGTGGGTACTGCAGAGTGGCCCATGTCAAATCTTTAAGCTTCTTCAAGCTCTGTTTAACGGCAGGTTGTCTTGCGTTGCTGTGATGGGAAATAACAGTTTTTCGAGGTGCCAAAATGGGCTGTTTTTCTTAAAACCTCGTTTCTTGAAATGACGAAAGGTAGTTTAGATATCGAATTTCAAAACCTTAGCAATCTCCTTTGCCGAAACTCTCGGTTTATTCTCCACAGCGACAAGCAGGGCGTCTTCATCGAGGTCGAAAGTTTGGCCGAAGAGTGCTTGATCGTTTAGTTTAAAATGACACTGAGACATCTGCCAAGCCACCTTTTAACCATCTGAAGAGTATGATCTAAATAAACATTCTGAATATGTTTTTCATGTTTTTTTTTAATTTTTTTAATTTTTTGTTTGCTTTTTATTTGTTTTTTGGTTTGTTTGTTGTTTTTTTTGTTTTTTTAAGCGTTTCACCCCAAGCAATGCAGGAAGCCACTAGCACGCAAGGGGTTACAGAGAGTTCGAGCGAGAGCAAAGTGGAGTGATAGAGGAAAGGATGAAGAGAAGGATAGGGGATAGAACAAGGCATCTGGAGACGTCGATTGACATTACATTTGAATAGTTGGGGATTATAGCTATCAGGGAAACAAGAAATTGGGAGGGAGTTCCACAGGCGAGAAGTGCGAGCCCTGAATCTAATTGGAGTAGAAGAGACGGCTACATTTAACAGTTTCAAGAGTGAAAGGGCGTGAGCGAGACGTCGGCCTTGTTCAACGCTTAAATTCATGAAGTCTGGGAATCAACTCATCGGAGCAGTTACCGTGAAAGTATTTGTAAAAATACAGAGGGAAGCAACGGCATGTCTATGAGAGAGCGATTGCAGACGAGATCCCAGATCAGGGCCAATTACAATGCATATCTTTCTTTGGATTTTATCATGAACATTTAGACAAACAGAAGGGGCTCCAGACCATATATGGCAGCAATACTCCATGCAAGGGCGAATGGTTGGTTTGTTTGTTGTTGTTTTTTTTTTCATTTTAGTGCATAATATGGCGAATGTGGAACTTTTCGTCATCCAAATTTAGGTATACATTTGTGTAAAAAATGTCAATATTCCTCAAAGAATGATCGATGCAAATTTTTAATCTAGAAGACGGAAGGCAGCAAACCATATTTATCTAATGCCACACTTAGTTGTAAGTTTTGCAAACACACGGACAAGTACATACGGACAACGGTCATATATACTTGATAAACTTACAATAATAATGGCGCTACAGAATCACAGTGTTTTACCAATTAAATTTTATCAAATTTATTTATTAAATTCGTGCATATTTAAAATAGTTTTGTATTTTTTTTCCTGTTTTAGCATAAATGTCTGGATAAGCTGTTCTTATCTGCATAGAGAATTTCCGAAATTTTGGTCGATGACTTTCGTTGTCCTCTCTACCAGTTATTTAATTTCACAGTATCAGAGACGAACCCTCCTCTCCCCCTCCCAAGCTTGTTCACCATATAGTAAACTGCTAAATACACTAAACATCAATCATATTATATCGCAGTGAATGCTGGACAACCTACGCATAGCGGAAAAGGTTTTGAGGCAACAGAAATCTGTATCTACTGAAGGATGATGAGAATACCATGAACGGAACTAAGGAAGTTTTAAGGAAAATGAAAGCTAAAGGACCCCTTATAGCTAGTACCAAAAAATTGGGATGACATTTGTACATATAACGAGGAAAGAAGGTTTGGAAAATCACAGGATTTATGGAAGACAAAAGAGGCGAGTAGGGCGAACCAGCGAGTAACCTTCCTAATGAAAATTTGTGAATAATGGAAGATCAAAAACAAAAAAGGTACTAACCTCCAGAAAGGATAGGAATTTGAGGAGCGCAGTCGTGAAGTGGGGGGGGGAGGGTATAGCGGTGAAGATTTAGTATTTTACAACCGGTAGCGCATTTTTACACTCCTTAGATAAAGTTCAGAATGCAAGAAACGGATATAGATCATTTTTTAAAATATATGGTTTCCTTTTTATGTGCGAACTCTTCAGACAACTTTAATGGCCATCTAATTACGATAATCAAAATCTAAATTTTAATCTCGGGGACAGTTCTGTTGAAAGCCTGTATATTCTTCTCTGATTTTCAGCCTAAGCATTTCATACATATTTCCCAGGAAGTCTGCTCTCGGGCAACGTTTTTGCATACTTCGTATGGTTTTCTCATGTTCAGCCTGTTGTTATAGAACCCAGTTACCGGATTTTAAATAGAACTCATGTTCTCACATTCAGCCTGTTGTTATAGAACATAGTTTCCGGATTTGATCAGAGTTCGTGTCTTCACTTTCAACCTTTTGCTATAGAACCCAGTTTCTGGATTTGAACAGAACTCATATCACTTTCAGCCTGTAAATCTAGAACCCAGTTTCCAGATTTGAATAGAACACACGTTTTCACTTTCAGCCTTTTGTTTTAGAATCCTGTTTCCGGATTTGAATTGAATCGTACTGGCAGAAGCACAAGTCGCTTTGATAGAACACCTTAGTGAATATAAGTGACAAACTTCTTGACTCACGTTTCCGTAACTTTCCAGCCTTGACAGAGTTCAAAATCCTTTCCACTGTCTTGTGAGCGATACGTTACTATAAATCCAACAATCTCTTTCTGACAGATAAAACGTCGCTATTTTCATGGCTACGTCATCGCTATTTTCATGGCAAGTGTTCTGATATTTCTTAGTTCTACTAACCCAGTTCTTTACAGCTACGAACTACTATATAATGTAGACAGTTTCGAACCATTTTCATTCTGTTCGTATTCCAATAGTAAGCATAAAGTTACTCTGCTTTGTGAAACGGACACTTATTGAGTGACTGCTTCTTCGAACCATTAAAATCTCTTCAAGTTTATCCTGCATCTCATTACGGTCTGCACTTATTTGAAGCTCTTGCATCCATAGAACAACGTCATTCAGTAACCCTCTAACTTGAATTGTTCTTGGGCCTTATAGTTTTTGGAAATTGATTTAAGTAAGCTTATCTTTTAAAAGTCTAATTCTCAAGTGCTCTCGGCGAATAACAATCTGGCGAATACTGGCGTGTCTTTCTTTTTAGAGGCATTTGTAATGGCATGCGCCCAGCTTCTTTCATAGTTTCCCCATAAATATTCGTTGCTAGCAATAACAGCACGACGATAGCAGGAATTGACAAGACAGTTTAGATAATGCATAAATAATTGCTTCGTATAATTTGCGCATGCGTATGTGAGCGAAACCAAAGCAATACCAATCAGAATTCGGCAGCCAGGAAGCCATGCTATACAATTAGCCTCGATTGGACCTACAGCAATACAATTTAACTCGTCGGTATCCGAATATTCTATAAAACATTTACAACAGGCTTTATTTGGTGATATATTAGCAAAAGTAGTAATTCCTGACCTGGGCTATAATTCTGGAATACAGGGACTCTCCTTGTTGTCAGACCCAGTTTTGAATTTAGTGTTCTTGTCCTCGATTGGCTGTAAAAGGCGTTTGAAATGCAAAGTATATACTACTATTTAACCCATAGAGGGTGTGATATGAGAAGAGGCATGTCTTTCTCAGTGGCATGACGAGGGAATGTATATGCCAAAGACAGAGTCAGAATTTAAACTCGATTTCTCTACATTATTTACATTATTCGGATATTGTCCTCATATTTATCCACTGTGTTATGTGTCCATGGCACGTGGAACTAGAACAGTCTACTCCAGTGAGCGAAATAAGGGGTTCAGTACGACATTCCAAACCACCTGAAGAAGGCCGGAGCGTATAGAGGCCGAAACGTTGTAATAAATATAGAAACAAGGATGAGGACAATAGTCCGAATAATGTAAATAATGTACATAATACCTCATCTCAGAAATATAGACAGATACTGAATGGCCGAAATGTTGTAATAAATATGGCGACAAAGATGAGGACAATAGTCCGAATAATGTAAATAGTGTACATAATACCTCATCTTAGAAATATAGACAGATACTGAAAGGCCGAGACGTTGTAATAAATATAGTGACAAAGATGAGGACAATAGTCCGAATAATGTAAATAGTGTACATAATACCTCATCTCAGAAATATAGCCAATTTCTCTATTTTAGCTTCTACCCTACTAACTATGACCCTAACCCTGCCACTGGGAAAACCGTGGTAGAAGTTAAACGCAAATACGTAAAAGGAAAAATTAAGAACCAGAGATGTACCAGGGACACAAAGTTATATACGTAGATTTATTACTTAAACTTTATTTTTTGTAGATACACGTATTTTAGTGGACGTTCTGTTTATTAATTATACAGTATATTTCTTTCTTTCTGTTTAAAGAGATAAATATTCAAGAAAGTTCAAAAGAAAAAATATGCGTTCTCCGTTAGGATAAGAACCTGTGTTTCCTTAAGAGAAAATTTTCATTAGATATTATTCCTTTCTCTCGGCTAGAGTTCACCGATGACCAATCAGAGTTGAATAGTGCTATCAAACACAGATCTTTCTCTGGCTACTGAAATAAACCTGCCCAATTTTGTTTCCTAACGTAAACAAAGTAGGTAAATTTGTAAAGAAAGCAGTTAATTTCTTTGTTTCTGTCTATATTTCTGAGATGAGATATTATGTACACTATTTACATTATTCGGACTATTATCCTCATCTCTGTCGCCACATTTATTACAACGTTTTGGCCCCTTTGTACACTACGGCCTTCTTCAGGTGGTTGGAATGACAAACTGAACCCTTTATTTCGCTCACTGTGATAGACTGTTCTATTTCCACGTGCCATGTTTAATGGATGTCAGTTATCAGTTATCTCATGTTAATTCCCCTCTCCATGTTCTCCACAGCCTTAACCGGGTATTGAACTCATACTTTTTGGGTCCTCTCACTGAATCTAACCAACGCCTTTATCCACAACATAGCACGTGGAACTAGAACAGTCTACTCCAGTGAGCGAAATAAAGGGTTCAGTTCGACATTTCAACCACCTGAAGAAGGCCGCAGCGTACAACAGCCGTAATGTTGTAATAAATTTGGCGACAAAGATGAGGACAATAGTCTGAATAATGTAATTTCTTTGTTTATTGATCCGATTGTATTTTTTAAAAATTTTAACTTTATGTTTTACTGGATACTCGTATTTGAATAGACGCTCTGTTTATTTACTAAACAGTATATTTATTTATTTCAGTCTACAGATTTGAACGTTCGAGAAATTATTTTAGAGAATATTATACGCCCTCCGGTAGGATTCGAACCTGCGCTCACCTAGGGGAAATGGTCATTAGATCTGACGTCGTTTAACCTCTCGGCTAGAGAGTGTGTCGATGACCAAGCAAAGCTGAATAGTGCCTTGAAACATATCTTTATCTGACACTTAAAATAGACATACCTGCTCAGATTCGTATCCTAACGTAAACAAGTTTGGTTTGGTTTGGTTTGTTTTACCACATATCTACTTCAATGCGTCATTTAATGCCGACAAGATTTGTATTCTGGCAATATTTTTTTCAAAAATATATCGCTGTTAATATGTTTTTTCTTCAAAAATTCATTGCTGGCAATAATTTTTTTCTTCAAAAATTAATTGCTGGTAATTTTTACACAGATGTGTTGCTGTTATTAAAACCTATTTTTACACTTTAATATTGTTTTGACCCGATTTGGGGGGGGGGTAATTATTTGCCCATAACTGGGACCCGAACAGGTGCTACTACGCCGAGACCTGGGAACACCAGCAATGAAGAGCTGGTTCCACGCTCCTCAAAACCTCTTGATAACAGGATTTGCTGTTGGATGTATTTTATAGTTTTACGCAGGGCGCGGCCTAACGTAAACAAAGGAAAACTCTATATTTTCTCGAAGTACCAATGTGGAAAGCTCCTCAGAATACTTAACTAGGAAAATATTTGTAGAAAAGGCACAGATAAATTACAGTAAGTCTTTAGGAAATTGATCGAAGGCGAGTTGCTATGTCAGGATCGAAAAGATTATCTTTTGTTTGTATCAAGAACATCAAGACATATAGCAGCTAATCAGACGTTGATGCCATAGTCAATGAATTCTATAGGTTTTAATGTGCATTACGGATTCTGATAAGAAGAAATTGTGTTCTATGACAAAATGAACCAACTTTCCTGGCAGCAGACCTAACAATTGATTCAATATAATCGCTCCAATTCATCTCAGCAGAAATCACGAGGCCGAGAAGGCGCCATGAATTGCTTTCGTATGGCTTGATGTCAGGCAGGCTGATGGTTGGAGAAAATGGTTTTCTAATTTGAGTAAAAGGCAACAGCGACGGTTAGGAGCCTTAAAACTACAAGATCACGAGGAAAGACGCAAAATACAGTATCAGAGTCAGCTATTGTTTGTTTTCACTGAGAAAAGGAAAGAAAACAAGACGGAAAAAAGGAAGAAAACAAGACGGTAAAAAGAAAGAGGAGGCGTTAATGCTCTCATCTGCTCAGTGAACGTGTCAGTTTAAAATTTTTCATGCATACCCTCTTAATTCTTGAACACATAACCTGCATTTATACTCGTGTTCGATATTGCAATATTTAGCTATTTTTTTAAAGTTCATGAATTTAACTACGCAATCGGGTAATTTTCACTGGTGTTTTATAGTCTTGGAACTCACAATTAACAAATTTAATCATAGACTTAAGAATGTTCACTGTAATACTAATATTTATGAATGGAGATCATTATTTAAAGACGGTAGCTGTTATAAATTAAGCGGAAGTTAATCACATGAGAGCCTTATAGCCTCCTCTTTCTTTCTTGCTTTTTTTTCTCATTTTCCTTTCTTTATTTACAGCGTCTTTCTCTCTTTCTTTCATTATATTCTGTTTCTTTCTTTCTTTCTTTTCTGTTTCTTTTTTATTTATTTATTTCATTATTTCTATCTTTCCTTCTTTCTGGTTTCGTTTTTTTTCCTTTTTCCTTTTTTCCTTTTTTATTCTTTCTTTCCTTCTGTTTGTTTTTCTTCTTTCATTCTTTCTTATTTCTTTGTTTATTTTCTTTCTTTCTTGTTTCTTTTTCTTTCTTTCTTTCTTTCTTTCTTTATTTAGTTATTTATTTTTTTATTCTTTCCTTTCTTTTCATGAACGCCAAAGGAGTTTATTTATTCATTAAATTTTATGCTACATCAGATAATTTGACTAGGGATAATTGTGAAATTTTTGCATGTACTAATAAATCTTGTTGTTGTTGTTATTATTATTATTATTATTATTATTATTATTATTATTATTATTATTATTATTATTATTATTATTATTATTATTATCAACCCTGACAACTTTCCGGCAGCTCTGGCACGACCCCACCGCGCCAAATGTAATGGCTTGTATTCCTTTAGATCTTGTCGGTACGGCCAAGAGCTGTGGGTCTTGTAGCCTGGACAGCGCATGTCCTCCATATACCATCGCCCAGATTTCCGCCCTGTAGGGGTCATTCCAGTTTCCCTACCAAATGACTAAATTTTGAGTAAACAGGGTCCAAATTTTATCTCGCGAAGTAAACGAATGCTTGCTATTATTATTATTACATCTGTTCGCATGTTTTTCGTTTTCAACAAGAGATCTTGCCTCATGAATCAAGTTGCACGTCAGAGCTATATTATATATGTACCAAATAACGAATATTTTTTCAGTGTAGGCCTTTAAGATCCATTGTAAAGATCCGAATCCCCAAATATATTATTATTATTATTATTATTATTATTATTATTATTATTATTATTATTATTTCCTTTGATTTATGACGTGTACACATTTCTTTCCAGGTCCCGCCCAGAGACTTAATGTTAGAAATGGCATCATAACACTTTCCACTGACAAAAATGTATATTTTACATCGATAATGCCCTTCGTAAAGTGTGGGCTGTACTTGTGAGAACAATTTTTGTATGTCTTTGAGGCATGGGCTTCCAGGAATCCCTTCAATTAGTCTACTGGAATCTTTTTCCAACCAATCCTAGGGCTCCAGATACAACAGGGATTGTTGATGTTCCCATGTGGCAATTATTATTATTATTATTATTATTATTATTATTATTATTATTTCCTTTGTTTTTGGTTGTATACTTATTTCCTTCTGGTCCCCAACAAGAAAGCTAAAATCAGAAATGGCGTCATGATATTTTACTGGACATTTTTATAAAAAAAACATTGAGATTAAAAATAAAAATGAACAATCCAAGAGAACACATATTTTACATAGATAAAGCTCTTCGAAACGTGTGAGTTGTATTTTTTTATATTCTATATTGTATTACAATTTTTTCGTATTTCTTAATTTATGGGCTGCATTCAGTCTATCAAGGTCTTTTTCAATCAATCCCTGCCCCCCCCCAGACACAAGTGGAAATGCTGATGTCTTCATGTATCTTTTAAATTTCTACTTTAACATCCTTGTATTTTAATATTTTAAAGATATTCAAAGAAACATTACATTCTGTAAGTCCTGGATAAGCTAAATCCAGCAGCAAGGCCTCTTATCAGACGTTTGGAGATTTTGAGAAGCATAGAACCACCTATTAATTTCTGTTGTTCCCAGGTCCAACCTGTCACGGTGTTAGGGTCCCAGATATGAGCATATAGTGTAATCCCCCAAAATCACTACGAAATATCAAAATGCATTTTATAATAAAATAGAAGCAATACATTTTTATACAAAAAAAATCGATGCAGTTTTAAAACAAATTGGCCAGCAATACATTTTATCTGTAGTTGAAGTCATACAATTGCGTTCAAAACATATTTAGACGAAGCTGTAAAATTATGTTGAAATTATTTAGATTTCGGCATTAAATAACCCAGATAGGTTGATATGCAGCTAAACCAAATCAACCAACATTTCAGTCAGAAGGAAGTGTAATACCGAAAAGAGGTATATTCTTTTTTAGTTTGGGCGATTAGGTTTGATTGTTCTGTCTGTGTGTACCATAAAATTGGTAGGTTTCCTACGCCAGTAACAGGCCCTGTGCTATGTTCATACCAGTTTCTTCCCATAACTGTAGCAGATTTTCCAGTGATGCTGAGTTTTATATTCGGTAAATGTTAACTTGGTGATATCGTCAGCTTTCTGAAGATATTCATCAAAGAAACTGAAATTGGGTTCAACACAATTTATTATTATTATTTATTTCCTTTGATATCTGCCGTTTACACATTTCTTTCCGGGTCCCGCCCAGGGACCTAAGGTTAGAAATTGTATCATGACACTTTCCACTGCAAAAAAAAGAAAAAAAGTATTACATCGATAAAGCCCTTCGTAAAGTGTGGGCTGTACTTGTCTGAATAATTTGTATCTCTTTGAGGCATGGACTTCCAGGGATCCCTTCAATTAGTCTGCTGGAATCTTTTCCAACCAATCGTAAGTCTCCAACTACAACAGGGATTGTTGATGTTCGCATGTGCCACATTTTTGAGATTTCTATTTCAAGGTCCTTGTATTTTGACAGTTTTTCGAATATCTTCAAAGACACAATGCAGTCTACAGGGACTGCCATATCAATAAGGAGGCATTGTTGTTTTGTTTGTGGTCTTTAATAACAATGTCTGGGCGGTTGGCTTTGATTGTTCTGTCAGTGTGTATTGTGTCGTCCCATAGAATTGTAACAGGTCCTATCTCCGTAACCGGGTCAGGGTGGTGTTCGTACCAATTTCTTCCAGTTTCCTTCCCATAGGAGTTGCAAATTTTCCAGTGCAGATATTGGCCCACTCTGTTATTATTATTATCATCATTATTATCATTATTATTATTATTGATAAAACCACTACATTCCACCGACGTCTAGCATTGTTAACATTTTCTCACTTATTGTACTGGTCCAGTCAGTACCGCACTTCTGCTGTTATCCTCTTTCAATAGACAGATCAGGTCGAAAATTGATTACTGCTGCCATATATGGACAGGAGATACTCAGTCTTCTTTTTCCAGTTTAGATAGAATCCAAAAGCGTCCTTTGAGGTGGTGAATTGTTTTCCACCCTACAATACCATGGTCACAGATTAAACGGTGCAAGCCCCTTAGTTGCTCCACTGCTATCTCAATGGAAAGTTTTCAGGCGAACTACATCCCTTAGTTTCACCAGTCCTAAACGTCATGGCTAAAACTGACCATGCTACGCACATTGGAGCAAACCACCCTCATTCCTTTCCTATTCAATCGGTGAGATGTAATTTCCACTTGAGTAGCTTCTTCCTAACATCCGCTGCCTTATGGAACCTATTCCCAACACAATGCTTCCTCGATTGCTACAATTTGAACCTGTTTAGTTCTAGAGACAACCGTTGTCTTCCCCATATATCCTCATAAACTGTACCGCTTACCTCTTACGTTTTGGAAACGGCTTCAAAGAGGCTGCTTCCCCGGACATTACAATCTTAATCTGTTCAAGTCTAAGGTTAACAATTATCTTCTCCACATATTCTTATAATCCGTGCCAGTTACCGCTTACTTTTGGAACAGGTTCCCAAGTGGATACTTCCCCGATATACTACAATCTTAAGATGTTCAAATCTAGGGTTAACCGTTATCTTACGCATATATTAATGAACTGAGCAGCCTCTTCCAACGAACCACTGCATTTTAATGCCTCCCAAGACGATGCTTCACCGATTGCTACAATTTTAATCAATTCAAGTCTAGAGTCAACCGTTATCATCCCAACGCATCACTAAAAACTGTGTCTCTTTATCTGTAACCGTCTTACTGGTGTGACTAGCGTTTACTAGCAACATGGCCCGGCGTTACCCGTGCTTGATTCAAAAATCGTACAACTCATACAGCAATCGCTATCACCTGACTTAAATATTTTTGCCCTTCCTTGCCTTTAAAGGAGTGCCCTTTGCCGTGCTGGTGTTGCTACATGCCTTACTTCTTGCCTATCTCACACTGCGAATTTTTTCTAAGTTCTATACTAAAAATTAAATCTGTTACGAAAAATGAACTAAAGAAAATGAACACAAAACGATCAGCTTTAAAAAAGGACTCGTAACTGGAAAAACCGAATGAAAAAAGAATGTCAACAACAAATATTTTTCACACCCAACATAGTTCTGCGGAATCAGAATCAACGTTGAGTTTAAGCAGGCAAATCTGTTACGGTCTTACTGGAGTGACTCTTGGGGCTTTTAGAGGATAAGCATCACTCTAAAAGAAAGATCGTAGTAAACTTACAGTATTGTTGTCTATTGAATAAATGCTGCATTACATTTAAGCACACATTTTTTTTAATTATTATTTTATATCATAAATACAATGATTAACACTTATTATTTTTATTGGTTTGATCTCACATTTTAATATTTGCATTGTTGTCTCTTTTGTGTTAAGTGGTGAAAGGTCTCAACCTCTTCTAAATGCCAACGTGTTATAAGTCAGTAATATAAACAATAGCATTTTAACAAGAAAGATCGCAGCAAATGTGCTTTATTTCAAGTATCTCTGGCTTTATGGTCTTTTTTTATTATTTAATTTCATAAAGAATAAATCACATTTTGGGTAGAGTAGATGCACGTGCTAGTGAATCCTGGCTCCTCCCAGACTGTAAACAAAAAATGTCAGAATAATAAAGTATACAGGAGTCTTTATATACGACTAGCAGCATGGCCCGGCGTTGTCCGTGCTTGATTCAAAAATCGTACGACTTATACAGCATTCGCTATCACTTGACTTAAAATATGTTTGCCTTTCCTTGCCTTTAAAGGAATGCTCTTTAAACGTGCTGATGTTGCTACATGCCTTACTTCTTGCCTATCTCACACTGCGAATCTTTTCTAAGCTCTATACTAAACATTAAATCTGTTACGAAAAAAGAACTAAAGAAAATGAACACAAAACGATCAGCTTTAAAAAAGGACGCGTAACTGGAATAAACCGAACGAAAAAAGAATGTTAACAGCAAATACTTTTTCGCACCCAACCCCGTTCTGCGGAATCAGAATCAACATTGAGTTTAAGCAAGCGAATGAGCCAATTGGAGTAAAGTGCCATGCAGATTTAAATTTTTCCCATGTGTGGCGAATGCAGCGATTTTCTTTTGCATGCTAGCATGCTAATTATCATTCGTGTTACTCAGCTGTTGGCTCTCACGCTGGCCAATACAATCTTCCTGACTATTCGTGGCAGCCAGCTATAGTCTCTCACTCTGGTCAGTAGAAAATGGCCGCAAACTACATGAAAACTACCGTAGAAGCATGAAAAATCGATTATTTCCACTATCGATGGGAGTTGGGAAATGCAAAGTCGGTCTTGGCCTTTCACTAACTTGGAGCATGTGCATGTAAATTTTGATGCAAATCCGTCTAAAATTGCGGCCGTGCATTTGTTACACACACACACACGCAAACACACACACACACACACACACACACACGCGCGCGCGCACGCACGCACATATTCTGCCTTTTATAGACAGAGATTCTCACCACTGAAACAAGATAAAATCTGGAATAATGATAGGATTCTGTTTAAGATTAATAAGAATTTGCATCTCTCCTTATTTAGCGAAAGATAAACTATACATAAACACTTTCAAAAACTCCAACAGCCTTATTTTTTTATTTATGATTAAAAGTATACAAAATATACGACCTTGTGGGTGAGGAATTATTTTACAACTTATCATCTCTTACGCACAGAAGGTAGTTTGAAATCAGCCAAGTGAGACATTCGTTCCTGTGACGTCAATCCTGCTGCTGCTTTTTTTATAATCCAAGCCAACACCACTCTATCCTAATAAAACGAATGAGAAAGAGAAACTGTCCCTTTCGTTGATACCGTTTTATGTAATATCAAGGAAATCCAAAGACTCCAAAGAACGCAACAGACGTTAAAAACCATAAATAACAAATGCAAACAAAGTCATTTTTTCTTTTTGCGATTATCAATGTCCGAAAAGTTCTCCAGCTTATTTTTGTATAATCTCTGCTGTGAATGAAAATAGCCATTGATTGCGGTGAACTATTAGCATAAATGGAGATGAATGGCTGTACAATCTATTTTATTGCAAAGAGGAAATTTTAATGATAGTTCAGTTCTTTTATCTCGCAATGCAGTATAGGAATTATTAGAATAACAGTCATTTTATATACCATTAAGGTGTTTAATGCTGCAGTTTATTGATAATTATCTCTATATCTATCTACTTATCATCAAACATATATATATATATATATATATATATATATATATATATATATATGCAATTGTATATCTATACTTTTATACAATACACACACACACACATACATATATATATATATATATATATATATATATATATATATATATATATATATATTGACCACTGATATTATCTATCTATCTATTTATCTATACATATATATATATATATATATATATATATGATAATCGATGCACTCTATAGTGGATAATCAAACCAAGTTAGATCTAATTACGGTTCCCCCTATATTCTCTATCTAACAAGATTTATCTAATATTTAGTCTAGTAGAGGAAAAACAAGATATATATGCATATAATACAACGCATGCGCGCGCACACACACACATACATATATATATATATATATATATATATAGAGAGAGAGAGAGAGAGAGAGAGAGAGAGACATGTTTCATTGAATAATTAGGACATGTTCTGTTTACTTATTCTTAACCGTAGAGATGCCATGACTCCTCACTCCACATATAAGAAATTTAATTTTTAGATGATCACAACAATGAACACCGCCTTACTTATTCTGTAATTAACAATGCCTTGATGATGCTATTTTGCTATGTTGAAAGTATTCGGGAATGCAATATAATATGTATAAATATGGCGTTTTCCTCTCGTCTTTCAATAACCACACAAAAAAGCGTCACTGTGAATTTGAAAGGATCCTATCGAAAATAAATAGACAGAACATGTTTAAATTAATCAACGAGATATGTCTCAGTGAAAGCAGGCTGCCGAAATATATATAGGCTAATTCTATAAACAGCAGCCACTTGCGTTAATGCAAAGCTCTTCAGTAAAATAAATTGGAGCACTCCGGCTGATTGGCACTTGTTTACATTCTGAAAAACAATACGCTAGATTCAGCTGTTTCTCTCTGTCGAATAAACATAGCTCAATGGTAGAAGCTCTGACTGGGTTTCGATCCGAGCTTGAGGCATTCGAATGTCTAGTCACACTGAGGAGCTGTACTGTCTGCAAATGACACAAACACACACACACGCACGCGCGAATGTACACCCCCCCATATATATATATATATATATATATATATATATATATATATATGTATATATATATATAGAAGTCAGCACTTAGAGGCGACAGTCTGTTTCTCTTTGCTAGTGCAATCGTCAGGCAGAGTTGCCTGACGATTGCACTAGCACAAAACAGACTGTCGCCTCTAAGTGCTGACTTCTATGTTCACTTTTATATTTACACACGCTCTATCTCTGATATTGAGTACTTATCCCATAAATATAGCACACTTTAAGACTATATTTTATTTTATATATATATATATGTGTGTGTGTGTGTGTGTGTGTGTACGGACTGGGGTTTGTTTGATGTTGCCAAGTCAACACATGCACACGAAACGGGAGACGCAGATAGTTTCAAAATTTTTGAAAGAATAATTTTGCGAGAATATTTTTCTCAGTCTACCCGAAATCATCTGTATTCTTTTTTCTTTTTCTCTCCATATCCATTTGTCCCTGATTATCCCACACTGTGACAATATCAAATCTACCAAGAATGGTGATATATTGTAAAAGCTTGGACGCGGGTGTATTGTTGCTCAACTGGCGATCAAGGTATTTTCGTTTCAGTGAATTATTTTCTCTTTTAATCGAAGTAGCGTTCGCTATGTCAAAATTGTGGGCTGTTTTGTTACGGCGAACAACAAATTCGTTTTGTTTGTCGTTATTTAAAATGTCCCTTTTGTGATAATATAAATTTCTTGTGGTTTTCTCCAAATATTGATTATTGCAATTCCTGCATTTGATAGACTAAATTCCTCCTTCAAGTTCATCTTCAGGGGTGAATTGCGAGGACAAACTTATTTTAATTGTGATCATTGTGATGTTGATTTTTGAAGCGGTCTCTGTTATATTTATTTTAAAATTTTAAATTCATTCGTTGTAGTATCTGCCTATATAACTCTATAACTCCTTATCGCCTATGTGGACTAATTATATCAATAAATATATATAGTGAGTTCAGGATATAACTGGGGGTTTGCTTCGGGAATTAATTAGAGATTCCTCTCCAGCTAAGATAGTCGAACTCTTTGCCTTCGGGCGGAGAGGAACACAGACGAGGCTATGCCGAAGGGAGGTAGACAGCTACCCGTTTTTTACGTGGTCTACGGGGAATTTTTGCCCGAGCCTACGGGCTTGGTTTTAATCCTGCACTAGAAAAACGGCCTCGTGCCACAACCTGCCTCGCGAGGAGGTAAGGTAAATATCTTTGCTTCGGGAATTACTAGCCTGCTACCCGATTCTCTGCCTTTCAGTAGTGCATTCCCTTGAACTATAAAGCTCTCTGTCTTTCTTCTAAACGCGTGTTGCTGTTCCTTCACTCAAGTACCACATTTTTCTGTTTGTACCCTCTTTAAGGATATAACACAGGATCTTTCGAATATTCAGGATGGTAGAAAATAAATAAATATACTGTTTAATAAATGAACGGAACGTCTGTTCAAATATGGGTATCCACTAAAAATGAATTTTAAGTTATAAAATCTGTGTGATGTATACATATCGCTTCTTGACATACATACATATATATATATATATATATATATATTATATATATATACACACATATATATAATGATAATGAATTCTTCGAAAAAAATCTGGATACAACATATAGAAATGGTTGGGTTGAAGTCTATCCGGCATAAATACATCTGGTAAGGAGACTTCAAAAAAGACTCAAGAGAAGTGACCAGTTCCAAAATGCTAAGGGATCCAAGAGTGTTGATTGGCTCAAGAGTCGGATAATTCGAGTTTGGTGATTGATTACAGTATTGATTTTGGGAGGCCACGACATGTGATGATAGTAAAAGAAAAAGAATAGTTAAGTGTCTCTTAGAAAATACGTTGGGAATTTGAGATTTATGCCGCTTGCTAAATAACCTGAATTTAGACCAACATATTAACGCCACAACATTTTCATGAGTCTGAAGGGATTCAGCGGCGCGAAAAAAAGTTACGAAGTATCCGTTCGAAATGAAAGTTAAAAAGAATGTGACCATCGTTCTCCCACCAGAGGCGAAAGAAAGAGAGAAAGAAAGTTATTAAGGGAGAAACTAAGAAAATGAAAAAGATACGAAAGATATGGAAAGGTAGAGAAGAGGGAATGAATTCATAAGAATAAATGAGTGAAAGAAAGAAAGAAAGAAAGAAAGAAAGAAAGAAAGAAAGAAAGAAAGAAAGAAAGAAAATTATTAATGGAAAAACGAAGAAAATGAAAAAGATACGAAAGATATAGGAAAGTGGAGAAGAGGGAAAGAAAAAAGGAAATATAAGAATGATTGAGTGAAAGAAAGAAAGAAAGAAAGAAAGAAAGAAAGAAAGAACGAAAGAAAGAAAGTAAGTTATTAAGGGAAAAACTGAGAAAATGAAGAAAATGAAAAAGATACGAAAGATATGGAAAGGTAGAGAAGAGGGAAAGAATTTATAAGAATAAATGAGTGAAAGAAAGAAAGAAAGAAAGAAAGAAAGAAAGAAAGAAAGAAAATTATTAATGGAAAAACGAAGAAAATGAAAAAGATACGAAAGATATAGGAAAGTGGAGAAGAGGGAAAGAAAAAAGGAAATATAAGAATGATTGAGTGAAAGAAAGAAAGAAAGAAAGAAAGAAAGAAAGAAAGAAAGAAAGAAAGAAATGAGTGGAACGACAAATAAAAAGAAGGAGATGAAAAAAGATACGAACGAAATGGAAAGGTAAAAAAGAGACAGAAATAAATAAATCAAATAGGGAAAGACAGACAGAAAAAAGAAAGCAGGAAACAAACCAGAAGAATGATGGAAATAATGAGAGGAATGTTACTGCAAAAGAAAGAAAGTGATGTAATGAATATTCATACACCTGTGTTCCCCCTCACAGGAATATGATTGGCTGGTGTCAGCCATAAATACAGACTGACGTGGAGGCACGATAGAGTCCGAGTGTAAGACGTCGCCCATTGGACTACGCCATTGGCTATCCTATTGGTCTACGCCTATTGCCTACATCTATTGACTACGACTACGACGAGTACCAGTCGATTACGGTTACCTGCGAGATTGTACTACTTGGTTACAGTAGCCAAATCTACTTAGCTACCTCGATCAAATATATCCCTTTCCGGGACATATAAGATAGAAAGAAAGATTATTAAGAGGAGTGATAGAAAAGGAAAACAAAGAAAGAATTGCAAAGAAAGACAGAAAGATGGAGAAAGAAAGAAAGTCAAAGAAAGAAACAGAGAATGAAATAAAGTGTTATATAACGTACCTATGAACACAAATGGGCATGTTCCAATCCTGGTAAATATGTATCGTAAGTGAGGCTAATATGCTGTTTAAATACTCCGCCACTAGCAGTGGTTTACCTAATTCACGCTGCTAGTGAGTATTGTATTTTGTTGATGTCATAAAGATTACCCATTCATTTCCAACCTCCGTTTTGGTTATTCCTCATTCAGTAACCCTTTCTATGTTACAACAGAACGAAAATGAAGGGAGCGATTAAAGAAAAAGAAAGAAATGAAAAAAATACGAAACAAATAGAAAGGTAAAAAGGGATAGAAAGTCACTGAAGGAATAATGGAAAGAAAGAAATATAGACAAAAAGAATAAAATGAAAGCACAAAGGAAAAGAAAGAAATAAAGAAAGAAAGACAGACAGACAGAAAGAAAGAAAGAAAGAAAGAAAGACAGGAGAAAGAAAGAAAGAAAGAAAGAAAGAAAGAAATAAAATGCATGGAAAAAAGAAATATGGTGAATGAAAGTAGAGAAAGAAAAAGACGGGAATGATGCTCAAAGCGAATGATTTAAGTAGGAAAGAAACTTAAAAAGTGAAAGGGAGAAAAACAGAATAATGAACGAGAATGGGGCTAGAACTAAAACATAATGTAAAAAATTCAATCTTCAGAAAAATGAAATAAATGTATTGTTGGGGAAAAAGAAACCGTATAAAACATGAAATCAACATAAAACAATGCAAAATTTGAACAACAATAGACAAGTTTAAAATGAATAAATTACCAAGTTTATTTCGACAAGAGCAAGATCAGATCAAAAATGGAGTATTAATGTCGTCTCTCGACTGGCTCTACACAGTTGGCAATTACCTGTATTGGCAGCGTTCAAAAGCGGCCTTGTGTGTGATGAATTATGTTCCACCTTACAACCCCTTTTCTACAGACGAAAAGTCACAAGCTTCTCATTGCGCTATCACTATTTCTATAGCAATTGTTCTGAAGAGATACATTCCCTAGTTCCAGCACCCCCTGATATTTGCCGTTATGACACGCCGTAACACCTACGCAAGGATGAATCCTCCGCATTCATTTCGTATTCCATTAGTAAGGAGGAAGTTCGACTCGGGCAGTGTCTTATAAAGAACTGATGGTTGGTAGAAGAGACTCCCGGCATGATGTTCTCCTAATCACTACAATATTGACTTCTTCAAGTCTAGGTTTAACCATTATCTTTCGTACGTAACCTCATGGTGTGCACCTATTGCTTTATTTTACGCTCATAGAACCTCACACAATAACCTATCACATTAAGTAGATCGTTTCCTTCTATTGCATGAACTTTCCTATAAAGAAAAAAAAACGATTAGAATGACGGCAAACGATGAAGAAAAAGGCATATTTATATGAATTCAACTGAAGAACAGGGAGACAAAATGACATTCATAGATTTTAGGATACAAAAATGAACAGCGGACGAGAGGTTTAAAAATCGATGCAGTGACTTTCATTGGAACTCTTCAAAGTGAGTAAAAGATTTTGAGGCTCCAGAAGAAGCAGTCAAGCTTAAAGAAACGAGGATGAAATGCCCGTTGAACTATCGTTGAAGTGTCAAGCAGCCAATCCAATTTTCCCTGTAATTATTTCCGTTTCTTGCCTTCCGGTCTGTTTGCCCACCATCTGGCGTCACCGTCTCATCAACGGATTGCAGGCGAAAATAATGGACAGTGGAAAAAGGCACAACGAGGCCCCTGAAGCCATCAATTTTATAGTCAAGAAATTTTGTGGAAATGTATTTTAACGCTGAGCTGGTGGTGATCATTAGAATAAATTTCTCTTTTTTTCTGTTGTTAGAGAGAATTTCCGTCCAAAAAAGAAAAAGATGTTTGATAACACCTGCTCTCGTCTACGCAGGTAAGAATATTTGTAGAATTTCAACATTTAATAGAGAGATTCCACTAATACAGTAGAATCAATAAAAAAAACGTAAAAAAATACATGGCGGCTACAAATACTTACTGAGAAAATCGTTGCAAATTATTGGATTGCCTCCAGTAGTTAGTTAGCCAAACAAGATAAAATTCAACCCAAATTCTTACAATTCTCCTTCTATGTGCAACATCTCTTCAGTATATAGGCGATCATGGCTCTCCACCACGTCGTACACATTATAGCCCTAAGCAGTTTTCTTCATTTGCTAATTTTCCCGCTCTTAGTTCTGCAAACCTTTCGCATAAGCTCGTCAGCTAAATGACTCACTGCCTCCCCCTATATCTCATGCCCTCAGTATATCCCGTGACGGTGAAGTTTTCAAAACGCTACTTCCTCATTATGTGTCCGAGGCATTTCAGCTGTCCTTTTCTTATTTTAAATATAAGTTTTCTTTCTGTTGCCATTTTCTTTAAGACTTTCTTGTTCATTCGTTCCGTGCACGGAATTTTTAGCATCATTCTGTAGAAACACATTTCTGCTGCGTCTAGTTTTCTCGCTAGCCGTGGGCAGAAAATGTCCAACGTTCACTGATATAGAAGAGGTTGGATATCATATAGCAATCCAGAAATATTCTCTTTATTTGTAAATAAAGTTTTCCGTTTCACAGCATCTGTTTATTTTTGTGGAATGTCATTAGCTAGTCGAATGTTTGGATCTTGGTGTAAAATTTACCGTCCTCTGTCGAAGCAAATTCCAGTGAGCTAAAATACATACTTCGACGTCCTGGGTATGATGATAAACTACGCCCAGTAACAAGGACTCTGATCAGGAGGATCTGAGGAGCGTTGAACCACCTCTTAATTGCTGGTATTCCCAGGTCCACCCTGACCCGGGGTGGTAGCACCTATTAGAATCCCAGCTATGTGTAAATAGTTAAAACCCGGGCTGGGATCAGAGCGCTATGAAAGTGTAAAAATAGATTTTAATACCAGAAATACTTTGTAAAAAATTATTACCAGCGATAAATCTTTAAAGAAAAATTATTACCAGCAATACATTTAAAAAATAAAATATTTGCAGCAATACATTTTTGAAAAGAAATATAAGTAGCTACACATTTTTGAAAAAAAGTATTACCAGCTACACATTTTTGCAAAAAATATTACCAGCTATACGTTTTTGAAAAAAATATTACAAGCTATACATTTTTAAAAAAATTTTACCAGCAATACATTTTTGAAAACAAATATTACCAGCTATACATTTTTGAAAAATATATTACCAGCTACAAATTTTTGCAAAAAATATTACCAGCTACACATTTTTGCAAAAATATTACCAGCTATACGTTTTTGAAAAAAATATTACAAGCTATACATTTTTAAAAAAATTTTACCAGCAATACATTTTTGAAAACAAATATTACCAGCTATACATTTTTGAAAAATATATTACCAGCTACAAATTTTTGCAAAAAATATTACCAGCTACACATTTTTGCAAAAATATTACCAGCTATACATTTTTGAAAAAAATATCACAAGCTATACATTTTTAAAAAATATATTACCAGCTATACATTTTAAGAAAATATTACCAGCAATACATTCTTTGAAAAAAATATTACCAGCTATACATTTTTGAAAAAAAAAAAAACCAGGAAAAAATTTTTGAAAAAAATATTACCAGCTATACATTTTTGAAAAAAATATTACAAGCTATACATTTTTAAAAAAATATTACCAGCAATACATTTTTGAAAAAAAATATTACCAGCAATACATTTTTGAAAAAAAATATTACCAGCTATACATTTTTGAAAAATATATTACCAGCTATACATTTTAAGAAAATATTACCAGCATTACATTCTTTGAAAAAAATATTACCAGCTATACATTTTCGAACAAAAAAAAAACCAGGAAAAGATTTTTGAAAAAAATATTACCAGCTATACACTTTTGAAAAAAAATATTACCAGCAATAGATCTTTGAATAAAAAATTACCAGCTGTACATTTAAAAAATATATATTACCGGCTATATATTTTTAAGAAAATATTACTAACAATACATTTTTGAAAATAATATTACCAGCAATACATTTTTCAAAAATATATTACCAGCAATATTTTTTTCAAAAAAACAATCAGCTATTCATTAAAAAAAATACCAGCAATACATTTTTGAAAAATCTATTATGAGCAATAAAAATCTTGTCGGCATTAAATAACCCATTGTGGTTGATATACCGTAAAACACACCAAACCATATCTCGGTAACATAATGAACGAAACGGAAAATTGGGGTCATCATTTTGCCTCAAGAAACTCCTTTTATAATTGTCCGAACATATTTTAAAATTTTGAACGAGTGGAAAGAGTCTAAATGACACTACTTGGTTTTAGTGCGAAAATGAATGAATGAAAGAAAGAAGACAGAGAAGAGAAGTGGAGAGATGGAAAATTAGATTAAGCTGATAAGAACATGGGGACCACGATAAAATCCTCATTATTCAGACGCACAATATCGAATGACGGAAACCCAACAAGCAATCGTCAAAAATCCAGGTACCAAGAATTAAATAAAATAACATCATCTGCTGAATTATTTAAAAATTATTATTAACCCGGTGAGCCCTGAACACCATTTTACCGGTGGTAGAGAAAAATGACTTAATACGCAGCCACCGGTTGAACGGTGGGTAAACACTTGTTACTATTTTTATATCTTCCGCGAAACATTACATAACAATTATTTGCAAATATTGACTCAGGAGGTCAGGCAGAAGGGTTAACACTGTTCAGGAACGCAGGACTCAAAGGGATAAGAGTCATCTTTTTTGCCAGACAGGGATTTGGCAAGTAAGAAAGAAAGAAATAAGGGAAGATAAATATGTTTAACGTCTCCTGCAATACCGAATCAATAATGGACTAGTCATCTCGTGAAAAGTAGGGAGGGGGATTCAGTATACGATTGCAGTGATAAAAATAAAGAAAGAAAGAAAGAAAGAAAGAAAGAGCGAGCAGTGAATAAACAGAGAGACAAGAAAGACAAGAAACAAACAATTGAAAATAAAAATTAAAAATAAAGAGAAGAAGAGAGAAAAAGATGTAAATGAGATTGAGAAAAATGTGAGGGAAGAAAGACGAAAAGTAAAAGAAAGAAAATGAAAAAATCGTGAGAGAAAATAAATGGGAAAAAGAATAAGGAAAAGGAATGAAGAAAGAAAGCAGGAAAGATAAACGTATTTAGTATCTTTATTTCTGAGATGAGGTATTATGTACACTATTTACATTATTCGGATTATTGTCCTCATCTTTGTCGCCATATTTATTACAAAGTTTCCGCCTATCAGCACCTGTCTATATTTCTGAGATGAGGTATTATGTATACTATTTACATTTTTCGGACTATTGTCCTTATCTTTGTCGCCATATTCATTACAAAGTTTCGGCCTTTCAGTATCTGTCTGTATTTCTGAGATGAAGTATTATGTACACTATTTACATTATTCGGACTATTTTCCTTACCTTTGACGCCATATTTATCACAACGTTTCGGCCTTTCAGTATCTGTCTATATTTCTAGGATGAGGTATTATGTACACTATTTACATTATTCGGACTATTGTCCTCATCTTTGTCGCCATATTTATTACAAAGTTTCCGCCTATCAGTACCTGTCTATATTTCTGAGATGAGGTATTATGTACACTTTTTACATTATTCGGACTATTGTCCTCACCTTTGTCGCCATATTTATTACAAAGTTTCGGCCTTTCAGTACCTGTCTATATTTCTGAGATGAGGTATTATGTACATTATTTACATTATTCGGACTATTTTCCTCATCTTTGTCGGCATATATATTACAACGTTTCGGCCGTTGTACGCTCCGGCCTTCTTCAGTTGGTTGGAATGTCGATTTGAACCCTTTATTTCGCTCACTGGGCTAGATTGTTCTAGTTCCACCTGCCATGTTTAATGGATGTCCAGTGACAGGACCCAAAGAGTGTGAGATCTGTATCCGATTAAGGCAGTGGAGAACTTGGAGAGGGGAATTAACAGGAGAGAAATGATAACTGACATCCATTAAACAAGGCATGTGGAACTGGAACAGTCTACCCCAGTGAGCGAAATAAAGTGTTCAGTTCGACATTCCAACCACCTGAAGAATGATGAGGACAATAGTTCGAATAATGTAAATAGTGTCTATGTACAATTGTTTCATTCACATTTTCCTAAAAGATTCCTTGTTTGTTCGATACCCCATTTATTCTCGATATTCTTCTTTAAAACGTATCTATGTTGCCTCAGGTCTCCTCTTCATCCGTAGGGATAACAGGAAAGAACATTAAATCTATAGTTATTAGTATGATCATTTTTTTTAAACATTCAAAGACTTCATAATCAAATGACCACAATCTGTAACAAAAGAGACCCCAGAAGTATTGATTATGTGTGGGAACGGTCTTGCAATTTAAAAGACGCAGATGACATTGTGTTGATAGGAGGCATAGCAGCAAAAACTAGAGGACCTTGTAAATGTAAGTGAGAAGAAAACACTGTCAACTGTAAGCAGATATACCGGAAGCTTGTCAACAAGAGACAAATCCCAAGATGAGAAATAAAAACTGGAGATATCAAAATCAAGCAAATACAAAAGGAAAAGGAACGAAGAAAGAAAGAAAGCAGGAAAGATAAACATATTTAACTTAAAAAATTGTCAATTACAAATATTTTCATTTCTACCCATTTTTTATTATATTTATATTCACAATATTTTGTATAAGTTGTTAAACTCAAATATTTAACGTTATGATTGGGGAATTTCTACTGATAATTTATTATTGTAGAACTCTCTATGAGCTTATTTAATCATTAACTTAAGCGTAAAGAATTAAGTTTAGTCAGAATATATAAATAGGAAAAACTTTATTTTAAGGGGTCTTTCTAGTATAATAGGAATGTAGCTTAATTAGCAATGTAGCTTACGTCCATACTGGCCCGATCACCGAATTTAAGCAACGTGGAGACCTTGATGGGTGACTATTTCGGAAATACCAAGTACTGTAAACTTCGATGTGTGGATTGTTTAATGAATAATGGGCTCGAGGTAAGAACACGGAGATTCGAGTTCGAATTCCAGTCGAAGACGTTACAATCACTTACCTTAGCTGATCATGAATCGAACAGAGACATGATCGCCCAAACGTATCACATCCGTCCCTACGAACAGGCATTGGAACGGGGCAGTAGGGTAATGGTACATCCCCACGCCATAAATCTAGGGAATGCCTACCCGCAACAAAATACCTGAAGTAAATAGAAAACGATTAGCTTCTTGTTTCCGAGTATGTCCGTCTGCTCTGGTGACAAGGCCAATCCCTGTTACAAATCACTGCTCAGACAGATTTTTGTTTCATCCACGCACCCTGCACAAATATTCCGGTTTGTAGAGGACGGACAATATTTATCGGTACTGAGAGAGAAAGCATAATCTGACGTGATCATTTAGTGAACGAGGCCAGTGATCTACAACCCTCGATCAAGCTGAATTCTGAAATAGTGCTAGCGCCCCCCGCTGACCCCTTTCGAAATGTTTCGTCTACCCACGTTCACTTAAAAAGCTTAGGCCACGCCCTGGTTTGTTTTGCTTCCATATCCTTACCGTTTATTTAGGAGTTTATTTTTAAGATTAAGTTTAGGTTCCGGTGATCAGTGAAAGCCTTTTAGCAAAGCCTTAAAAGATTCTTAATTTACTGAATGTTAGGAATTGTAAATGGACAAGTGCGAGGCACAGGCACAGTATTACTGAATCATTGTGCCATCAAATAAGTCTTTCATTTAATTCACACAGAAATTATGCTGAAAAATTTAGATATATATTATGTAATTATTTAAAATGATGATTTTTCTATAAACAATGTAAATTAAAAACATTTTGTCTTATAATTTGTGCCAAGTAAAATTATGGTATTATATATGCTTGTATCTATTTTTTATTTGAGTAGGCGCTCCATATATTTTTTACCTACCGGGCTGAATGTTCGAGAGATTTTATTAAAGGGATATGAACAAGGTTACATGTGATATATATATATATATATATATATATATATATATATATGGGAAAAAGCTTATAGTTGTTCCAACGAGAGAAAAGTGTATATTTTAAAAAGAAGAGTGAAACCGCAAACGTTTTTGGTTTTAATGCGAATATTTTTTTAAATATATATGAGTTTTTCCATAACATATATGAATAAGATGCGATTTAACACACACACACACACACACACACACACACACACACACACACATATATATATATATATATATATATATATATATATATATATTTATGTATATGTATATGTGCGTGTGTTTGTGTGTGTGTGTGTATTTCGATGTTAGTGGTATACAGCCCCTCCACACTTTGTTAATTGGCGTATCATTATCTTCCTTCTTTTGTTTTCCCGTCTTTCATTGGAGTAAATCACAGGGAAGCTACATTATGGCGGTCGAGAAAATCCTTCTTTGGATTTTATCAAGGATCTGTAAATATATAGTCAGGAGCACCAGACCATATGTGACATTCAATGTATGGACGAAATGTAGACTTAAATATATATATGATAGGTTCTGGCGAGAAAAATTATTAACCCCGACAAAACCAAATTTCCTAGCAGCGCAGCTAGCAACGGATAAAGGAGAATCAAGTTTTGCGTCGCTCTTGAAGAATTTGTAGAAGCGGATTAATCAGCAAAACACGGCAAAATTTTGCTGAAGCCGATTAATCAGCGAAACATGTCAAAATAGAAGACTCGTTATTTTATACAGTACTGAAATTTAGTATGATTTCTATAAACAATGCAAATTTTAAACATTTTGTCTCATAATTTCTGCCCAGCAGTATTATGGTATTATACAGATCTACATTTTGTATTTATTATATGGTTGGTGCATAATTATCAGGCGTTTTTAAACAATATTCATTATGAAAAAAGAAATATAACAATTCAATAGTAACATTTTTAAATGAGTATGATTATCGACACACATTTTATAACCTGAAAATAAAATAATATTTTTGATAAAAAATGTAAACAAAACAACAATTTTTATTAATAAATAACTTGCCTACAATACGCCTGGTAATTATGCACCAACCCAATAATTAGGATCTACCAAATTATCTAACAAGTCTTATTCATCGAGTAACAATTTTTGTAATCTTTTAATATTTTCTTATTCAGTTTTTACTTAATGATTGCACTAAAAATATTTCATATTCATAATCCGAATTCTGGTTTGGATACATGTTCCATTCAATGCATCTAATACAGAAGATATTAACTTTAGTTGTATTTATTCTTGAAATAGTAAAATTTGAAGTTAGCCTGTAGGCAAAACCCTGCGAAAATTAGCTATTTCAAAACATTTTTTTCAGACGCTCTATTAAACATCAGAATTTGTTTTAGATGATCTGTTAAATGCACTAAAATTATGGAAGCTATAAATCTAATTTTTGGTTACAGAACTTATCACATTGTTGCAACTGAGTTATCAAAACTAACAGTTAAACCCGGAACTGGTTTAACAAGTTTATTTCCTTTTGATGAAAAGCAACATAATGTCGAATAGAATCTAGTGAAGAGAATGTTTAACCGTGAATAACTAACCATTTACAGTAATGGCTACCGCTCCTCCTGCTAATCCTCTTGATGTAGGAGTATTTTTGTCTGACGGCCAAGTCCAAACTTGCAGGGAAACATTGTCCCTACACCAGCTATAACACCGAAAGAAATATTGATTTTCTAAAACAACTGAAAAATCAAACTGCTCTAATGCTGTATTCCCTAATTACAAAAGTGGAAATAACTTATGACTTAACCTAATGAGTCTTTAAGAAATATTTGATAAAATTTTAACCTAAAATTCAGAAAACTGCATAGAAGTTGGAATTATCATTAGACAGCTACGATGAATGTCGAATGCAGTTAATGTATTTATTTCGTAAAAAGGATACCTGTTATTTTCATGCATTCGCCTCACGAGATTCTTAACATAAGAATACGCCTACTTTCATTGATATCATTTCAAGTACTCCTCCAACTAAACTAATAACGATTTTGTTGAAATACCACCTTCCTTTTTATTTATGCTTTCAGATCCTTATATGTGCAAAGTGTCTCAGTTACTTTAGCTGAATTGTGTTTATCACACAGTATGATGATACGATGTTTAGTCAAAAAGTAATGCCATTTGGCTTACTATATAATAAATAAGAAACACATTCAAATACATCGAGCATCAAGATAAAGCGATACATCCCTATTTCTCAACAGTCACAAGCTCTTACAATAACAGTGGTCCACCGACGAATAAGGGCATATATCCCAGTTTCGTAAATCAGATGGCTGCTGATGTAAGAAAATCCTTACATAGCCTTTCACTTCTTCATAACAGCAGACCAGCACCCCTCAGGCTCTTGTGTCCAATGACTATGGCCGGAGGCAAATGTTAAGGTAGTTATTTTTGGAACATTTTCTTTTTTAATCCCATCACATACCTAGATGAGTTGTGGTCATAATATATATATCAGGCTACAGACGATATTTTAATATCGTTTGGCATGTAGACGGTGCAATAAATATATTATCGTCTAAATGACGCAAAAATGGATGTAACGCAACATTTCATTTTAACAGATATATTTACTAAAATTACACAAAATATCTTGAAATGCTAAAGAGTAAACATCCAATAAAATAGTCATTGCCTTCAACCACGGCCTCCTTACTCAAGCTGTTGAATGCTGAAATAATCCTTGCCTTCAGTTCATCTTTGGTGCTATAAGGAGTTTTGTTGGTCTTTTGTTCAACTGAGCCCCTCACATAATAATCAAGTGGTTGAAGTATAGGGTGTTAGGTGGCCAGATGTAAGGAGTGATGTAGTGGCAGAAATTGTCTGAATAGCATAACCGGGTTCACCTTTTTGTGTGTTATGGTTGCCAGAGATAGACTCTCGCAGCATCTACCCTTTTATCCAGGAGAGCAGTACCTACTCAAGACACCTCTGGCTTCCGTGTTGTGTTTGGGGCCTTGTGCGAAGATATGTGTAGGCAAGACTTCGCCATAAATAGTGATTACATTAAACACCTTCGTAATCATCATTAGACTCATCCAACTCTTTTCGACTCCTCTGCATTGCCCTCGTATTTACATCCAAACAATCTTAAATGTTCGTATTGTATCTTCCGGCTCGAATGCCTAGCAGTATAGCAAGCCGTTTCCAAATTTCAGACGAATTGAGTGAATTGCATCATGGTACATTTTATCTCACAGAAGGTGCCCAACTGATCTTAGTATACTGTGCGGTTGACAAAATCAAAGACAAACAACGCGCATGCGCGAAATTTAATGTATAAAATGGCGAAATTTTAAATATCGCAGCCTGTATCTTGGTTAGGAAGAAATCATATACATGTGTATGATTTGTCTATAAACTTAGGGCAGTGTATATTTTAGCAGTTATTCTTCGATTGAAACCAACAAATTAACTAACACTGTTTCAATTTGTGCAAAGTAGAAACCTTGATTTATATAAAATATCTGTTCAGGCTGACCAGATTTGAAATGATTTTAAATCTTGTGGCAGACAGACCACGTCTATGGTCATCATGATCTCGGCTCATATCTCTTCAATCGATACGCTATGCGCAGAACGGCCTGAAATATTCGTTCACTATCACGGTAGTAGCAATATTGCCTGCGAAATCCAAACAGTCATGGCAGTAGAAGGTCATTGGATATTACGACATATGGAAAAAATTAATGTATTTCTGAACACTATTTCTCGATGGAAAATAAAAGATTTGCCCGAAATCCATTTAGCTAATTTGTGTTCAGCAATTACCTTAATTTTTAGCATCGCTTCTGGAAATAATTAAAGTTTAACAATAGCCAATTCATTGAAATTAATTAATATTCCAAATGTGGCAGAACATTTATGATTCTTCGAAATGATAGGTTAAATTTAGATAGAACGACTGGTCATCTTTATAAGAACTTGCGAGAGACTGGAAAACTCAACTTAATTTGGATTCTGTTTTTTGTTTGTTCTGTTTGTTTAATGGCATATCAACTCCTTATGGGTCATTTAATGCTGAAATTTAATTTTCTTATGAGCATTATGAATTTCTTTTACAAAAATATTTTGCCTGATAATATATTTTTCTTTTCATTTCAAAAAATGTATTGCAGATAATGTTTTTTTTTTCTTTTCCATAGACAAATATATTGCTCGTCATATTTATTTTCTCCTTACACAGGGCGAATTATGATTCTATACTTTTGTTGTTTACTCGCTTATATATGGGTTCGACTTGATTGATTCAATCATTCGTTTTCTACGGTTTAGCATTTAGATTGTTAGAGTTGTTTTTTTCAGTTAATAATGATTTAGTAATGCAAGTATTACTAATTAACCCATAGATGGTAGATACGAGGTGGATTCAAAGCTTTTCCAAGTGCATTTGTGTATAACACACCAAATTTTATGTAATATTCTAAAATAAAGTATAAATATATATATTTTATAAAATGGACAAAATTCGACAATTATTTTTATTATTCGTTCGGTTGGCAAGGTCGAATTTACTGCTTGTAAACTTCAATCTTCCATGAATCTTTCACGTACATTCATATCTGCTCATGGCGTATCATGGCGTATCAAATGTAAACCAATGAGGTCACACATTATGAAATGGACAAAGTCCGACAATTATTTTAAGACATTATTATGTTTATCATTCTTTTTATAGATACAAGTATTTAAGTAAATGCTCTGTTTATAATAAACAGTATTAAATGACATTTACCGACAGGATTCGAACTTGTATCCTATACATATATAAGCAGTAAATTCGACCTTGCGAACCGAACGATCCTCTGTGGCCGAATCGGTTAAAAGGCACGTCAGGGTATATGATTGTTCCGTATAGGATACAGGTTCGAATTCTGTCGGAGGACGAATATTTTCTATGAAAGTTTCTCGGACATTCATGTCGGTAAATGTTGTTTAATGCTGTTTATTATAAATAGAGCATTGACTTAAATATTTGTATCTAAAAAAAGAATGTATAAAGATAAAATGTCTTAAAAAATATATATTTCTGAACGAGTGTTGTGTTCTGTCTGGCTCACGTATAAAATTCTCAATTAAACGCGGCTATTTCAGCATATGAGTAAAGAACATTTAAAGTACCTTTTGTTTTTGTCTTCCGGTATTGGGCGAGAGTACTTCTAACGCAGCCTACTCTATGTTCAATTGCATTATCTCAGATACTATATTATTCAACTGATCATACACCGAGGCAATTGAAGTCTGTTTACTTTCTCTTCATTCCTCATCTTGAAGATTTTTTTTATGGTGGATTCAGAGTACGTAACATTACGACTTTCATAACACTTTCAAATGTAAGGTTCTGCTTAGGAAATATTTAAGTAAGTTTTCGGAACTATATATGTATATATATATATATATATATATATATATATATATATATATATATATATATATATTGCGATGTTGCTGATGCATTGTCTATTTACATTTTGCTGATATAAATAACATGTAAGCCTCTGTGTAAGATCTGTTGTATAATCTATCAAATTTTCTTTATTTTGCGATGATCAGTATGCAAGAAACTTACACACACACACACACACACACACACACACACACACACACACACACACACACACACACACACATATATATATATATATATATATATATATTGAACAATAAAAAATATTAAAAAATTAAATTCTTCAGACACATTGGGTTGTATATTAATATTCTTTCGTTTTTCATTATTATTATTTAAATTATATTCCTCGACTAGTTTCGGCCAACATGGCTATCACCAACAGAAAAAAGAAACTTCTGCTTGCTGGTAGCTGTGAACTACAGAAATGAATATATATATATATATATATATATATGTATATATATATATATATATATATATATATATATATATATATATATATATATATATGTGTGTGTGTGTGTTTGTGTGTGTGTATTAATGTATGTATATATGTATAATATTATTTTTTATTATTGACTACAATAACAAACAATGTTTTTTTGTAATCTATCATAATAAAAATCCTTCTTTTAATAATATATTTTTCTCTGCGCTTGTATTGAGCACTTTTTAAAAAGTAAATGCTAAGAACTGTAGATTTCAACTCCATCTGTTCTTTCTCTTTTAAGATAATAAAAGATTAAATGTATAATTACCGCAGCTCGAACGTGTCTATAACTGATTCGTTGAAAAGTGTTCTGTGTTTGTACATAAGAAACAAATCTTACTCGATGACAACACAGGGTATCATATAGCCAGGATGATACAGCAAAACAATTTGAGTCTCGATTGGTCTTTTCTACTCTCCCCACCATATTCACCTAACCTTACACCAACAGATTAAGTTTATCGCTCACTGCAAAGCGGTTTCATGGCGAAAGATATTATTGAAGATTTTTACACGTCAAACCTTAGGTGACAACAAGACATTGCAGAATATGTTGAATATAAAATTGAATAAAATGTAATTGTAATTTTTTTTTAGAGGAATAGAATAATTGAATTTGATTTGACCTTGATATCTGATTAAAATACGTCTACGGATATGATGTTCGGCGGAAAAGTTCATAGGCCGACCAAGATACTCTCGGAAAATGTGAGAAAATGAGGTTGATTTATCAAATATAGTCCTCTTTCCAGACCGCACACTTCTTCCATTGGTGTGACATAGCTTGGATACCATTGTTTGAAGAGGCTTTCATTCTGTTGGTCGAAAGCCTAGTCAACAACAAATATGAGTTCGTCATCACTGCGATACTGGAAGTTTTGTTTTCAGCGACAGATGCCAAATCAGGAGAAATGGGAGGATAATCAACCAGTTCAAAATCACGCACATTCAGCCATTTACACCAAGGACATATGTGCGGGAGCATTGTTCTGATGAAACAACATCATTTTCATCAGATTTTTCCTTGGTGTTTGTTCTTGGTGGCCTTTCATAACTGTCTCTGCGCGTTGGCATAAAACTCTCAATTGATGGTGTGGCCTTTCCGAAGATAAACAATAAGCATAATGCGTTTTCATATCCAAAAACTGAGGTCATCAACATCCCTGCAGAGGTTAATATATTTCCTCTGCATGGATTGTCTCTTGGTTTCTAGCTCAAAATGATGAACTCAACACTTATGTTTGGAAACATTCAATTAAACCAGCTAAGTTTGCCTCAAACAATATCACATTTTCCCGTGATGTGGTCAATATCAGAGATAGAGCGTGTGTAAATATAAAGGTGAACATCGATGTCAACACTTCGAGGCGACAGTCTGTTTCATGCTAGATGCAATCGTCAGGCCACTGTATATAATTTTTTTAATCATTTCACCTCAAGCAAGGTGGAAATTCCACTAGTGTGTAGGGAGTTACAGGGAATGTTAGTGAAAGAAAGGACTGAATATAAAACCGATTGTGAGATGGACAAAATATGAACGGGATTCAAGATCCCAGAAGATGGTGAATGACGTTTCATTTAATCTTTTTTTTAAATTGTAGTGATCAGAGAGGCAAAGTGGTGAGTGAGGGAAAAGATATTCTTGGAGTAGAAATGTGGTTGCATTTAGCTTTTTTAACAGTAAAAGTGTGGGACCTAGATGCCACTCTAGTAGCGCGCTGAAATTCATGTATTCGGGGCATGATGGAATAAAGCTCGTCTGACCAGTTGCTATGAAAATATTTGTACAAAAGACAGGAGGAAGTCAAGCCCCGTCGGTGAGAAACTTACATTACAGATCCTTCTTTGGATTTTGTCGAAAACCACGAGATGAATAGCAGATCAAATATGGCAACAGTATTCAATGCACGGACGAATGCTAGATTGTAAATATACGGGATATATTCTGACAAGAAGAAAACATTCCAACATGACAGAATGACTCAAATTCCTTGCAGTAGATGCAGCTATTAATTCGATGTAGTCACTCCACTTCAAGTCACTTGAAAACGGGAGGCCAAGAAAGCGCAGTCAGGTGCCGTCCAGGATTCTAACGTCAACTCTGCTAATGGCAGGCAGAAAGGGTTCTCTATGGTCGTTAAATGAAAACGGTATATATAATTAAAAAAATATATAACTATACTTCATTCCTTTTTAAGAATGAAGTCGATAATACAAAGATAATCTATATAACCGCATCACATTGTAATATATAATCAGTGAAGTTAAGAAGCGCCGAGCTTGTTCAGTAACTAGATGGGTGACCGCTTTGTAATACCAGGAGCTGCAAGCTTGGAGGAGCGGACTGTTTAATGGGTAGGATTTTTTTTTAAATCTGAGAGCTGAATTCTAGTTCCAGTTTTGTTAGTTATATTCATTTTCGCGCAAATACACTTGAGAAAGATATAAATCAACTTTTTTTCTCCCCCAAGCTATGGCCTAATTAGTAAGACTTGCATCACAAAAACCATTAATTATTAAACTGGAAATTATTTAGGACTTATTCAAATGTCTTCAGAATGTACGGACAGGAATTGATATCACGAAATTTCACAAAAAAAAAAAACGAAATATCCCTTTGAAATTCTAAAGAATAATTCTGAAAAGCTGACCCAAAATCTAAATGCCACTTTGCTAAACTGCATTTAGTGTTTAATTTTGATTCCCTGTGAGAATGGAAAACACACGCCTTGTACTGCATGGAAAACTGGCTGAGCACACCAGATATTTTAATAAAAACAAGATGACAGCGCCATGAACTGGTAACACAGACATACATTAAAAAATAGTGTAGACGTTTCCTATCGTTTCGGTATTAATATATATTTTTCTTACACATCTCTTTATGAATGACATTTTAATGTCTGCTTTAATGCCCTTATACCTTGAATATTTAAGAAATCCTATTAGAAAAGTATGCGTTATCCGACAGGATTTGAAATTGCATTATCCTTGGTAAACTACCATTAAATCTGACGTGCTTTTCTTGAATATGCAGGCCGATCTATCGAAGTAAATAAATATACAATTTAATAAATAAACAGAACGACTATTCAAATATGGGTAGCCATTACAAATAAGGTTAAAGCAATAAATTAAAATATGCCGGATATCTGATTAAGGAGACTATACAAACGAAATAGCAAGACAAATTGCTCAATACTAACATGGCATATTATTATATTTTAATTCGGGGGTTTATCTGACTGGTCAGAACTGCCAATTTCTTATCGCCCACCTGATGATTATGCGCAATAACACAAAAGGGGCGAAAAGTGGGGGCCGATGGGATAATCACATGATTTATTGCATTTACGCACACACACGCACACACATACACACATCTACACATACACGTACATCCACATGTGTTTATATGCATGTATGTATGTATGTATGTATGTATGTATGTATGTGTGTATGTAAGTATAACTACAGTTTCTGGAAGAGAACATATTATCTGGCGTGATCAGCTGTTTGAACAAGGCCCGTATGTTCAAAGCCTCGTCCACAATGACTTATGACTCCGTGTTAGCATAACAATATTTTTTTCTCTTTATGGCGCGTGACGGAGTGGTGAGACGGTCCGCTTTCCGAAAATGAGACCTGCTTCGAATCCCATCGTGGTCAATGTATCTATTTTAGGTGTTGTTGCTGTTGTTAACTGTTCTCAATTGATGCGGTGTATTTTATTTAGCTGAGTTCTTTGCTGCTCAAAGCAGACACCAGGTTCGTTAACAGGATGCAGTATCTTTCAGTCAAACGCTTGTAGCATAAAAAATTACCCTTCGGCCAGATCGTTATACACGAGTGAAGAACAACAATTTCTAACAGTAAACCAGATTTTAGACGAGACGTAGACGAGGAAGGGGTGCATAGAATGCCTAAACTGTTTGTTCTGCGAGGCCCGCTTCGTCTCTCTGAGTGCCCGTTCGTGGGTAATGGTTATTTTTATAGAAAACACATTACTTTGTCTTGTCATCTTAGTTTAAAAAACAAATTTATCTTCCTTCTGTGACTTACCCTCGGCCTGAGCATCGTGCTCTGTCCTTTGAAGTTGACTTCACTTACTGATACCCATCGGTCGAATGTAAATGTCCAATATCCATTTTTGCGACAGGTCCCGCTGTTTTCAATTTAACAAGACCTCAGGTGACTCATATTGTTACATTCAGTAAAACCAATTCACAAGACTGAGAAGGCTGGTCCTTGCTAAGACCTACATACTCGTGTTTTTTTTGTCCGAAGCCACCTTAAAAATTGATATGACACAGCGTCTGAGAGTTCAAATATTTCTGAACCAGTGTGGCGTTATGTCTGGCTCACGTATAAAATTCTCAATGAAATGAGGCTCATTCAGCATATGAGTAAAGAACCTTTAAAGTACCTTTTGGTTTTGTCTTCCGGTATTGGGCGAGATTACTTCTAACGCTACCTATTCTATGTTCAATTGCATTATCTCAGATACTATATTATTCAACTGATCATACACCGAGGTAATTGAAGTCTGTTTACTTTCTCTTTATTCCTCATCTTGAAGGTTTTTTTTATGGATTCAGGGAACATAACATCACGTCTTTCATAACCCTTTTAAATTAAAGGTTCTGCTTAGGAAATATTTATGTAAGTTTTCGGAACTATAAGAGTATATTTAAGTATATATATATATATATATATATATATATATATATATATATATATATATATATATATATATATATATATATTTATATATATATATATATATATATATATATTTATATATATATATATATGATATATTTGTATATATATATCTTATTTATATGTCTAAGTATATATTCCTGTTTTTAAATTATATAAATTACAGCACATTTAAAGTAACATAATATAAGAATATCTGAGTAAATCCGCACACCTTTTAAAATAAGGGGTTTATTAATGCTATAAGAAAACTGTCATAATTATAATGATAAGCATTTAAAAATCTTAAATGTCTTCATAGATGTTTATTTACTGTTTTGATAGGTGTTTACTTATATGTGTGTGTGTGTGTGTGTGTGTGTGTGTGTGTGTGTGTGTTAAAATATGGTTTCAATGTAGGCTATATTTATGGGTATAAGTGCGCAATATCTGCGGTATAGCGTAAGTAAATACAACATTGTATACTGAGGTCAAGTCTGAGTGGCGGCAGTCTGTTCTACGCTTGAGCTGGCAAAATTTCGTGTGACATGGATATACTTAGAAAGAGGGGTTGTCTCATTAAACATAACAAAATATTTCATCCGTTTACATTAAGGAACGTTTACGGAGAGCAAGCAATGAATATAAGCACAGTTAGGAGATTCAAACAAGTTTCTACAGGGACGAGATAAATGTGTACCTCTTTCAGGCTCTTGTTCATCCCCGACATAATTGCACCTTGCTCTATAGAACGGTCTTACCGGGGGCGGGAGGTGACACAAGGGCCGTTTCGTGTGCCGTCAATTAAGGCAAAGGATAAGAAATTGCACACTCCCCCAGACACCAAAACACCTCTTTTTAGTAAACTCGCTTTTGTAGCGTTGGAAATCCCTGGTTCTGGTATCCCTACAATTTAAGCAGAACAGATACTACACATTGATCTCAATCTGAAAGCCCTGCTACTGCACCATCAGGGAATAGGCTATCATGTATCTCCAAAACTTTTCTTTGTCTCTCCAGAAGCATTTTACTTATTTTCCAAATATCTCATGTCCGATTCTGCAATTCGATCACGCAAACATATTACAGTATTGTACATGTACGATAACAGTGTGTTGAAGTTGGCGGGAAACACCTAACCGATTGCTCTCCAAACAATTACGGGGATAACAGGCAGAAAGGGAAAAGAAACAGGAGTTAACTAACATAACAACACTACGACTGAAACACAGAAACTTGTGGAAGAAAAATGCCCACATGACCGACGTCACAAGACTGCTGCTTTTCCTCCTGCATTTAATGGCAAGATGTATCTTACAAAACCCGGTGTGTCCTTAATTTTAAAATGTATTACAAAAGCAAATGAACAGAAAATATATGAAAACTGTTACAAAATGAGGAGTATTTATTCAAATTTTTAATTGATTTAATACACCTCTATATGAGCACCATTAGTTGAACGACACACATCAAGACGGTTAGGTTAGTGATGTCCCCTATCTTTGTTCAATACACGATATCTTTGACATAATCGCATAAACGTAG
>OZ038492.1:6844957-6904957 GCA_964036315.1 Acanthosepion esculentum | reverse complement strand
ATATATATATATATATATATATATATATATATATATATATATATATATATATAGTTGTGGAGAGAATTATTCACTCAACTACCATAATTACAAATAAAGATATAATACCTCCAATTTCCATGTAATTCTTTCACAAATGTCAAAATTTGGGAGTTGAAGAATATGCCTTGATGCCCAGAACAATATTTGTTTTTTTTTATTTTAACATCAAACAATAATAGAAAAAACATCCAAAAACCCTTCAACACAGATGAACATTATTGGCCCTCTTGACTCAATAATCATTGCTGTAAATTGTATTCTTGATTATTGCCTTTAATCATTTCCCATCGTTCCTTACAAGATCACTACACACAGTAATAGCTATTCTGCGCCATTCTTCCTTGACAATAGCTTCTAGTTCCTACAAATTTAAATGGCTTCTTCCTCTTACTTTATTCTACAAATGAGCCCATCACTCTTCAATGGCGTTTAGTCCAGGACTTTCGCGGCGTACGTTAATACATTCATTTTTCTGTCATCTAAGTATTTTGTAACATTTCGTGCAGTGTGTTTCGGGTCATTGTCAGGTTGGCACGACTAGTGACGTCCAAATGACAGCTTTCCTGCACTATATTTTATAATAGTTTTAAGAACAGCTAAATACTCATCTTTATCCATGATACTCTGTACTTTCACTAGTTCTCAACGTCCAGAAGTAGCAAAATATCCCCAGAGAAGAATGCTTCCACCACCGTGTTTAATTGTAATGTGTGTATTTTTTGGTTTATCAGCTTTATTCGCTTTCTTCCATACATAACGTGAGTTTATGTCACCAAATCATTCTAGTTTTCTTTCATTTGACCATAAAACAAAGTTTCAATGTTTCCTCCCATGTTCTAGGTGATTTTAGCATAATTTAATCTACATTTTAGGTGTTTAACCTTTGGCAAGGGAGTTTTCCTTGGGTGACAAACCCGAAGTCCTGATCAGTGACAGCATCTAGTGACTGTCTTCATCGATACATTCAACCGTGATGTCTTTAGATCATTGAAAATGTCCTTTTACCATTTAGTGACGATTCCTAGAGACATTTCTAACAATTTCCCTTTCCAGTCTCTGAGAAATTAAGCGCTTTCTGTCAGTCTTTAATTTATTCTCATCACAACGAATTACGTTATACTTCTTGATAATGCTACGAATTACGGATGTTGGAAGATTTAAACGCTTTGAAAGTGTTGTATAGCCATCATCTTGCTTGGACACATCAACTATCTTCATTCAGAGTTTCTTGTCAATTTCAGCAATTTTACTATAGTTGCAGAGCGAATGTGTTATCGCGGTACGTAGCACTCACATATTGTCTTCATTACTTTTTAGAATGTTATATAATCGTGTCAGACTAAAAAGATACATTAAAATTGCCATCGAGTAATATTATTTTCTAATTTCTATAACGGGGGTGAACAATTTTGAACTGCGCCAATTTTTAGAAAATATATAACTAGGAATATAATAGATTGAAAATTATTAAAAGAAATGTTCGAATTATTCAAATTTAAATGCGGAATCAACTATTTATGGTGAATTTAGTAATTACTTGCAAATATTTGTATTACCTTAGATAATATGTAAATATTTAATGTGGGCAAATAATTCTATCCACAAATGTATATATTCTTTGTCTTAGTTTCTGTGTACTTTATAGTAACGATCTACCGAGGAAAACTGTCACATAAACTTGGAACAACATTTATTAAGTTGATATATTTGTACTTCCTCAAAACCAATATATTCAGAGCCTCACAGCTGATCCCAGACCGGGCTGTGGTAGCATAATATGGGAAATAACTGTCTTGTAAAATATACTACCTAAATAGCTAGACTAGTATGAGTCATCCTCGTCGAATAGACCCCGTGTTTTCAAAAGAAACGCGATTTTCTTTAAAAAGAAAATCTATTCTTTGGACATTTATTGGTTTCAGTCCAGACTAGAAGGTGTACTCAGATATAAGTCTTTAATACTAGCCGATGGAATAATGTCTTTATATCGTTCCAAGCAGTGCCTTGTTCCATACTCCGTGCATTATCTTTACAAGAGTCAAAAATGGATCATTACTGTTCTACCAGGGATGGATTTTTCTTATTCCTCATTCTTCAACCTTAATAGAGTACCACAGAAAGAAACGGTAGCCAAATGCGGGAAAATGTTTTACCCAGTCATCCATGAATCGAAAGAAACTTCATTGCCGGAGCGTGTATCACGTACGACGCTTCACTGACGGATAGATTTCAAAATCCTTCTCGACGTCTCAGGGATGGAGATGTTCCGATGAGCTTAATTGTTATACTTCCCCCTGATATTACATTTACTTCTCCGACACACCATGCATTCGATTCATGTTCATTTCCCCCCGAAAGGTTAATAGAAAGTTCAACTCAAAAATCTGCTTTCCCAGAAAGTGCTACCCTGCTGAAAAGACGCCCGCGTGGCTGCTTCCAATCTTAACCTTATCTATCAATCATTATGTGCCCCTAATCATCACTTCCTTTCATCTTCCTTTGCATTCTTGTCGACAACTGCATTCATCATAACGATTTTAAAAGTATCCTTTTAATTTCGCGGAACTTTGAACCTTGTAATAATTTAATTTTTGTATATAAAAATGCGAACTCTTCAATGGGTGCTCTGAAATATATCCTACTTGCCGGTATATCTAAGCTGAGTAGATACCATTGGTGACACATTGTTCTTTTCTTTTAATCATTTCACCCCCATCAAGTCAATAATGCCACTAAGCTGCAACGTGATACTTGGCGTGGGAGAGTACGCGAAGAAATTAATGAGGAGAAAAGGCAATAAAGTCATGTTTCAAGAAGAAAGAAAACTGACAATATTTTTTTTTTTTTTTTAAGATTAAAGTAGGCAGAGATACAAGAAATCAGAAGAGTTCCACAGCACGAGAAAAAGAACTAATTGAATAGAATTTAACTTGCATTTAGCTATTTCAGCAGTAAAACACTGAAACCTAAACTGAAGTCGAGATGCCAGGTCAGGGCCGATAACATTACATACCTTTCTTTGGATTTTCTCAAGAATATCGAAATATCTAATAGAGACACTAGAGCAGATACGACACCAAAATCATAAATCGTTAACATAATATCCTCAATGGATTTTGAATGGGGTATCTCAAATTATCGCTTACTGGGCCTTTCAGGGGATAACTTATTCTCAACCCTCCATCAACTTTCCTACAAAGTCAACAATCCATGCCTATTGCCAACTCTATCGTTAATTCGATGTCACATAGAGTGAATCACTACTAGCTCCTACGTAATCTTTTGGTGACCAGGATGTCCAACTTCAAAAGCTTCATGAAAGAACCGCTACTTTCAGGAAAACATTTTGCCATGCACGCTTGCAAGAAAACCAAAATCTTAATATCGTCTAGTATAGATTCCACAGTTATACATCCTCCATGTTCTCGTAAAAGTCTCTTTATTCATTCTCAGTGTGTCAAAAGGACATTATTTCTCACGACACCGTTTTTTTATTTTAACTACCACCACTCTTCGGCAATATTTATAGTCTTAAAAATCGAATTGTAATAAAACCTAAATATATGTTGAAAATAATACGCATTGCCGAAGAGGTGAAGGTAGTTAAAATCAAAACTGTGTTACGGTTAAAGTAATCATCTTTTTAACGCGACGTTTTTGAGAATTATTTGACGTGTACGAAGATCTATTTTTGCCCCCAAAATATCGTGAATTTGATTCCCATGTGTTGCGTTAGGGTAGACTTTTGCGGTTATGAACTAGATATAATAACTATCTCAACTTAAAGAGATAATATGAGACAAAACTCTTTAGGTACGCAAACGAAACGCACGGTTTTTAGTAAATTTTGACAAAATATTTTGTTCTAAACATTTTCATTAGACGATTATTCCAAGGTGAGACTATTCGCGCTGCATATGTAAGTATTTGCACAAGCTTGCGGCTAAAAGTTGTTATCTGTGGTATCTGATAAGTTCCTGTGTCGATTAGACGAATTCATCGATGATTTTGACAATAAATTGCTATTGTTCGATTCACTCACCAGACAAAACTGTAGGAGCAATAAAAATAAAGCATAGCCTGGAAGTGATTAATTTGAAGATGATACTTTTTGGGAAACAATTCTTTTTCTGTCTCGAACATTCTGCGTTATTTTAAACAAATTTATATCTACAGGTGCGTCAACAAGTCTTGTCACCCCATACCAAAAATTAATGTGAACAAAAAGAAGAACAAGCAATAACGTAATAAAAAGCACATATACTAGATTCAATTTATTCACTTTCATTGATTCCGTCAAAATCGAGAAGGTCTGTATCATTTGCCATGAGAAGGTCTCCATCATTTGCCATGTCCTCTGTGATATTTTACGACGCTGTCCTTAAGTATCTGTCTATATTTCTGAGATGCGGTATTAAGTACATTATTTACATTATTCGGACCATATCTATTACAACGTTTCGGCCGTTGTACGCTCCGGCCTTCTTCAGGTGGTTGGAATGTCGAACTGAACCCTTTATTTCACTCACTGGAGTAGACTGTTCTAGTCCCACGTGCCATGTTTTATGGATGTCAGTTATCAGTTATCTCCTGTTAATTTCCCTCTGAAAGTGCTCCACTGCCTTAACCGGGTATTGAACTCACATTCTTTGGGTCCTGTCACTGGATCTAACCAACGCCTTTATCCCCTGTGCCATGTGTCCTTGAGCTTTCCTTTGTTGATTATTGCAAAGGCTCTCCTAACATTCTGCTTCAACTGATGGCTAATCTTATATCTTTCATGCGAAACCCCTCGCCTGATTATTAAAAAATATATATTATGTAGGGGTAACAAGACTTTCGGACCACACTGTTCTACAGGTTGCCCCACGAAAAGGAAGAAATTTGGTACAGTTTATCTAATTTTTGTTACAGTTATTTGAAATAAAAGCAAACGATATATATATTTATTAGCTGAAAACTGAACAAAAAGACAAATGTTACATATAGTGTTCAAACTAAAGACCGCTGACAAAATTTCTTGGAATTTTCAAGACGCCAAATTGGATGATCTTGCGTTCATGATTTGTTAACTACGGCACCTTGGAAAAACAGTTTAAAAATATTATGTTAGTTAATTTTTCAGTTCACTCATATCGTAAAATATATGTTAGTTATTTTTTTTTATCATAGAGTAAATATAAAATTTACTATATTTTGTGGGGTATTTTCTGATGCATCTTAATTCTTCAGTTAAACGAATAAGCTCTTGGAGAGTTCTCTAACTATAAAGAATCCGTAGAAATTATCCTATCACATCGTTAAAAATTTGAGCTTAGCAACTTTAAGAAAATAACGATCATGAATGGAAATGTTAAGGAGTCAAGAGGAAAAATAAAATATTTTAAATTGACAAATTTTGTAACAAGTATTTAAAAATATAATTGTTTTTTTTTTTAAGTTTAGGAGCTCTCCTAAATATTCACCAGGTTAGCTGAAAAGTCAGACCTAATGACAGTTTCCTTTAGAGGACTTAGTTCGAACCCTGTCGAAGGATGTCTTTTTTTCTAAAAAGATATCTCGAATATTCTGGCCGGTAGATGGAGATAAATAAATATATTGTTAAATAATTAAATAAAAACCAAGCATATCCTCAAATGTGTGTATCCCTTAAAAATAACGTTTAAGCAATATATATATATATATATATATATATATATATATATAGTCATCCACAGGGTGTTTCGCTGTTTCACAGCTCATTTTTTGTGGCTAGACATCTGATTACCTCAAGCCGAGGTCTAAACCCGACTGATTTGGTATCAGTCGTAGATATTACCATTAGCTCGCGGCAGGGATGAAGGTGAATTTAGACGTATTTATTTTTAGACAAAGACACCAGTGACCTGAGAGCTCGATTCGTCTTAACGAAGAGACTTGCATCAGCAGCAATAATAGTCACTGTTACAAATTCACTTTTCAACCCGAAGAGATCAACTGAAATAAATTTTTCAGGAGCATGTATATATTGTCATCTACAGACAGACTGTTTCGCTGTTTCACAGCTTATCATTGTGGCTAGACATGCGATGGCCTCAAACCGAAACCGAGACACACACAAAAACACACATACATATATATATATATATATATATATATATGTAATTAAGTAATTCATCGAGTCTGAAACCTCAACAGAATGCTGAAAGCACTGTCACAGAATGCAGAAAGCATTACTTATATATATATATATATATATATATATATATATATATATATATATATATTTTAATTTTAACTAATAGACAAAACCATTTTACTCACTACAAAGATTCAACTTCGTTTCAGTGCATTTCAACTGCACTTCAACGGGTGAGAATCAAAAATGGTTATGAACAATCCTGCTTGTAGGCAAGCTGTATGTGAAACATCACTTCCTTTTTTTTCATTTGTTCGAGAAGAAAAATATACATAAAAAAAGGTGACGTAGTGAAACAATCGTGCTTGTTGATAGCAGTTTGGTGATGAATGGATTGGTTGTTTAATGTTGACTGATTTGTCCTAAGAGTGAGAGGTAGTGCAGGAAAGACGGAAATAGGGGATAGTATTAAGTTTGAGTAGGTAAAATTGTAGCGATAGTTCTAGTAGTAATTGGGAATGTTATTTTTGGTTTGCTATAAAAATTCTAGAGCTGAATTGCATGTATATATGTTGGCGTTATCACTACTAATTCTGTAATCAATGAACGTGTTTTGCGGATTACAATTTAGAAGTGGTGATTTCCTCTAAAAAATAAGGGATACTAATATAACCTTTTATAATCAAATTTTGAAATATTCCTGGACCATATAGCGTGTAGAATAAGTATGGGTGTAAAACGATTTATCTAAAAAAAATTACCAGTAATATATATGAAAACAAATATGAAGAATCATAATTTAATTAGTGGAGAAGTACATGGGGGTAGGGAATATATCAAAGGAGGTGATTTATAATTTGAAAACGTTTATGGTTATGGAATTAAGAATTTAACAAGATGGTATTGTTAGGTCCTTAGTAAGGATCTAACACTACAATCTTATACAAATGTGAGAAAGAACAGAGGGTGTAAAAACCCACAGTACGCAGCATTTATTTTTTAAATAGTGCTCAATACAAAGTAGAGAAATGTTATTATAATATTTTTGTTTTAATAAATTACAATAAATACATTTAACATCGCTACACAAAAACTTTCATGTTTCACTGCTAAGATGGTACCTCTTCAGGCGATGGCAGATAACTAATGATAAAAATGATTTATTGGGGGGAATTTAAAATAAACAAATCAATACCTCTTTTCATAGTTAAAGTGGAGGGCCTAAGCTCAGAATTAAGAATATTTTATGGATATGTCTAGATTAACCAAAGAACGTCACGCCTACACTAACATTTAAATGTAAGGTCAGAGGCTGAAGGTGAGTGTGTTATTATTACATGTCAAGAAGCCTGAGGCTTAAACATTTCATTCAACGATACTAGGGAACAATTACCGCGACAAATGTATTATTGGTATACCCAAATATTTATATATATATATATATATATATATATATATATATATATATGTGTGTGTGTGTGTGTGTGTGTGTGCGTGTGTGCGTGTGTGTTTCATTAAATAATATAGATAATTTTTGTCCATTTATTTTTATCAAATTCCTTTCATATCGTCTGATAAGCTTTAACCATGATCAGTGAAAGACGAAAGAAAATCATCATATTTATACATGATTTTTCATCTCTATCTATAAAAGGCAGGATTATGTGTGTGTGTGTGTGTGTGTGTGTGTGTGTGTGTGTGTGTGTGTGTGTGTGTGTGTGTGTAACGAATGCACAGCCGCAATTTTCGACGAATTTGCACCAGAATTTACATGCACATGCTCCAAGTTAGTGACCAGGTCAAGACCGACGATACATTTCCCAACTCCCATCGATAGTGGAAATAATCGATTTTTTCAGACTTCTACGGAAGTTTTCATGTAGTTTGCGGCCATTTTCTACTGGGCCTGAGTGAGACCTTATAGTTGGCTGCCACGAATAGGCAGGAAGATTCTACTGGTCAGCGTGAGAGCCAACAGCTGACTGACACTAATGTTAACTAGCATGCAAAATAATCGATAGCTGCATTCGTCACAAGTGGGAAAAATTTAAATCTGCATGGCACTTTACTCCAATTGGCTCATTCGCTTGCTTAAACTCAACGTTAATTCTGATTCCGCAGAACTGGGTTGGGTGTGAAAAATTATTTGTTGTTAACATTCTTTTTTCATTCGGTTTATCCACTTACGAGCCCGTTTTAAAAGCTGATCGTTTTGTGTTCATTTTGTTTAGTTCTTTTTTCGTAACAGATTTAATGTTTAGTATAGAGCTTAGAAAAAATTCGAGAGTGTGACGTGATAGCGAATGCTGTATGAGTCGTACGATTTTTGAATCAAGCACGGTGAACGCCAGGCCATGCTACCAGTTCTATCTAAGCTTTTTTACCATTTATTTTTTAATGAAACATGCATTAATTAAAAAATTCTGCCTAAATATGCACAATATATATATATATTAAAGTCATTTATGATATGTTTAACGTTCTTTTTGTAGATACAAGTATTTAAGAAAATGCTCTGTTTTATAATTAACAGTATTAAATAAAGTTTACCGGCCTGAATCTTCGAGAAATTTTGGTTCGCTCACCGGAATCGAACCTGTATCCTATACGGAACCGTCATTTCTCCGTATAGGATACAGGTTCGATTCCTGTCGGAGAACGAAAATTTCTCGGACATTCAGGCCGGTAAATGTTATTTAATACTGTTTATTATAAAACAGAGCATTTGCTTAAATACTTGTATCTATAAAAAGAACGTTAAACATATCATAAATGTCTTTAAAATAAATTGTCGGACATTGTCCAATTCAATATATATATATATATATATATATATATATATATATATATATATATATATATATATATATATATATATATATATATATATATATGAGCTAGAGATCAAATGTAGATCGAATATGGTTCGGAATCCGACAGGACACTAAAATAAAGAACAAATAGGTAAGGTTTATCAACCTAACATCTTGGGCTATCATCGATTCTCAATGAACGCCTTTATTTTTATTTTCTTTCTGACTGGATTGACTACAATTTATTTGTATTTTTTTACGGTTTATCAACCCTTTGTGGGTTATTTAAAGTCGAACCCTATTTTGGAATCGTAGGTGATTCATTTTGCGAATGAATACTGCATTAACCTTATTTTGAGGATAACAACGACTTTTTTTCCCGGATATAATCCTAATATTAACCCATAGCTAGTGGAGTAGATTAATTCATAGTTTTGCAAGGTTATATACGTATGTCTAGCGAATGTAAGGACCTCGACTAGAATTTGAACTCGGTTCTCAGATTTATCATTCCGAGGCGATATGCATTGCACCACCCGCACATCCCTTTTTGCTTTTTTTCCTACCCTCAACATTAATCGAGAGAAGCACATGTTTCATCGTTCTAATCAACTGGGAAGAGATTGTTAAATATTCATTGCCATATTGTTTAATTAATCAGTCAATTCAAAGAAACTTCTTGGATTTCCTTAATATTAAGCAAATGCTGTGCTGGGAAGATTTGCATCGACCATATTTTTTAAATATTATCTTTATGATTTCGCTTTGTTTCTCTTAAGTTACAAGTGTGTTCGCCACTAAAATATCGTTGAAGCCTGCGTGCATTTTTGCACTTGAAAGCATAACGGACCACTTGCCACAATCGTTTGTGTTTTTAACTTGTTCGCATAGATTGCACTGACTTTTACGCACGCTGCCTAACGAGCGTTTATACTTGGAGGGTAATCACAGACCAATTTCTGTGGTCAGCGTTCGATTTTCTCTTTTCACTTGCGCATGCGTGAAACTAATACTCGACAAGCTGAAAGTTAGTTGGTAAAGATGGTGTAAGCGAAAATATACAGGGTGTCCATAATGTTCGTGTGAACTTTTTAAAAATTTATAACTTTATTTGTATTTGCGATAGAAATACTTTGTAAAAAAGATTAGAAAGAAGTAAATCTATATTTTTTAAGGTTTTATTGAAATTTTATTTAAGTTTCCACATGTCCTCCATCATTAGCAATACAAAGGGTAATACGATTTTGCAGTTCACGGAAAACATGTGTCGACTGATTTACAGTAATACCTGAAATCACATTAGTTATTTTAGCTATACTTAAAAATAGGTACATTAGACTTTATAACATTTTTTACAAATTATTTCTATCGCAAATACAAATAAAGTTATAAATTTTTTAAAGTGCACACGAACTTTATGGACACCCTGTTCATAGATGCAAGCGAAATTCCTATCATTAATAAATAGCTTTTGCAAGGTTATATACGTATGTATAGCGAATGTAAGGACCTCGACTATGATAGATAGATAGATAGATAGATAGATAGATAGATAGATAGATAGAGTTCTATTTTTTATAATACTATTGAGAATATTCTAGTAATAAAATTGATCGCCATTTACGCCTTTTATTAAATATATGTCGATAAATTACACTATGTAAGATAAAATTTGTCTTTTTTGTCATTGATCAGCAAGTGTTATTTCTTAATTGTTTCTGTCTAGAAAGCAAGGAAAAAAAGTTAATCCTTTCAAACTTTGATTTTGTGACCTGGAAGGCGGGTAACATAGAACCATGAAACTCGCAATAGCACGCATTTGAAAGGAACCGACTGACCACTGATGCAATTGTTTCCTCTACATGGTTTACTCTTTCAAACGTCGAGCTGACAAGAATGCGCCTGATATCATTCATCCAAACCTTCTGTCGTCCATACCCTCACTACCACACTACCCTGGGCTCCCCGTACCCACTCTTCGAATGAGAATCGTCTTCAGAAGAGAGCAGCAGTACAGAAGAGGATGAAGTCATTGAACCAGATTACAGAGGGGCAACTGAGGAAGAAAGCCATACTAACGTAACCAAAAACCTGATCAGAGAGCTTGGTCTCTCAAATTCCGATACTGTGCTTTTGATGTCGAAAGTCAAGCAGTGGAATTCAGATGAAAAAGTGCAAATCGCATTTTAGAGAAAGCGGCACCAGCGTTTCCAAGCTTCTTCACCCGTCAAGATGGGCTTTGCTTCTGCCACAATATAACCAGCCTGTTGGAGGCAATTCAGTTGTATGTAACCCCAGCGAGTAACACGTCTTCACTGAAAGCTCACCCAGGAGCCTTATGGTCGTGCTGCTTCATAACAGGAAGAGGTATCCATTTCACTCAGTGCACAAGAATACAGTAGTGTCAACATCTTGCTTGATGCCTTGAAATATGAGTACGATTCAGAGGTTATCTGAGACTTCAATATGATGACCTTATTGATGCGTCTCCAAGGTGGCTTTAACAGATTTCCGTGTTATCTTTACCGTTGGGACAGCAGGGACACTGCAACACACTACTACAAGCGTGACTGGCCACAGCGGTCTGAGTTCAGTATGAGGGAGAAAAACCTCAAATGAGAGTCACTGTTGGATCCCCGACAAATACTGTTTCCTCCCCTGCACTTAAAATTGTGCCATATGAAACAATATATCACAGTTCTACATTTAGGAATCTGCAGGCTTCAAGTACCGCCAAGACTCCTTCCCCAAGCTGTCTGCGTCAAAATTCAAAGCTGGTGTCTTCGTCGGACCACAGATATAGAAGATCGTGGAGTGCAAGGAATTCTCCAAATAGCGTGGAACAGGTTTATCACAGTGGTTAGGGATTTCTGGGAGAATCACAAGGCTGAAAAATACGTGCAGCTTGTTTAAACCCAAGTGAAGAACTACGGCTAAGTGGATCTGCAGGATGTACCTCAAATCCATATCCTTGGGGCTTTTCATGATAAATTCAAGGGGAACATGAGGACGTTGCCAGAGGGATAAAACAAGCTCTTCCCACAGGATATACTGGACTTTGAACTACACTACCAAGTATTTATGAAGGAAATATGATGGAATAGAATATTTGCGGACTGTTCTTTGAATGTAATTTACAGCATAATCATAATTTGTTAAAAATCTACACACTACTAAATTTGTTTTGTGGCTTCTCTTGCAAAATCCTTGGAATAAATGTTACTTTTAAATCGTATGTTGTTTTGTTACAGCATTTCGTGAACGAGAATTTTTCACATTCACCACTTTTCCCAATGGGAATATGTACATTTCACAAATATCGTTATGCAGGTTTACAAAAGCAATGTTTAAAGAAATATATATCTTCATACGCTTTATGTTTAAGCAAACAGGGAATAACAGTTGCTACTCAGGTTCAAAATTCGTGTTAAACTGTATATATATATAAAGACATTTTCATGTTTATACATCATTATGTTTTATAGATACAAATATTTAAGTAAATGCTCTGTTTATAATAAACAGTATTAACAACATTTACCCGCCTGAATGTCCGAAAAATTGTCATAGAAAATATGCGTCCTCCGACAGGAATCGAACCTGTATCCTATACGAAACCGTCATATAGCCTGACGAGCTTTTACCGATTTCACCACAGAAGAACATTTCGCTAAGCAATGTTGATTTTACTGTTTTTAAACTACAATTTCCCATGATTTTCTCACGTACATTCATCTCTGTTCGATGCGTATCCAAATGTAAACAAATGACATCACACATTATGAAATGGACAACGTCTGACGATTATTTTAAGACATTTTTATGTTTATAGATTCTTTTTTATAGATACAAATATTTAAGTATTTGTTATAAACAGAGCATTTACTTAAATATTTGTATCTATGTCCATTTCTCAAAAATTCTCGAAAGAAAAACGTCTGAAAAATTTAAAGGAAAGGTATTTGTGAAAAACGAGAGAGAAAAAACCTTTAGAAAGAAAGAAAGGAAGAAAGAAAGAAAGAAAATGAAAAGAGATACATATACATGAAAATAGAAAGAATTGGACTGGTCACAGAAGAAAAAAATACAAAAAACCGAAAAGGAGGAAAATGAAAGAAGGAAAGGAAATGAAGATTAATGTAAATGCAGAAAAGAAAGATAATCGACTGAAAAGAAAGAAAAATAGAAGGAAAGAAGGAAAAAGAAACGAACAGAAGAAAAAGAAAAAATAACATTCAATTTTAAGAATGAAAGGAAGAAAGAAACACAGAAACAAAGAACGAAAGAAAGAGAGAAAGATGCATAAAAGAAAGAGACTGACCGTAAAAGAAATAAAAAGAAAATTAAACTTAAAGGAAAGAAGAAACAAAAAAAGAAAACTAAGAAAAACGAGAAAAAGAGAAAACGAGATTTCATTTACGATAGAAAGAAAGATTAAAAGAAAAAACAGCGAAGGAAAACATTGATTTGCCTGTAAACGAAAAGTTTTGTATACAAAAAAAAAAAGACTTTTTAAAATTAATGAGGAAAGACTACGAAGAAATTGATTGATTTGTTGTTGATGTTTTTACGGCTTATCCACTTTTGCATGTGATTTCCAGCTGGAGTCTTTTCCTGAGATTTTAAGAATTCTTTAGAGATAAGAATTGTTGGATACACGTCCTAAAATTTAACCAATAGCTTGAAGGAAATGAAGTGAATCCATAAGTTTCGCAAGGGTATCTACACGTAAGTGAATATAAAAAACCCAGGATCAATTCGAACTCGGCACTCCGATTTATCATTCAGATCTGTTATCCATCACACAGCTTACGCATGCGCGCTTACAGCCACTAGTATTCCCAACGGTTCTGAATACTCTCGATGTTGCTTAACTACGGTGGCGTATAAAAAAGAACAAGGAACGAAAGCAATAGAGTTTTAACAAAACAAGCAAGAAAGAAAGAGAAGAAAAACATGAATACCGATGTAGAAATAGAGAGACATATAGAATAATCACACTAACTTAACAAAGAAACAAAAAAAGAAATGGTTTCGTTTGGTTTGTTGTGTTTTACGGCATATTAATCGCATTGGGTTATTTAATTCCGACAACTTTTTTCCTTGTAATATTTTCTTTTGTCAAAAATCTAACTCTGGTAATATTTTTTCCTCATAAATGTATAGCCGGTAATATTATTTTAAAAACATGTATTGCTGATAATATTTTTTTTTTTCAAAAATATATTGCTGGTAATAGTTTCTTTTTTCTTCAAAAATTTATTTCTTTTAATTATTTTACAAAGTATTTCTGATATTAAAACCTATTTTTACGCTTTTATAATGTTTGTTTTTTTAACCTCAGTTTGGAGGTTAACCTTTTGCCCATAGTTGGGACCTTAAATGGTACTACCACCCCAGGTCAGGGTGGACCTGGGTGTTGTTCATGATGACTGTAGTCTTTGAGTATAGAATCCAGAGGTTGGCAGTGAATATTTCGAAGACAGTAGGGAAGCGTAGTTCAGGTTAGTAGTGTATATCCCGATAAAGTAGCAGAGCGTAGTTCTTCCTTCTGTACTTTCGCCTGACAGGTTGGCACTGGATATTCGGAGGGAGTAATCAAAATGGCCGCCTTTATACACGACGGATTGAATATTTCACGTCTCCTGATTGGTTAATCTTCAATTGGGGAACTATAAAATGAGTCTAGTCGTTTGGGTTGGCTCACTAGTACTAAAGTACACAAAATAATCTAACACTGGGAACACCAGCAATTAAGAGGTGGTTCCACGCTCCTCAAAACCTCCTTGCTGTTGGACGTAGTTTATCGTTTTACCCAGGACGCGGATGTAGCTTAACGTCATAGCCAGGAGAGAAAAAAAAGGGAAATGGTTAAAAAAAGATAATGGGAAAAGAAATAGCTTTAAATAAACAAGATAAATTAGGATGTGTATACATTTATTTAGCATGAGTGGCTCTTAGGCACACTAATTGTTATATGAAAAAACAAAAAACAAAAAAATAAAAATAACGGAACAATACACGGATTCATTTAAAAACGTAAAATGTCTAATGTTTCTTTCTTAGCGCTGTTTTCTTCCAATAAAAGTACTCCTTCCTCAATGTTCAGTTGGAAATAAGGTAATATGTAGCATCTTCACCGAGACCTAAATATTGACGTCAAACGGGAATGTTTTATTTCCTTTTTCAGCGATATCTAAATATAGATGACATGGACAGTGTCAAGAAGGAAACATCGCGTACCTTGTCTTATGAATTTATTGATGCCACTTTCAAAAAATTCCCGTATTATTTGGCTTCCCCTATGTGCAAGAAATCTATTCAGACAAACCTATCCTATTTGGGATTCGATGTCATCGACAATATTCATAGAATTTTTAAGAGATATTATTAGATGTCCAACATCATCAGATTTTTTCGAATTTAAATCAATGTGATTCCTCAACTTTAGCATAGCTTTTTGCTTCCTGCCCTTCTCTTCTTCGGTCCATTCGTGTTTCTTCAACACTCCGAGAGCCAATCAGTTTTTTTTATTGATTGATTCGTTTTCCAAGGCTCATCAACCCTTTACAAATTATTTAAAACCAGGAAATATTTTTAGATTGTATTTATTTTAGATAATAAAAGATTAGCGATAAACGTTTCACTAATTAACCCACAGTAAGGGGAAAAGGGAAGTTTCATGCCTTTTCAAAGTGTATTTGCGAGTGAGTGAATATAACGAACATTACTGAAATTGGAACTCGTCTCTCCGATACAGAATTACGATTAACAATGCCATTATCTATTACTCTACCCCACATCCAAACTTACATCACCTGGTATTTCTGAGCGGTCAACTATCTAGGTAATGACCAGGCTCGCCGTTACTTAACTTCGATGATGATATGGGAACCGGTGTTTCAGTGTAATGTGGCCGAATGTCTAACCTCTTATTTAAACTATAACTATGCTGAGTGGATCTTACTTATAGTGTTGTATAGGACCCTCATGCTGGGAGGGCAACGTCTCTTTCTCTCTGTCTCTCTGTCTCTCTCTCGTCTGGTTTTATTATCGTCGACATGAACTAAATCTCCACTGGGGTGCCGCTTCAGACACGAAAGCGAACATGTCTGCATTGCTTGACGGTTAAGACTCGACTCATAGTAAAATCTTTCTCTATCTATGTCATGGTGAAAGACACCTAGTCTATAGATAATAGACTCTCCCATCCATTATAAGTAAGAGTCAGTAGGAGTCGAATACGGAAAAAATAGTCAGCTACCACAACTCGATTACGCTGCGTAATACTTAATATAACAAGTTCCTAACGTTTTTGTACGTTGAACCTATTTAGGACGAATTTAGTCCAAATACAGTTTCCACTAAGGAATTAACTTTACAACAACTTTTGGCGACGAGGATTTGCACTCATATGGAGGAAAAAAACATTCGTTCGCCAATACAACTTTTGGCGACGAGGATTTGCACTCATACGGAGGAAGAAAAAAAAATTCGTTCGTCAATATAACTTTGGCGGCGAGGATTTGCACTCATACGGAGGAAGAAAAAAAATTCGTTCGCCAATATAACTTTGGTGGCAAGGATTTGCACTCATACGGAGGAAGAAAAAGTTCGTTCGCCACAGTGGTTTTGGCGACGAAATTTGCACTCATAGGGAGGAAGAAAAGTTTTGTTCGCCACAAATAACGTGGGCGACAAAGTCAAAAAAAAAACTTGGAAATGTTTTTCGCAAGCCAAGACGTCAATTTAGTGACGAAAAATCTGTCGTATTCTCAACTGAGAAAAAGAAATATTTTTCTTGATAAGAGAGTTTGATAAAATAGGACACGAATTGCCAATTCGTTGAACCTCCTCTACAGTATTGAGGCATTGTGTAAACTTTTTGAAAAAAAAAAAATGGAGGAATGCAAAAGTCTATTCCAGGATTTTTTAAATTTCCAGTTGTAACAACAAACGAAAATATTAGAACAACAAAAAACATTCCAGAGGCAGTTACAGGAGGAAACTTTCAATAGACAAATGCAATTCTAACAAAAAATGGAACAGATGCATGGGGAGTTTCAAAGCAAAATTCTGGAAATAACTGAGAACAGGAAAGAGAAAAGTCTACAAAATGATTCATTCCCAGAGAATACAATATGGAATTCAATTGAAATATTCACGTACAGTCCAGATGAAGAGATAACTTTTGAAGAATATTATAAAAAATATACGGACGTGTATAACGAGGACTGCCACTTGTGGTCTGAAGGAAAGAAGGTTAGGCTTCTTTTAAGCAAATTAGGAACTGCTGAGCATAACAAATTGGTAAACTACATTTTACCGAAAAAAAACTAACGAGTTGACATTTACCGAGGTGGTTAATATATTAAGTGAATTATTTAGTAAAAAGACATCTTTGTTCCACAAGAGGTGGAAATGTTTGAATTTGAGGAAAGATGACGAACATGACTATATAATGTACGCAGCCAATGTGAATAAGCATTGTGAAGAATTCAAGCTAGCAGAGTTAAGGGCAGACAATTTTAAGTGCTTGGTGTTTGTTCAGGGGCTGGTAGCGGAAAAAGACGCAGAGTTGAGAAAATTAGTACTGGCAAAATTGGAAAGCAATCCAAGTATTACGGTACAGAAATTGGCAGAAGACTGCACAAGATATGTTAGCGTAAAAAAGACGCAAAAATGATAGAACAGTCTGGCGTTTCGCATGTAAGGAAAATACGGTACAAAGAAGAAAGTCAGTCTAACAAAAAGAATTATAAAATTGCAGATTATCAAGCAATAAGTAAAATACCAGAGAAAAACAAACAAAAACACCCGAAGCCATGTTTTACTTGCGGTAAACTACACTGGTACAGATACTGCAATTTTACGAATAAAAAATGTTTCAACTGTTGAAGAGTTGCCGGTCAAAAAATAAAGGCAATAAAATAAGAAAACTAATGTCCAACGAGGTAAACGATGAAATAACTAGAAAATTTGTTACCGTCGAAATAAATAATAAAAAAATAAAAATGCAACTTGACACTGGTTCGGATCTCTCTATCATAAATTTGCACACGTGGAAGAAGTTGGGGAAACCAACTTTAATGAAGACAAAGAAAATCGCGAAGTCAGTGACGGGGGAAAAATACAATTTATTGAAGAACTTGTTACAAACGTCACGTTAAATAAAAAAAAACGCGAAAAGTTAAACTATTTGTCATGGAAAATACCACGAACTTACTTGGTACGAATTGGATAACAGAATTTCAATTATGGGATCTACCGATAAATTCTTTCTGTTACAAGGTAGAAAGTTTAAACTCCGAAGCCAAAGAATTAATAAAGAAACTTAACGAAACATTTCCTACAGTTTTTTCTCCAGGGTTGGGAACGTGTACCAAGATGGAGGCAAAATTCTTTCTAAAAGAAAACGCTCAGGCGGTATTCAAAAAGAAAAGGAATGTTCCGTTTGCCTCAATGGAACAGATTGATAAAGAATTGGACAGATTAGAGAAATCCGGTGTACTCAAAAAAGTTGACTATAGTGATTGGGCAGCTCCGACGGTATACTTGAAAAAAGTCTAAAGACATTCGTGTTTGTGCGGATTTTTCGACGGGGTTAAACGCGGCACTCAAAGACTATAATTATCCTCTACCAACAGCGGAAGAAATATTTGCGAAGCTTAATGGAGGCACAATATTTTCGAAGATAGAACTCAGCGACGCATATCTGCAAATACCGGTAGAGGAAGAAACGTCTAAACTTTTGTGTATTAACACACATCGGGGTCTGTATAAATTTAACAGACTACCTTTTGGGATTAAGGTCGCCCCCGCCATTTTCCAACAAGTAATGGATTCGATATTGGGTGGTCTGGATTTTGCCGTAGCATATCTGGACGACATCCTCATGAGAAGTACAAGTATAGCAGAACATGTGAAACATGTAAATGCAGTAGTTTCCAGAATACAGGATTTTGGATTTAAACTCAAGGAAAGTAAATGCGAGTTTTTTATGGAGAAAATGAAATATCTGGGGCAGATCATCGATAAGAATGGTAGAAGGCCAGAACCAGAGCGAGCAGCGGCTATAAAAGGCATGCCGGCTCCGAATGATATTACCACATTACAAAGATTTTGGGATTAGCTAATTATTACCAAATATACATCCCTAAAATGTATGATCTGCAGGAACCATTAAATGAATTATTAAAGGAAGGAAAAACCTGGAAGTGGATTAATGAATGCCAGAAAGCATTTGAAAAGATAAAGGAAGTGTTAACCTCGGAATTATTTTTAACCCATTACAATCCGGATTTAGAAATCATAGTAGCTTGCGACGCAAGTGTGTATGGAATAGGAGCATGTATTTTACACAAAATGACAGATGGTCAAGTAAAACCAATTGTTCATGATTCTAGAGCACTACTTCCGGCTGTGTAGAATTACTCTCAGATAGAAAAAGAGGCGCTAGGAAAAATATTTGCAGTAGCGAAATTTCACCGTTTTATCCACGGTCGACATTTTAAGCTACAAACCGATCATAAGCCTCTAATTTCGATTTTTGGATCGAAAAAGGGTTTGCCGAAGCATACAGTAAACCGTCTACAAAGATGGGCTACAATGTTACTAAATTATAACTTCAGCATGGAGTACATACCATCGAATAAATTTGGCTATGCTGATGGGCTGTCCAGGTTAATTCCTAAAAGGAGCGAACCATTAGAAGACACAGTAATTGCGTCACTGAAGTTAGAAGAATAGCTGAAAGTGTAATGCAGTTCGGGAACTTCCAGTAACTCTAGAAAAAATAATAGAAGAAGCCACCAGGGACGAGTATATCTTGAAAGTAAAAGAAAAAATATCCAAGAGGGACCAATATACAACAAATGTGTTTTCGCTTTGCGATACAGTATATTTATATAGAGAACATGTGGTGATTCCATACACACTCCAAAAACAAATATTAAAGGATTTTCATACTGGTCATTCAGGCAGCACTAGGATGAAGAGCCTAATGCGAAGTTTTGTTTATTGGCCGAATATGGACAGGGACATTGAGAACGCAGTGGCAAAATGTAAAGGCTGTGCTTTGGCTGCAAAGGCACCGCCAGTAAAATTTTGTCCCTGGCCAAAAACAGACCTACCATTGTCTAGGTTGTCAACGGAAGTCAATTTGCGTCGAAACAATTCAAAGATTTCTGCAAGAAATACAACGTCGGACATGTTACCACAGCTCCATATCACCCAAGATCAAACGGGGTAGCTGAAAATTTGTGGACACCCTTAAAAGAGCTTTAAAGAAAGCTAGGAAATACATTCAGATGAAGCCCTACAGAAGTTTCTACAGGTATACAGACTTACCCCAAATAACGCAACAGCAGCCTCACAATCGCCTGCCGAGGTGATGTTTGCACGTCGGGTAAGATCTGTCTTTGATAAATTATTACCAAAAAAAAAACAAAGCCAGGTACAGAAAATATTATTCAAGTAAAGAAATACAATCCTGGTGAAAAAGTATACTTTAAGGTATATAAACAGAATAAATCATTCTGGGAGAGTGAAAAAATAGAAAAGCGGATTGGCAACATGATGTACTTCGTGAAAGGCAAAAAATTCACGTGCAGACGGCACATTAACCAGATCAGACGACGCTCTTCAGACGTGGTTGACTGCGGTCCAGTGGAAGAAACACCTATGGAGGTGATTTTTGATACATTTGATCTACCAACGCCAGTAACGATGTTACCTGAGGTACGCCGATCCAAGAGAAAAAGAAAGGCAATTGATCATTTTAAAATGGATCCAAAACTTAGGAGATACGCTACGATGTTGCTAAAAAAATGAAGTTTTTTTTTGTTTTCCTTTCCTTTTCTGTAACAAAATAAAATAAAATAAAAATAAGAAAACTGTTTTACTCCTATGGAGTAAAATTTTAGGAGGGGGTGTTATGGTGAAAGACACCTAGTCTATAGATAATAGACTCTGCCATCTATTATAAGTAGGAGTCAGTAGGAGTCGAATACGGAAAAAGTAGTCAGCTAGCACAACTCGATTACTCTGCGTAATGCTTAATATAACAAGTTCCTAACGTTTTTGTACGTTGAACCTATTTAGGACGAATTCAGTCCAAATACAGTTTCCACTAAGGAATTAACTCTACAACTGTCTATCATTCCCACCCTAACTCCGTTAACCAAATCGAATTCCTTATTATGTCTTGTATCTGGTTCCATGGTCAACCTCAGGAAGTTAGAGCAGAGATACACCTCCTCTAAAAATGAACTGTATTTTAATATTAGTTCAAGTATGTTACAATCCAGGATTACATATGTTTTTTGTTTTTGTTTTTAATTCAATCTTTCCATTCTTGATTATATAATCGTTTGGGTATCTCAACGTGGTGTAATGGTTAGCAACCTTGCCTCTCTAAATCAGTTACGACTGAAAAGTGACATCTATCCTCACCAGATGCCCCTTTATTTCGGCCTTGTGACACATCTACAGTTACGCTTCGAAAATAACCATTTTGAGCACACCCTGTGGCGATGTAATGGTTAACAAGCTTGTCACACTAAAATAATTACGACTGAGTAGTGAGTTCGCTTCTGAACTGAGTGCCCCATACTTTCAGTGCCCCTGTGCCCCATACATTCGGTGCCCCCTATCCCCTATATTTTCGGTGCGCCGGTGCCCCATACTTTAGGTGCGCCTGTGCCCCATACTTTCGGTTCCCCTCTGTTCCATACATTCGGTGCCCCTGATCCCCATACATTCGGTGCCCCCTATGCCCTATACTTTCGTTGCCCCTGTGCCCCATACTTTCGGTTCCTCTCTGTCCCATACTTTCGGTGCCCCTGAGCCCCATACATTCGGTGCCCCCTATGCCCTATACTTTCGGTGTCCCGGTGCCCCATAGTTTCGGTGCCCCTATGCCCCCACTTTCGGTGCCCCAGTGCTCCATACTTTCCCTGCCCCCTGTGCCCCATACTTTCGGTGCCTCCTGTTCCCCATACTTTCGGTGCTCCCTGTGCCCCATACTTTCAATGCCCATGTGCCCCATACTTTCGGTGCTCCTGTGCCCCATACTTTCGATGCCGCCTATGCCCCATACTTTCGATGCCCCCTATGCCCCATACTTTCGGTGCCCCTGTACCACATCTAAGCTACGCTTCGAAAATCACTATTATATAATCGTTTGCTGTTGCATCCTGGTTGTAATATTGCCTTCAAATTGACGGAAATCGGCTGCAACACAAACGAGCAATTGTTGTAACATTTGTGAAAAGATGACTGCATTTAAATTAAATGGCAAAAGAAATTGTCTTTCCCTCTAACCTTCTTTTCTTTATATATTTTTTGCAATGAAGTTCGTGGGGGAGATGCAATCCACCTGTCAGTGACTTGGATTTATTTGTCAGATTAATTCAAGTTAGGAACGTTTTGATTCCAGGGTAATTTCTCCGATTCAGTCGGCAACTTAACAAAATCTATTTATAAATTGTCACAAGAATACTATTTATTCGTATGTAAATCTCCTGGGTGAATCGCTGTTGATATTTCCCTCTATATACACTAACCACCTGTGCCCCAGTATGTAATCTTTATCTTTTAATAAATACACAGACTATTAAGCGAATGCTGCTTCCATTAGGACGTTTAGATGGAGATTTGATTTGAAGAGATCTATATCCTAGACGATATTTCACCAAGATAAAATCCTTCGTAACAGCTAGATCCCTGAAGGTAGTTATTAACGGCCAGTCCTCCCAGGCCCTGGTGGACAACGTAGACGTCCCTCAGAGCTCACTTCTCGGATCCATCCGATTTTTGGTTTACATAAATGATCTACCTAAGAATATATATCGATCATTTGTAAACGTCTATGCCAATGATAAGACGATATACGGGCGCAGCACAAAACGTCTTTACGATCAGACATAGGCATCTGGCCGCTCTTTCGATTCAAACTAACGCCAGAGTGGAGAAAGAAACTGGCAGTTTTCTTTCAATGCCTGTAAAACCAAACTGGTTGCATTCCATCACTGCCGAGCAGACCCCGTACTACCGCCAGTCACAATGAACGGATGTCCCCTCGAGGAGGCATCAAACTCACACCCGGCCTTAAGAGGAATTCCTAAATATGATCCAACGCTAAAGATGCAAGTACAATGATCGGTTCACTGTACCTGACTCCCCCATTCTATCCTCTTCATTTATAAGAGCAAGATCAGGCCGAAAATGGAATACTGTTGGCATATTTCGGTAGGAGCTGCCCAAACCTGACATTCCCTTTTTATTACGTCGGCGCGAAGGCAGTTCTACTCATACAGCATCTTCCCACGAACCACTACCCTGTGGACCAGACTCCCGAGAGAATGTTTTCCCGATCACTACAATCTTTACATGTTCAAGTCCAGAATCAACAACTGTTATCTTCCCCTTACATCCATATAAACTACCACTAAATCGAGTGGCTACCGAGCCTGTCCAGTGTGAACCTTACTGGAATATATATATATATATATATATATATATATATATATATATATATATATATATACGTTGAAAATTGACTAATGCATGGAATAATAATGCAAACACAAAATGTATTTAGAATAACATGTATTGAAACAAGAAAGTGTACACAATATTTACATATAGTCTTTTGTATATTCCTGGGAAGACCGTTCCTGGAGAATGTGTTGACTAAGTCGCAGTCGGGCAGAGTCTCTAGTTGGATCTCTTGATTTGCCTCCATGTCTTCCGGTACCAACCATATTTATATCGTCGGTACTCCGCTATGCAAATTAGGTGGATCCTACCACAACACCCCCTCCCAAGCCTTGGAATCCCTTTTGGATTTCAAACTGGCTTCCTATATGGGATGGTGATTATGGTTATTTCTTTGTAGATCCCCTTTGCATACTTCATATGTATATGTCAATCTGCTTAATTTTAATATCTTTTCCGTTTTGGATTCACGTCCAATGGGTCCGTGAACTTTCGTTTCCTACCGGATCTTCTCGGTTCAGGAGCACTCTGCGGAGGTTCTACTTGAAAAGTATCATACATTACATCAATGGGATCTTCCTCCTCATCCGGTATACTGTCTTCATGCTCTAGAACGTAACATGTTTTGAGTTGGTTCTGGTGCCTTTTATGAGTATTCTTCGGCCCTTTAATTATGTAAATCAGGTCACCGATTCTCTTGTCCACTATGCCTCGCTCCCAGAACTCAACGTTGTTTCTGTAGCACTTGAAAAACACCTTCTCTCCGGCGGTGTATCTTTTTCTAGCTGTATACATAGTGTTCTTTACTCTATTTCTTCCTGACAAAAGCTTGTCAAACACTGACTTAATTTTCCTAGCGAACATTAGTTCAGCTGGTGCCATGTTTGATTGTGTTCTCTGGTTTGGCGTGATTCTGTATACTTGTAGGAATTGCTGAAGCGCCTTTTCCGTTGGAACTCCTGAGGCTTTCTTCAGAGCGCGCTTTAAGGTATCGACAAATCTTTCTGCGAGTCCATTGGATCTCGAATGATACGGCGGCGTCGTTATGTGGTTAATTTGATATAACTCACAAAATTCCTTAAATTCTTCAGAAGTGAATTGTGTACCATTGTCACTCACAATACACTCTGGCACACCGAACCGTGCAAATAGTTCATGCAAAAAACTTGTTGTGGTATTGGACGTATGCTTTTTGCAGCGTAGTACTTCCGGCCATTTTGTAAAGCTATCTACCACTATTAAGTAGTAATAATCTTCTACTGGACCAGCGAAATCAATGTGTGATCTTGTCCACGGATGATCCGTCTTTGGCCATGGTTTGTGTACTATAGGTGGTGCCTTAGCTGCTAACGGACAGCCTTTACATCGATGAACCATGTTTTCGATATCCACATCCATTCCTTTCCAATATACAAAACTTCGCATTAAGCTTTTTGTTCTATTAATCCCCGGGTGACCCATATGAAAGTCCCGTAGGATTCTTTTCTGCAACATTTTTGGTACTACTACTCTCTCACCATATAATAAAATTCCGTCACCAATTGAATAAATCTCCTGAACTTTTTGGTCATTTGCTACCATTTTACGTTTTATTTCTAAAATGAAATCATCGCTTTCAGCTTCTTTTTTGATTTCCTTTGATGTAACCGGTAGCTCTACAATATTGTTTACCATGCTTTTCACCTCATAATCTGCTCTGATAATTGCAATAATTGATTCTTCGAATGTTTCTTCTTGACTCGGTACGAGTCTTGATAAAGTATCCGCATGAATTATATTTTTGGATGATAGGTGCTTTATGTGAAAATCATAATTGAGAAGAATGGTTCCCCATCTTAACAGTCGATTTGCCGTGTAAACGGGTAACCCTTTCTTTGACCCAAAAATAGTGATCAGAGGTTTATGATCCGTTTCTAACATAAAATGTCTGCCGTAGATGTATCTATGAAATTTTGTTATGGCAAAAATGATACTCAGCGTCTCTTTTTCTATCTGTGAATAACTTCGCTCTCCTGGGAGTAATGCCCTCGAAGCATGCGCAATTGGTTTTCTAGAACCATCTGGCATTATGTGTTGAATACATGCTCCTACCCCGTATGAACTAGCGTCACTTGCCACTACAATATCAAGTTTAGGATTGTAATGGGTTAAAAAGAGGTCGGACGTAAGCATTTTCTTTATTTCATCAAAGGCTTTTTGACATTCTACCGTCCATTCCCATGCCTTGTCTTTTTTCAGTAGTTCATTCAACGGAGTTCTTAGATTGTACATTCCTTTAATGAACGCTTGATAATAGTTTGCGAGCCCCAGAAAACTCTGTAGTGTCGCCACGTTAGTGGGCGTCGGCATGTTTCTAATCGCAATGGACCTTTCCGGATCTGGAAATCTGCCATTTTTGTTGATTATGTGACCTAAATACTTAATTTCCTCCAAACCAAATTCGCACTTTGATTCTTTGACTTTAAATCCAAAGTCCTGAATCTTTTTAAATACTTGATTGAGGTGCTCTCGGTGTTCGTCGACGTTTGCACTCCTTACTATGATGTCATCTATGTAGGCACACGCAAAGTCTAAATCATTCAACATGACGTCCATGGCTTGTTGAAAAATGGCTGGTGCCACTTTAATACCAAAAGGAAGCCTGTTGTACTTGAATAAACCTCTATGCGTGTTTATCCCTTGTAACTTCGAACATTTCTCTTCGACGGGAATTTGGAGATAGGCATCTGATAAGTCGATTTTTGAAAAAATCACTCCGCCATTTAGCTTGTTAAAAATCTCCTCCGGACTCGGTAACGGGTAATGGTAGTCCTTAATTACCGAGTTCAACCCTGTCGAAAAATCAACGTAGACTCTGATTTGGTTTGATTTCTTTTTTATGCACACAATCGGCGCAGCCCATGAATTAGATTCTACTTTTGAAATAATTCCCATTTTTTCCAACCTATCAAGTTCTTCGTTAACTTTCTCTACGCTTGCGAAAGGCACGTTACGTTTCTTTTTAAAAATAGGCATAGTATTTTCCTTTAATTCAAATTTAGCTTCAAACTTGTTGCATCTTCCAAGACCAGGTGTAAAGGTTTCCGGAAACTTTTCCTTTAATTAATTTTTAATGTCCTGTTTTCTTTTTTGCGTATTACTTTATACTTTTCTACAGAATGAGTTTAACGGTTTATCCCACAATTCGAATGTTTCAATAAAATCTGTACCCAACAAGTTTTCCCCATTTTTCAGAATTTAAACTTTTATTTTTTTTTTACGATCCCGTTCAATTTCATGGGAAGTACAACCTCGCCTTCGAAGTTAATTTCCTTTCCAGTTACCGTTCGAATGAGTTTCGTTGACTTCAGTATTGTAGGTCTTTTTAAAATTTCCCATGTTTTATCGTTCATTATTGTTAAATCTGACCCCGAATCGAGTTGAAATTTGATATTCTTTTTGAATATTTCAGTCGTCACATATTTCCTCAAATCTCTATCTGATTTGATATTCGAATTTGTTTGTCTAATTCGGCTATTGAATTTTTTCGTTTTACAACACGATCCTTTGTGACCATTCTTTTGGCACACGAAACATTTCTTATTTCTATATGGGCAATTTACCTCCAGTGTCTTTCGTTACAACGTCTGCAATTATATGGTGGGACCTTTTTTCCATCCTCGTTCTTTTTATTTTCTTGTCTATTATTAAAATACGCCGAATTTTTCCTCCAATTTTTCTCTGATGGGTAATTTGACTGTTTTTTTTATTTTTTTAATATAAGCAATGCCAGCTTCTTCGATTTTTTGCGACTCTTTCTTTAAACTTACGGCCCGTTGACACTCCTCTGCTAACTTTTGCAGGGTAAGGTTTTGTTCAGATTCGAGTTTAGACAAAACTCTACGTCTTATTTCGGCACTCTTACTGGATACCAGTCCTTGAGCAAAAATTAAACACTTGAATTCTTCAACCGTAATCTCTGCCAATCTGAAATTGTCACAATGTCTATTCACTATAGATGCATATGTTAAGTAATCCTGATCGTCGGATTTAGAGAAATTCATGTATAACCATCGTTTATGCCAAAGCGACATATTTGCTCCAAACAGCTCTTTTAGCAATTTCACTATTTCCGAGAATTCCAATTCAGTTGTTTTTCTCGGTAGAATAAAATCTACAAATTTGCTATGTTCTGCTGTACCTAGCTTTCTTAGTAATAGACTGACTTTTCTTGAATTCGACCAGTTTTCACAGTCTGTGTAGAAAATATCTTCATATCGTTTAAAGTACGCTTCAAACGTTTTTTCTTCGTCTGGCACATAGTTGAAAGTTTCCAGCGAATAAAATATGGTGTTATTAGAATATGAAGAATTTCCTTCATTTGCCTGATAGTTTTTTAATTTCTCCAGTGTTAACTTTTGAATTTCTAAAAGTCTTTCATCTTGCTTTTCTTGATATTTTTGCAGCGCTATCAGTTGTTCTTGCTGTCTTTCATCTTGCTTATCTTGATATTTTTGCAGGGCTATCTGTTGTTCTTGCTGTCTTTCATCTTGCTTATCTTGATATTTTTGCTGTGCTATCTGTTGTTCCCTTATTAATAAGGCAAACTGTTCCTGCTGGGATTTGAATAATTCAGATATGACTTTGGATAATTCATCCATCTTTAGCAGGATAGTGTTAATGCAACAAAGAATATACTATTAATTTGTGTATCCACGGATATCATATAAGCTGACCCAAAAAATCGAAACAACGTACGACTTTTTAATTTTACGTCTTGCTTTTACATTCACGCCCGGGATAATCAACTTCGGTATGTTTTTTTTTTTTTTTGTGAACAGAGACCGTCGGACTTCTTTTTTTTTTCTTTTTCGACTTCTGTTCGCGTATTTTAATGACAACTTCTGATTTTATTATCAGAGGTAATTTGTCACTATATTGTTGAACAAACAAAAAAAATAATTTTTTAAAGTTCGTTACCTTTCAAAGTCGACACGGTGTATTTGTGCTCCTTTTACTTCCATGCATGTTTTTGTAGTCAGCCAGTTTTTTTTTCTTTTTAACGGGTGCCTCGTTGTAGATAATTTTTTCAATTTAAAATTACCGTTATTCGTTTACGACACATTTCAAATTTTTCTGAGTGAACGTTCCTTTATGCTTAGTCGTCTTTTAACGAGTTCTACATATCCAGAAGTTCAGAATCCTTCGTCGTTACGTTAAAGTTGGACTTTGAATTAATAATTTTTTTTCAGCCTGGGTTCTTCAATGACTTATCCCAATTGTTGAAAACTCTCAATTATTAATTCTTTTTTTTTTTCGTATGGTTCGTTCTACTTCGTCGCCATTGTTGAAACTTGACTAATGCATGGAATAATAATGCAAACACAAAATGTAGTTAGAATAAAATGTATTGAAACAAGAAGTGTACACAATATTTACATATAGTCTTTTGTATATTCCTGGGAAGACCGTTCCTGGAGAATGTGTTGACTAAGTCGCAGTCGGGCAGAGTCTCTAGTTGGATCTCTTGATTTGCCTCCATGTCTTCCGGTACCAACCATATTTATATCGTCGGTACTCCGCTATGCAAATTAGGTGGATCCTACCACAACAATATATATAGGGTGTTGCAGCAAAATCCGACACTTGAAAAAAACAAAACAAAATAGGCAATAAAAACAAAAGTTGTATATTTCAGATACCCGACAATTTAATAACTAACTAACGTTTTTCTCTCTACCCTTTTCCAGGATTGAATATGAGCGCAGAGCAGGGATAGTAACTTCTGTCCGCGTCGGGAAGAAGCCTGCGGAAGTGATGGCCTGGTTTGGGTTCAAGAGGACCATGGTCATGGACATTTCGAGGAAGTGGAAGTCGTGTGAGAACAAGGACAAGTTTACAGCTGAACGTAATACCAACAACATTCGTCCTTCTGCCGTTAGCAGCGACGAGTTCGTCGACGCCGTCAAAGAGATAGTGGACAATGATGGAAGCCAGAGCTACGCCAAGATCGCCGCTGACATGGGCTGTCACAATTCGACGATCTGCCGAACGATCATGAATCACATTAGTTACTCCTCCTACCTAAGTCTCACCGCATGCTCATCACGAATGCCCCCTAGGATTCGATGAAGGTCAAGGCGACTGCTTTGCTGAACGAGCACAAGCATGGGTCCGCCGGGATGCTGAGATTCTTTTCATCAGAAAAGAATTTCATCCCGGATCAGATGAGCAACAGGCAGAAAGACATGTGGATCTGCAAAGACATCAAGGAAGTTTCTGTCGTGAAGCTTGGCGTCACCTCCAGTGATGGGAACGTAATGCCTCCGTTATTCTTTCAAAAGGGCCTGAGAGTCACCTCTGAGATCTACCAGGAGATGCTGAGGAGCATGGTGAAGCCGTGGATGAATGAGATCGCCGCCGGATGCCTCTACGTCTTCCAGCAGGACTCCTCTCCTGCACACAAAGCCAAGACGACCTAGCAGTGGCCGCACTACAATATTCCTCACCACTGGTCGCCGGACTTGTGGCCGCCCACCTCACCCAACCGCAACCCCCCTGACTATTTCTTCTGGGACGTGATCGAGGCCAAGACCGACAAGCACACCCACAACACGGTCGACTCTCTGAAGTCTGCCATTGTGAAGGCGTTCGCCGCTATGGAGAAGTCATGGTCGCCAAAGCGTGTGACTCATTTCGCGCCCGCCTTGAGATGAAAAAGAATGCAGTATGTAACTCTAACCGTTGGTAAATAGACTGCCGGATAAATGCATATACAACTTTTGTCTTCATTACCTATTTCGTTTTCTTTTTATGTGTCGGATCTTGCTGCAACACCCTCTATATGAAATGTAGACTCAAATGATATGTGCGAGAAACTAATCTCTCTCTCTCTCTCTCTCTATATATATATATATATATATATATATATATATATATATATATATATATATGTGTGTGTGTGTGTGTGTGTATATATATATATATATATATATATATATATATATATATAGAGAGAGAGAGAGAGAGAGAGAGAGAGAAAGAGATAGAGAGAGAGCAAGAGAGAGAAGACTCATTATATTTGATTTTCGTGGCCAAGGCTTGTTCATAATAAACCACGCTGATAAAAATATGTTTTAAATTATTGTAGTTAAAATATTTAATTGAATTGTAGTTTAAATCTGAATTTGACGTTAAGCCCAGATTAACATTTAAGATTGAAAATATGTTTCGAATTAATAAATATAATTTCTAAATTAGAGAACCGCTGGTTTTGAAAATGTAAGTAAACAAAAACTAAAGTTAGAAAAAAGGGGCTAATTTTTTTCCAAACATTTATGGTTATATGAAATATAAATTCTAATTTAGAGAGACGTTGGTTCAACCACTAAAAATGCTATTAGAAAATCAAGTGAGGTAACATTATTTTCCCCGGAATCATTAGAGTATTGAATAATATTATTAATATTAATATTCCTAAAAAAATAATAAACTAAAACTATTAAAATCAGTAATAATAAAATATGATGTACTAAAGTAAAATAAAATAAGATAAAATAAAATGAAATGAAAGTCATATATAGGTATTTATAATTATTCAAATAAGTAAATAAATAGATGTATAAATCAGATAAATAAATAAATAATTGAATAATAATAATGAATGACAAAAAGATGAGTAAATACACGTTTCTAATAGTAAGACTAATGGTCAAAGAAAGAGACAACAAACAAAGCAAAAATAAAAATAATAGTTATATACTAAAAATTGTAGTGATAGGATAATGGAAAAAATGAAATGATAAAAAAGTTAAATGCGTTATGGTCTAATATTAACAATAGTTGTACAACAAAGGTAGCCAGAAAGAAAAGTAAAAAAAATATGAAAAAATATTAATAACAATAGTAGTAAATTTGTACGCTCGCTCCGGCTAGACTATATATAAACTGGGTGAAAGTGTGTGAGTAGGTATTTGGTTCTACATAGACACGTGCTAATCCATTCACTTCTTTTGTTTATATATTTAGTTTATAAACATATATTTAAGAGAAATAAAGCCGCAAACGTTTTTGATTAATATGTATTTTTTAAAAAATATTTTATTTTGTATATTTCGTTACACGGGTTTCAAATCTTGTGAAACTCATCAGGTGACAATTTTCAGTTGATCATATTATTCAAAGAATTTAATATTTTCTTCCTATGTTAAACCTTTTTGAACCATTGACTGCTGTGTGTATTATTAGTCATCCAACATCTAAACCTGTCTTTGTCTGGCCGAAAAACGTTCTTCTGGTTGAGGGGTTTATAAGTTGTGGGGTTTGAAAAAGTATAGCAGTTTGCTTCTATAATTATGACACAAACCCCACATTTTTCTTGTTGCGTTTTGTGACCCTTTGTATTGTGTTTGTTTTAAGTTTTTTGTTTGGTGCTTGCTTTTAACCCTAACGCTAAACCCTCATTCAGAAAAAAACATTTTTCGTTAAATCCAAAACAGATTCGGATGTCGGATGACTACTACTACTACACACAAAAAAGCAATCGTTCAAAAATGTGTAACATAGGAAGAAAACATTCATTCTTTAAATTCATATATTTAACTAAACCTTCTTCTCCTGACGACGGTTGCAAGATTCAAAACCCGTGTAGCAAAATATATAAAGTAACGTATGAAAAAAATCACATAATAATTATAAACTTTTGCGGCTTTTTCTATGTTTCTATTACGAACTTTACCCTTGTTGAAACAACAATAATCTCTCCCTTATATATATATATATATATATATATATATATATATATATATATATATATATATATATATATACTATTTACATTATTCGGATTATTGACCTCGTCTTTGTTACCATATCTATCAACTTTTCGGTCGTTGCACACTCCGGCCTTCTTCAGGTGGTTGGAATGTCGAACTGAACCCTTTATTTCTCTCACTGGAGTAGACTGTTCTAGGTCCATGTGCCATGTCTAATGGATGTCAGTTATCAGTTATCTCCTGTTAATTCCCCTCTTCAAGTTCTCCACCGCTTTAACCAGGTATTGAACTCACACTTTTGGCTCCTGTCACTGGATCTAACTAACGCCTTTGTCCACTGTGCCATATGTCATTGTGTATGAATTTCTGGGTATTATAAACCTAGAGTCTTCAGCAACCATTTTTACCAGTGCTCGTATTGCAATTTTTGCTGATATCATTGCATGTATTTTAACATGGAGAACTTGGAGAGGGGAATTAACAGGAGATAACTGGTAACTGACATCCATTAGACATGAAACGTGGAACTATATGTCTACTTCAGTGAGCGAAATAAAGGGTTCAGTTCGACATTCGAACCACTTGAAGAAGGCCGGAGCGAACAACGGCCGAAACTTTGTGATAAATATGTCAACAACGATGAGGACACTAGTTCGTATATGTACATAATACCTCATTTCAGAAATATAGACATATATATATGTACATATATATATATATATATATATATATATATATATATATATATATATATAAAACTTTGAGGAAAAATATCATATTTTTTATTATTAAAATAGATAGAAAAGTATACCGTTAAAGAACAGGATTTTAGGCACCTTTCGACCGACACTTCCTCAGAAATATATACCACAATGCGTACTGACTGTAAAAAAAAAACAGAGATTTATGCATAATATGTTGAAAATTTATATTTCTGATAATAATAAATATTCGTTTTGTTCCTCATTCTGAGTTTCATTAATAAAACGGTGAGCAATAATATATACATTTCTGGTCTATTATTTCTAGAGAGAGAGAGAGCGGGGGGGGAAGGGAATAAGAATGTGGGTAGGTGGACATAGGAATCAACTACAGAGAGCGTCTGTTAGTTTCAGGCCTCAAGCAATCAACTGACATATTGAGGTGGTTACGCAGACCACTTGAGACATGGAAATACAGTCCCCATCCATTGTTCATTTGCATTTCCACAGTTTCTATCTACAAACGATGTATCCAAAATGTTGAATATCCTTCATTAATATTGTGTAGAGAGGTGTGGAAAATTGATCATATTGAACAAGATTGTCATTTGTCATCAATTTGTAGCCGGAGGTGTTATGACTTCTTGCAGATGAGGTCGTGAACTTACAATGTAAATATAATTTTCAAAAGAAATTAACTTCAAAACTTGAGGGAATTTTATTCATCGATTTAATAAAGAACAAGCTACCTCAGAAAACAAGAGAAAGAAAATTTTATTTACGTGTATATAGATAGTTAAAAGAATAATAGGAAAAAATATATTTCTTTAGCCTTAATGTGCGTGCGCGGATTTGTGATGTCCTCGAAGTTTGTTTGAAGTTAAGTAGTCGGTTTACCGGGAAACTAAATGCTTATTACATTAATACTTATTTATGACAATTATATTTGTTCCAAACTGTTTGTGTACATTTGGTTAACGTTTTATATACATTTTGAGCACTATTCATTCTCTTAAGATCTCAAAATGTCCTACTTCAACATTGCAACTTTCCTCGAACATTTCCAAAAGACTCTGACACACAAACCAACACAAATACCGATCTGCATCAATTTCATTTAATACTTCTTAGATATACTCTTTTAATTCGTCTATTCTGTGGGGATTTTTTTCAAAAAACTTCTCCTACACATCAAAACATTAACCCATAGGTGGCAGATCTGATGAACGGTGTCTATTCGATCTTGCCCCTTCTCCCGAACAAACGCTGTGGAAATGTTTGGTTAAGGTAGTCACTTGCTTGGGGAGTTGCTCAAATGGTGAAAAAAATATACACACACATATATATATATATATATATATATATATATATATATATATATATATATATATATATATATATATATAGTTAAACCTAGAAAGCCAGACAAACCTACCAATGTTTCACCTAAGCGGATCGTCAGGGAAATATTGTGTAGAGAGGTGTGAAAAATCCGATTAGGTAAAACCTTGGTAGGTTTGTCTGGCTCTCTAGGTTTAACTAGGTCTGCTCTACTTATTGTATTGAGCCCTTTATTTAGTTATTTTGTGTACTCGTATCGGTTTTTTTTTCTTTGGGCTTTGGACTTGCATGCTAGACCATTATTTTCGGCTGAAGTACTTCTTGGTTCTTTCTTTTTTATACCTTTTTTTCCCTTTGGTATTGGTTTGATTATTTGCAAATCAAGACACCGAAGGTTTTCCGAACGAGTATAGTTTCCTATACTTATCAGATTACTACTAGTACTAATAATAATAATCTATATATATATATAGATATAGATTATTATTAGTAGTAGTGGTAGTAATCTTATAAGTATAGGAAACTATACTCGTATGAGTGTGTGTTTGTATGTGAGTTTGTGTGTATACTGGTTGCGATGGTTAAATTGTCTCCAAATTATATTTTTAATTTTGCGTATGCGCGTTGGTTGTTTTTTGATTTTATCGAATTCACAGTATAGTAAAAAGTCAGTTGGGCACTGTCTGTGAGAAAAAGCGCACCATGAACAATTCGCCCCGCCAGAAATTTGGAAACGGCATGTTGTACTACTTGGCATTCGCGCCGGAATTTCCAATACAAATATTTCAGGGAATTTCTGTGTCAATCCGAGGAGAGCGCAGAGGGTTCGAAAAGATTTGGATGAGTCTAATGGTGATTACGATGGTACGGCAGCTCGGAAAATTCTCTCTCTCTCTCTCTCTGATCGTTCTGATAAGAAAAGAAATCCAGAATTTGTTGGTGAGAGCCTCAGACGCAATAGGTAAGCCGACATAAAGTGACTTCAAGAGGTAGTGCTGCCCTGTATCAAGAGGGTGGCTACTGGAAGACCCCATGTCTAGCTACAGGAATCTGCACCATGAAACACAAGCAGGAGTTCTCAATCATGGCTGTCAGACAATTTCCGCGAACACATCAACCCTTACATCTAGCCACCTAACTCCCCAGTCTGCAATCCCCTTGATTATTATGTGAGGCGCAGTTGAGTGAGAGACCAAGAAAACTCCTTGTAAAACTAAAGACGTACTGACGGCAAGGAGTATAGCAGCATTCACTAACTTAAACAAGGAGACCGTCCAGAAGAGATACAGGAGATTCCGAAGTCGTCTGGAGTTCCTGGTTGCAGACAATGACGATTTTATTGAATTAATTTAGTCTTTAGTATTTCAAGATATCTTTAGATGACAATCTATCCTATATGTTCCTTAAAATGCGATGTGAGTGTTATATTCATTTTTGCGTCAGTTAGACGACAATTTATCCATCGAACCGTGTATATGAAAGATCTATAAACTATTGAATTTTCGTAAATAACTATATATTTAGATGACAGCATCATGGGAAGCAGGAACAAATTCTTTCTTGCAAAAAAAAATGTTCAATAATACAAGCTTTGACTCGGCTCTAGATTGAAAATCGACTTCTCGGACGAAAATAACATAATTAATGGAAGAAGATGTAGACCTACTCACCAAAATTTATTCTCTGTTTCATATTTTCAAAGGTTCGATTAAATTAAAACGAGAATATTTTAATTTAATTTTTATCGTCATTACAAAGTTGTTTACAACTCTCGAGGAATTTCGTATTAGTACTTGGGTTGACTTAGAAGTTGCCTCAAGCGACAAATTGATTTCACTCAAGATCTAATGGGAATTTGTGCCGGCAGAAAGGTTCACAATTACACCTCTCTTTCTATCTCTCTCTCTCTCTCTCTCTCTCTCTCTCTCTCTCTCTTTCTATCTTTCTCCCTCTCTTTATTTGTACACACACACATACATACATATATATATGTATAACAATTATACAAATCGTCACAGGTATTTTCTCCTTCTTGATACATACATACACACACACAAATATATATATATATATATATATATATATATATATATATATATATATATATATATATAAGTGAACATTGACGTCAACACTTAGAGGCGACAGGCTGTTTCATGCTAGACGCAATCATCAGGAATGTCGTCTCTAAGTGTTGACTTCAATGTTCAATTTTATATTTACACACGTTCTATCTCTGATATTGAGCACTTTATCCCATAAATGTAGCACACCTTAAGAGTATATTTCTTCACACACACACACACACACACACACACACACACACACACACACACACACACACATATATATATATATATATATATATATATATATATATATATATATATATATTGTCATCCACATACTGTATCACAGCTCATCAGTGTAGCTAGACGTCCGTTTGCAGTTACATATATGCGTGTGGATGCATCAATATATCTCGAGCCTTCTGCGGACAACATAACATCCTTCAATGAAAATGTAATGACATTTTGGAGAAATAATAATCAAGTAGATAAAAGGTTATACGATAATCATTTCGGATCCAAAACCAGATAATTACAAACGACTGACGTTACGGATTTATTGATCAACTTCTGCGCGGCTATAATTTATCGGTAAAGCACCTATGACAGAAAATGGATCGTTTTTATGGTTTCTGATTTGTGTTGCAAATAAATCTTTCGCTTCGTACATGTTAATTTTCAATCAGTGTCCTCTCTCTCTCTCTCTCTCTCTCTCTCTCTCTATATATATATATATATATATATATATATATATATATATATATATATATATATATATAATGTCGTCATCCACAGACAGACTGTTTCGCTGTATCACAACGCATCAGTGTGGCTAGACATCCGATCACTTCAACCGGGACCGAAACCTGACCGATTTGGCATCAGTCGGAGATTCTAACCCATAGGCTATCGGCGCCCGTTTTATAATTGTCTATTTGAGTAGCAATCCCTCTTTTATCAAAGTTTCATTAAAGACGACAGAACAGGTACTGTTCTTCACCATTTATTCAGTTTTTATGTTCTGGACATAACGTGAGTAAAACTGTCCGAACGTTCTATATATCCGAGGGCTTTCAATGATATTTTATGAGCCATTGACAAGGTATTTTTTTTTTAATTTTCATTTTTAAATGAATGTATAGATTTTATATATATATATATATATATGTATCTAGACCGATGGATTTGTAAAAAAATAATTTCAAACAGGGTCAGCACATTATAAGCGTGTTCATATTTGATGTTACTGAGTTTAGTAATTTCTTTTCATTTCTTATGAATACTTCCATTATTTTTATCCTTTTTTTTACACGGGGCTGAGGCTATTATAGTCGCATTTTCCGCCAGTATATCGCGATTGGACTTTGGTTGCTTTCCGTGTGTGATTAAATGAATCCTATTTGGACATCTTAGCTGGACAGCGTAAATATTGATAACGGAGTACCTGAGCGCGAATTTTCATGGCTCTGTTTTAGTTTGCTTACTAGTGACCTTAAGCACTACAGTTTTTGATTTAGCTATGTGTTTGTCTTTTCTCGTGGCTTATTCTCGTACGGAGACAGAGAGGGGGTGGAGAGAAAGAGAGACAAACAAACAGACAGACAGACAGACAAAATTAGGAATACACATTACCACACATTTCTTGCTTCTCCATATAATAATTTTAACGAACTTACATGCATATAGAATTATCGACTGTTATAATACACATAGTACACGACTGACCAATGAGAATCGAACCAAACAAACGGAAAATATATTGTCTGTTTTCTCTCAATCAATAACGAAGTTTTAATAAAAGTGAAACATGTTAGACGGATAAACGTTTCCTATTTGTTCTTCCTCTTATCATATATACATTATGGGTAGAAAGTCATACTGTACTAGCGGGACGGCTATATATATATATATATATATATATATATATATATATATATATATATATATATATATATAGGTAACTATACTCGTGTCGAAAAACCTTCGAATTCTTGATTTAACAATAGCCAAACCAGTCTCGAACGGAAAAAAGGTTTTTAAAAAGAAAGAGCCAGGAACATGAAAGTCTGTCGAAACTAATCGCACAGATACAGGTTCAAGGCCCAAAGAAAAAAAAACCGATACGAGTAAACAACTAACTAAAGAGCTCGATACAAACGTAGAGCAGGCCTAGTCAAACCTAATGAGCCAGACAAACCTACCAAGGTTTCACTTAGCAGATCGTCAGTGTCAGCTGACCCTGACGATCTGCTTAAGTGAAACCTTGGTAGGTTTGTCTGGCTCATTAGGTTTGACTATATATATATATATATATATATATATATATATATATATATATATATATATATATATATATAACAGTTCTGTGTCTCAATTAAAGCCGAAACATATTTTGATGATTTTAAGAATAATTCTCAACAATTCTACATGACAACAAAGGGACATAGGACATCCAGTTGCTCGGAAATATATTTGAAAGAATCCTAAATTGTTTAACATAAAGAAGTTTTTCCTGCATTATTATTATTATTATTATTATTATTATTATTATTATTATTATTATTATTATTATTAATATTAGTTCCTTGGATTTCATTTCTATACACATTTCCTTCCGTGTCCACCCCGATACCTAAGGTCAGAAATGGCTTCATGACATCCACTGATCATCTTTGTGACTCGACACGAAAAAAAACCGAAGATCACACACATTTTGCATAGATAAAGCTCTTCGTAATATGAGCACTGTACGTGCGAGTACAATTGTCTGCATTTCTTTAAGGAATCTGCTACCAGGATTCACTTTCAATGAGCCTCTCCGAACCGTTTCCAATCAAGTCCAATGCTCCAATTATAACTGGAATTATTGATGCCCTCATGTGTTACATTTCTTAGATTTCCACTTCAAGGTCTATTATATAGGAATAAAGTGTCGCTGCCGACACTTGAGTTTGAACATAGATCACCAGTGAGCAAACGCAAGCGATCCCATTATTGATTTAAAGTAGACCACGTGACCATAGAGGAAACTCTTATATGGGGGAAGTAGCTAACGACTAACGATAACAATTTCTAGTCTATCCTGATCCCTACACAGATAACTATTCCTCCTCTTTACTCTGTTACTATACGGGTCGCTATTCTCTTTTCTATACTATTCACTATGCTGATTAATATTCGGTACTTACTTCCGAGCGAGTATTATCGAACAAATACGATTAGTGCGAGTGATATTCGAAGGCGTCTGACACTAGTATTGTCCAACGGCGTTACTATAGTTGTATCTGCGATTACAAAGTCTCTACTACAACGAGCATTAAGAAAGTGATAACGAGTGTTCGTTGACATCACAAAAAGTTCTTTGTATTTTGATAGATTTTTGAAGATTTTCAATTTTATACTGACATATCAATAAGAAAGCACAGACTGGGTGATTAGATTTGTTTGTTCACTCTATGTGTATTGTAGAGTTCCATAAAACTGCTACAGGTCTTATCTATGTAACCGTGTCTGCGTGATGTTCATACCAGCTTCTTATATTTTCCTTCCCGTAAAAGTGGCATGTTTTTAAGTGTAGATATTGGCCAATTATCTCATGCCGAGTTTTATATCCAGTGGGTACTAACACAGTGAAGCCTTATGCAAGATGGTCAATTGTTTCTGGATATTTATCACAGAATCGGCATTTCGGGTAAACACAATTTTTCAGTATGTGTGCTTGGTAATTTCTAGTTAGCAAGCATGGCTCCTGTGCAGCAAGGATAAAACATTCAGTTTCTGCATTCAACCCTGCATTATGTAACCACTGATGTGGTTCTTCTTCTTCTTATTATTATTATTTTTATTATTATTATTATTGTTTTATTTCCTTTGATTTCTGGCGTGTACACATTTCTTTCCGGGTCCCGCCCAGGGACCTAAGGTCAGAAATGGCATTATGACATTTTCCACTGGCCAATTAAAAAAAGAAAAACAGAACAAAAACAGACCTATTTTACATATATAAAGCCCTTTGTAAAGTACGGGCTGTACTCGTAAGAACAAATTTTTGTATTTCTTTAAGGCATCAGCTTCCAGGAATCCCTTCAATGCGTCTATTGGAATCATTTCCAATCAATCCGAGGACTCCAACTAGAACAGGGATAACTGATGTTCTCATGTGCCACATTATTGTGATTTCGATTGCAAGGTCCTCGTATTTTGATAGCTTTTTGAAGATCTTCAATGATACATTGCAGTCTGCAAGGATGCCGTATGAATAAGGAGGTATTTTTTTTTATTGTTTGCTGTCTCTAATAAAAATGCCTGTTCTGTTCTGTCTGTGTGTATTGTGTAGACCCATAAAATTGTTACAAGTCCTATCTCCGTAACCGGGTCTTACTATTATTAATATTATTATTATTATTTGTTATGGGACATTACCTATAACGACAGTGAACTCTTCCTGGCACTATAACCACTGCGCCTCTCAAGAGGGGAGACGGAATCGAGTCGAGCCAATAGTAGTTTACTCCAAACCAGACTGACAGTCATACTAACACCTTCAACATCTTGTATTATTATTCTGTGTAATATATCTCTTGTTATTTCTACTTATTTAGCAATGCCTCACAATATTTCGACAATATCTCTGCCTTCTTTAAATTATTTAGAAAAATGGCATTCATCATTAAGAAATATAAAAACATACACAGTTTTGTTCAAAAGTCTTGAGAAAACAGTTTTACTGATAATCAACGCATGAAAGGGAATGAAACGTAGCCAGGCTGCGTGGAATGCAAATGACACATTAGTAACATGATGGACCAATGGTAATTTTTTAATTTTCTGATAGTTGATTAGTTAGAGCAATTAATGAAATCGTTTGTCATAAATCTTAAGAAATTCTCATGTAATTTTGTAACGGCTTGCTGAATTAGTAGTTTTGATATATAATTATCTTCCAGCATTTTAATCATTCAAAGTTCGGTGGATTCTAAATATTTTTTCAGAATGCATATCTTAAGATGTCGGTCAAAATTAACATGTCGCACTAAAAATGTTTCGCCATTGATCTAGCGCCACGACAAAAAAAAAAGGATTTTATTACACAAGAACAAAATCTACAAAACCTAGCAGTTTGTTTCATGTAGAAAGTCCGAACACTTGATTTCATCTTGGTGTTTCGTTTATCAAACGCATTCTTTATATTCGAGGTTGCATATTATAAACGAGAAATAATTTTTTTTATCTGTTTATGTCTGCCATCCTATTCAGGAGAGGGTGATTGTAATGAATACCTGTGTTCCCAACTAAGTTATGTTAAAAGAAAATATCGGGTCTGTTTCTATGTTCACGGAACTCAAGTATGTAGATTGAAGCCACTTCTGTTATTTATATCAGGGCTTGGAATGAAAGTGTGACCCACAGCAGTTCCATCAGTGTCCATAGCTCATGCAGCAGTTTTTGGCCAAACACCGCATTCCCCAGGACCGACAACCACCATATTCTGCAGATATCGAGTTTTTCCTCTTTCAAAAAATCACATTCTACTTGAAAGAGACGCGATTTCAAAACGTCGAGGAAATTATAGAAAATTGGACCAGACCGCTGCTCAATATTCCATAACTTCCAAGAATACATTCAAGAATGGAAACGATATTGGATAAAATATGTGTCTTTAAACGGGGACAACTTCGAAGGAGATTAAATACCGAATTTATATGTATTGTAGTCTTTCTGTCATAACACCAGTCCCGATATTTTGGACTAAACCTCGTATATCAGATTACTAACCGAATATTTTATTTAGATATTAAAGACCTTTTCTCTGATTGTGACTGATAAATTATTGATTTTTCTGTTGTCTTATACTCTGCGTACACTCATCGTGTTAATGTGTACCTTTTTTTCAAGTAGCAACCAGCCACTGGAATTTCTTCGTTTGTTTTATTTTGTTGTTGTTTTTTGTTGTTTTTTGTTGTTTTTTTGTTTTTGATAATGTTGGTTATCCTATTCTTATATACAGTGGAACCTCGGTTCAGGAATTTAATTCATTTCGCAAACCGAAACTATATTTCCAATAGGAATCAATCTAGAGTAAAATGTCACAGTACAATAAAATTGGAAAAAAAACACAACACAAAACCCGGATGTATACAACACGGCGGTCGACTCAGAAATTATTTCGTTCGGGTTAACTCGGTTCGCCAATGTTGTTGGAGAACCGAAATTTCCTTCGATAACCGAAGCATTTTCATCTTGGATTTTCTGTTCGAAAACCGGTTTGTTCGACATATGAGACTTTCGAGAAGCGAAGTTGCACTGTATTCTCTAAAAGCTTGTTACATTTTATTTTGAACATATCTGCTAAAATTCTCTAAGTACTACGTAGATATTATTTCAAAAGTACTTATCAATTATAAAGATTGGCATTGTTAATCGCTACAAACCGTATAACAATTTGAACGAATGTTGAATATAGTTTGAATTGATCTGTTACAAATTGTAAATGCTCATTGTACACGAGAGACAGTTTTATTTAGATATTCTGATTCCAACATTAAAGAAACCCATTATACACGAATAAATGTGTTGCTTTAAATGTATACTTATATTAATTGGATTTAAAATAACTTCTACTTGGATGTTTTATTCGTTAAATAGCCAACGCCCTTTCAGTGTTTACACTATTCACACGCGGACTATTGACGTGGTATTTGTCGCTATTATGGCATCAATTCGGACGTTGCTATTTCCGGCTTTGGTCAGGTTTACATTTATCCGGGTAATGCATGACAAGCAGCAGCAGTAGCAAGGTAAACATCGGCAGCAGCAGAACACATCATCAGGCATGTTAGGTTTGCCTAGTTTTCCACGTAGAATTGTCCTACGGGACAATAGACGTGTTGATTACGATGTTGGTTCGTGTATATGGCGACATAATTATTACGAGTTCAAATATGGATCGGGCTGTGACAATGGGGAACAATATCTGAGCTGTACTAAAAATAAGAACTAGACGAGATATCGATGAGCAATGGGACGAGAACAATTTACTCCGTGTAGATTGAATAAATCACCCAGTGACGAATTTCCTGTATATCACAAGGCTGGACATACGCCTGATGAAGACCCGAGGGATCAATCAAAGAAACGTTGGAAAAACAAGATGAGAGCAATAGTCCAATTGTAAATAGAGTAAATTATGGTGTCTCCACAAATTCAGATAGAAGTTAAGTACTTATTTACTAACATGGTAATACTTAAGGACTCAAGTCGTATATTAATAGCAGGTGATTAGTATATCATAGTAATTTCAAGGCATCGTAGCTTGAACTCACTGGGTTCGCTTTTTATTGAAACTCTTTCATTCCTGGTCGAAATTGTGGTCACGAAGTGTTTCGTGTCGCACAAGCGTATACGGTATTTTAAATATCCATATATTTCGCCAACGAATTATTTGGAGTATTGTTTGTATTCAATGTGATAGCCACATGCTTCTGATGTAAAATTAACTTTCTTTTCACAATGATTTAAACTGACTTCATTTTCGAATTGGCAGCACGCTATATTTACCTAGAGAAGAAAAAGAAATTGGAAATAAATCAGTCATTCTCTCCGATGGACAAGCTTTTTTTCTCTACATATTGCTAAAAGAAAAGCTTAAATTCTAGAAAAAATTAAAAAGATATTATAAACGACAAAATTGGTATACTTTTTATTATGTACAAAATGTATACATGATGAAAAGTAATAATCTTGCTATTCGAATATTAAAAATTACATAAAAAACATTTGATATTAAACAAAGATGATATACGCTATGCCTGTTAGCGAATATAATTATCGACTAGCCCCACGGAAGCACGGAAGAGCTTTTTTTGTTTTACTATATATATATATATATATATATATATATATATATATATATATATATATATATATATATATATATATATATATATATATATATATATATATATACACACACATATATATATACACATATATATATACATACATATATATATATATATATATATATATATATATATATATATATATATATATATATATATATATAACAAGAAAGAGAAGAAGAAGAAATATAAATTGCTCAAAATCAGATATTCATTTTTTTATGTTAAGAGGTTTAAATTAAATAATTTAGATGTCTTATATATATGTATTTATCGGTAATCTTTTCGATTCATTTCTTGGTGTCCGTAGAAATACTGATGAAGAAAAATAGGATTTTTTTAAATTTATTTATACATATATATATATATATATATATATATATATATATATATATATATATATATATATATATATATATATGTATATGTATAAAAAAATATATATATATATAAGTATATATTTTAGTGAGTTGGTACGTTTACCTTTAAGCCAATTTTCGCTTTCTTTTTTCCATTTTTTAGTTTTTATTCCAGACTCTATATGGATAAGTGCATGAGATTTTGGCAAGTTGTTTGTTGGTACCATCACAAGTTTTTGTCTTAATGTAATATATATATATACATATATACATACATATATATATATATATATATATATACTTAATTTACCATATATATATATATATATATATATATATATATATGTACTTGATTTACCATATATATATATATTACTGGGAAGATAAAATATATAATAGTATATATAAAAATATATGCAGCAATATAAAAAATCCATTTTCTTTATTTATATATATATTTCTCAAAATTTTGGCAAAGTTTTCAAACTAAGTTAAACATGTTCACTCCCTATATATATATATATATATATATATATATATATATATATATATATATATATATATATATATATATATATGCTTAAATCTTTTACTATTTTCTTCTAAGAAGCCAATTATGCACGAACTCTAACAAAAAATGTTATGTAGGTAATTCACAAAGTAGATATGTGTTTAGCATTTAATTACCTCTCTACCCCATTTTTTTCTTAGGAAAGTGTATTGTCTGGTTTCTATATTTTATGTAACGATGTATCTATCTTTTTATGTTAATGTCTGGCTGTTGGTGTCTGCTAATCATGACGCATTTTTAAAAATGATTTTTAAGTTTTGCTTTTTCACTTAGTTTAAATTTAACTTAGGTGATATTTGATTGGTAGATTAGTGTAAGGCTCTCAAACCTTATAACTGCTTCTTTTTCGTAAGAACGACTGTATTTTGGTGTTAAATCTAAATATATCGTTCACTCGCCAGTAATTTACAATCGCCTGATGAGATGCATTGATATCATTGAAACACGACCGCAATTGTTTAGCGATTATTACATGTTTTTTCTGCAATATCCTACATATATATATATATATATATATATATATATATATATATATATATATATATATATATATATGTGTGCATGTATAGAAATATACACGCACACGCACACACATATATATATATATTGGGGTATATATTTCTATACATGCACATATATATATACATACATGTATATATATATATATATATGTATTCATATATATATATATATATATATATATATATATATATATATATATATATATATATATGCATGTATATGTGTGTGTGTGTGTATATATATATATATATATATATATATATATATATATATATATAAACATATATATATATTCATCCATAGACTGTTTCGCTGTATCACAGGTCATCATTGTGGCCGGACACTCGATTGCCTTAAGCAGGGATCAAAACCTGACTGATTTGGCATCAGTCGGAGACTTTACGCTGGAGCTATCAGCGCCCGTTAGAGTAGGCAGAATTTTAGTACTTATTCTTCGAATAAACAATCTCTGAGATGACTCATTTCATAGAAGCGCTTTGAATTATTAATAGTATTAGTCATTGTTTACAAATTTGCGCTTTCTTGCAGGTGTGCTCGACCGGAATTAGATTTTCCGGCGGCGTATATATTGTCATCCACAGACAGAAGACTGTTTCGCTATATAAGTGTGGCTCGACATCCAATTGCCTCAAAATCCGACTGATTTGATATATGTCTGTGATTTTATCCCTGATATATATATATATATATATATATATATATATATATATATATATATATATATATATATTGTGTATATTTTGACAGCAATTTTTCATTAATGCATGTTTCATTAAATAATATAGACAAGTTTTTTTCTATTTATTTTAAGTAAGTTCCTTTCGTATTGTCTGATAAGCTTAATCACATTATCGTTGAAAGACGAAAGGAAAACACCATATAGATGCATGTTTGAATCCAATCTATATATATATATATAATTTTAGAAAAATAATATTTTTATGGAAAATCGCATACAATCTTTCAAAAAAATTATTTTCTCCATTATTATTATTATTATTATTATTATTGTTATTTATATTTCTACGTTTTTACGATTGGCATTTTTTGCATGAGGTGATGTTTTGTTTCAGCAAAAGCATGACAATCCCACAGCACAAATGTACGGTTGTGACGAAAGCTCATTCCCAGAATTATTATAAGCCATTTTATTTGAACAAGAATGGGCGTCTTAAAAAGACAAAACATTTTGGTCGTTATACACACCAATTTTTTTTAGTGTCGCTTGTAGTATAGCAAATAAGTTGTGCCTCTTATCCCGAATAAAAGTGGCATATAATAATAATGATTTATCATTACAAAAATCCCAAAATTATTTTAGCTTCTAGAAAGAATCGACTTACATTCAATTACTCGGTCTCTTGATCAATCTATGAAAAGAATCATTCTCTTCTTTTCTGCCTCTTCCATTTTTGTTGCCGGACTATGCGCCTGTAATTTGTACACTACTAAGGTAAAAAGCTATTATTTATTTCGACATCACGGCATTGTAGGTGATACCATGAGCTGTCCCTCGCTCAAGGTATCACCTACAATGCCCTGATGTCAAAATAAATTTGCTAACAAATAGACACATTTAAAAAAAAATGTATTTTATGATTTTGTTTGTACATTCATTTACAATTATGTCTGAAAGATCTTTCACTTTCTCCTATCAACATAGTTTACTGTTAATAAAATATCCCGTTCGAAATTCTTTGTCACTTGGGACACTGAAATTACGACGGCGCATTGTGATAGCGAAAGTTGCTTTTCAAAATTTAAGTCACATATTAACAAACAGGAAGATTTCGTTGGAAACAAAGAAAATATTACTGAACTGTTACGTAATATCAGTCCTCTTATATGGCAGTGAATGCTTCACAATATCCACAAAGATGACAGAAGACTGAAGCATCAGAAATGTGGTTCTGCAGAAGGATGTTGAGAATATCCTGAATTGAACATGTGCCAACAACATCAATTTTTTAGAGAGAATGAAACAAAGGGATATTTTTACATAACATGACAAAGTGACAGTTGAAATTTCTAGTGTGGTTAATGAGGAAAGAGAGCATTACACATCCCTCAGAGAGCCACAGGATTTGGTGAAAGAAAAGAAGGGAGGGGAGAAAAGAACATAACCTACGTAACATAATGTCATTTTGTAGATGTGTGGCTGAATAGGATTAGAGAAGAAGAAGAAGAAGAAGAAGAAGAAGAAGAAGAAGAAGAAGAAGAAGAAGAAGAAGAAGAAGAAGAAGAAGAAGAAGAAGACGAAGGAGAAGGAGGAGAAGAAGAAGAAGAAGAAGAAGAAGAAGAAGAAGAAGCAACAGAGAGGCCGAAGTAGAGGTAGCCAAAGTATAAGAAGAAAAGAAGCTGAGAAAAAGAAGAAACAGTAGAAGAAGCAGAATAATTGGTAGATGAAGAAGAAGAAGAAGAAGAAGAAGAAGAAGAAGAAGAAGAAGAAGAAGAAGAAGAAGAAGCAAAAGAAGCTGAAGTAAGGAACTAGAAGAAGAAGAAGTAATAGAAGAATTCGAAGAAGTAAAAGAAGAAGAAATATTAGTTGAAGAAGACGAGCAGAAGAAGAGAGAAAAAATATGAAGCAACAGGGAAGAAAGTCGAAATTGAAGTTGCCGAAGTAGACAAAGAAGAAGAAAAAGAAGAAACAGAAGAAGTAAAAGAAGAAAATAGTAGAAGAGGAAGAAGCATAATAATAATAATAATAATAATAATAATAATAATAATAATAATGATAATAATAATAATCAGAAGAAGAAGAAGAAGTTAAATAGTCCAAACGTCTCCCGTCCTCAACATAACTGCAACTTAATATAAACAATGGCGGTAAGTTAAATGATATAATAAACGAAAGAGACAAATGTTATTAGTGTTGTTATTTATACAATTAATATTTTATTTTAGTTTGAGTAATAAATGTAAGTATTTATTTAATAAAAGGAGTTGAATTTAACCGTTACATTTCCATTTTGTAAATAACAAATATTATCAAGCATTTTAGCTTGAGAAAGAAGTATATGTAGTAAAGAGGTGAAGATTTATATTTTGGCAAGTTTCGTTACCGTCACTCTCAACAATTTTCAGTCTAAGTAAAATACTTTCTCTTTTAATAACTTTGGCATTCGTTCGATCGAAGTTGTCGTTGAATTTTTTCTGTCTATGACAAATGCGTGTGATAAATTATGTATGGAATCATTTGTGTATTCATTGATTTCAATTTCTGTAAGATTCCCCAGTATATTACAGGAAAAATTTGTGACAGTTTATTTCATACATCGTGTATCAAAAATACTTTTATAAACTTTGGGTAAGGTTTCCTTGCATCAAAACGAGAACAAGAGTTGATATAAACATATAAAAATGTCCGCAAATTCCTTCGTTTTTTAGTTTTTAAGTTTAAAGATAATTTACCATAGAATCAGGAAATCGCAAGACGAAGTTTCTAAAAGTATTTTTGGATTGCACCTTGATTGTACATTGAATAGCATCTACCGTAAAATTTAAACTTAATTACTCAAAAACGAAGGGTCTGTGGACATATGTTTAGACTTTTTCCTTGTTTTTCCGCCATAGTTTGTAAAATCATTTCTGGTACACCCTGTATATACCTGGTATAGAATTATTATTGTTAGGGATGATTTTAGTTCTGATCATATCCAAAACTGTTTAAACCTCTTCGGCGTGGTTTTATGGTTAGCAAGCTTTTCTAGCTAAAACAGTCACGACTGAATAGTGAGTTTGATCCTCACTAGGTGCCTCATACTTTGCTTTGATGTTGTTAAGATAGGATAAATTGTTTTGCATAACATATATTAAGGAGTTTGTAGAGAATATTAAATATCTGTTTTTGTCTACTTGATTATCATTGTTGTTGCTTTATGGTTGCTGTTATTATTAGTCCCATTTTTTGTGGATATATATTTTGTATACCTTTTGCTTACTATGTTTCAAAACAATATCCTTAAAGTTACCTTGATAGTGTTTATCAGCAGGCAAGTTTTCTTTTTGCCTTTATTCATGTTATTCTTACAGATACATTTTAAGTTATATCTTACTTATTACATATATATCGATATCATGAATTGGCTATTAATGTGAGACTCGGTGTACGAGAAATAGGAATAAAATATCCGAGCGAGAAGACATCTTGCTTTGGAAACCGGTTAGTATAACAAATGCTTATCACGTAAATAGCTGATCTGTCTAAAAGGTTTATATCACTCTATCGACTTAAATTTTGATTTCATCAGACGTTTGCAAATAACGCGAGTAAGAAATTCGTCGTTGAATACATCGTTTTAAATGCATGCAGGGTAATATCTAATATAAGCAAATAGATCAACGATAACTGAATTGTAATTCAGATTATGAATGAATTCCGGGAAATTTTGGAAACCTTTCGCTGAATTATTGAAATATTGTCGTAATCAGCCTTGTGATCTACAGACTCCGTTTGGAGAAAACGGGGAATATATGTACAGATGCGGCCAAAATGTTCAGAACGGCATTGTTTTCGTCAGAAAAGTAGATATAAGTTTTTATTAAAGTTGTTTGATATTCTATAATTTTCACAGACAATAAATACGATATTAATTGTTATTGTCTGAGATTTTGGTGTAATTTGAGAGAATAATACAAAAGTTATGGATGATTTAGTGATTTACTACAAAACCCATGGCGGCCAAAATGGTCAGAACGGTTGCTTTTACTCCGTGTTTTAATATATTTAACTGGCGAACTCTATTTTTATTTAATTTGTTTACTTGACGGTTCGTTTACTAAACATTAGTAAGAATATCTGCAGTGTACTTTGTGAATATAATGCCACTTACTCCGTTACCAATTCGTCAGCTATTATTATTAAGCTTCGAAAGAAGGATAATTTAAGTATTGGGTCTATTGCAAAGATTGATAACAAGTCAAAACGTGTTGTTCACGGTATTCTTAAGGTTTACGATGATTATGGTTCGTGTGAAGCAAGAAAGTCTACAGGTACGCCAAGAAAAATGACCAAGAGAGAAGACCGTACTATGGTAAAGTTAGTTAAAAAGGACAGATTTAAAACTGCTGCTGCTGTTTCTCAGGAAATGAGCATTGTACTGAAGAAAACCTGTGTCTCAACGTTTAGTTGAATATGACCTACAAGCAAGAGAACCTACAGTGAAGCCACTGATCAGCCCCAAGAATAAAAAGTGTCGTCTTACCTTTGCAAACAAACATGTGTTGTGGTCTCAAGAAAAGTGGCAAACGGTGCATTTCAGTGATGAATCTAAGTTTATGTTATTTGGCTTCTTGCTTTCCAGTCAACTTTAATTTTCAGAAATTTAAATGCGATCTTAATAATCATCTACTGTCTTAATTCTTGTTTTTATTTTCCTTCCATCTTAATAATATTTTTTTTCATGTACTCTACCACTCAGTAACTTCCTTGCTTCTTAGTGGCTTTATTGCCTTGCTTGCGGTGGAAAGATTTTTTAAAAATATATATAAAATATATATCGTATATATAGTATATGTAAAATGTATGATATATATTTATGATATGAAAATTTTATGTTCTCCAACATGAAGGCTCGTCTTGATCACGGGCGTATGGACGTTCATTTCAATCGGACACCCTTCCGCCTTGACGGATTACTTCAGTCTCGGAAGCCTACCAAACACTGATGCTATGTCATCACTACGCCAGCTGAAATCATATCTATGAAGGCCACTCTAGCCCTGGTACTAGATAACAGTTAAACCTACTACAATTTATGACATTGTGGTGAAATAAAAAGAAAACAGCAACCAGCGAGTAAATTCAAGCTCTCCCAACTAATATTCCAACCTCGAGTCGTTCCTTCTTGAGTTCTGTCTCAAAATCGAACTAACAGAATTTTCCAGCCGCCAACCGCGAACGTCACTCCAAGAACATCCCACTGGGAAAAATTAGTTGCTTTTATATATTTGTCCATATACCCATAATCCCTTGCGTCTTCATGCGATCCCATAATTCATTGCACCCCTGTCCCATAATACATTGCATCTTCATTGCATAAATGAATAAGGGGGGAATCGCATTGCATTTTTATTGATCACTTTAGCTCTAAGTTGAAATGTTGATCTCTCTTCCTGTTGTTACCTCCTGATCCAGTTTTCCTCTCTACCGTTCTCTCTTTTTTAAACTTATTCACCACTCTGTTGATGGTTCTTGAATACAGTTTGAAGTATGTATGTTAGTACCATTACTGTAGTTCTAAATGATCTTTTTCCTCTCACCGTTGCTTAGATGGGAAGACAGTGGTTCTGACACACAATAATTTTAACCTGTCCTCTTTCTAGCTGAATAACTCTTTTTTTAAAATTATTCTTTAGACAAATGGTGTCAACATGGCGAAACATCTTATCTGTAAACCTGGAAAAAAGAAACTTAATTAGTGTTTTTTTTTTCTTAGATATTAAACATTTTGTGGGATGGATAATTATGCTGTTAGAAGATTTGTATAATTTTGCAGTTTCACTGGGTATATCTCCGTGGTGAAGATAAATCAGGAATCGCACAACATTAAGAAGTCAAACAAGGCGGTCATCAGGGGATCATGGATAGGCATTAATGGTGGATAAGATCTGTCATATTTATATCCGCCTAGTTTACCCCGTGAAAATTTCACTGTCTTTTTCTATGTATACATAAAATTATATGACTTTCGTTAGTCCATCCGCAAAACCCTCTAAATTTTCCGGAGTGTTTTGGTGTCCTCCCATTAAAGAGTCTTTGTTGAACTCTTCCGCCTACTATAAGATTAGTAGGAGAGAAGGACTTGGGAGAACGGTCTAATAGATTGAATGCTGGGTCAACCGACATACATTCACTAGTCGTGTAATACTCTTCTGTTGTACTTCTGTTGTACTTACTGTTTTATATATGATATATCTGTAAAACTTGTTTTGTTATTTCTTTAACCGTTTACTTGGTTTCAACAGGGAAGTAAGGGGCACAAAGTACAGTTTGTTTTAATAGTGTGCTTAGCTTAGTACAATAAGTTTTCCTTCAAACTGTTTGGAAAAATTGAATATTTTACCACAAAATACTCCCACTATTTTTTTTTAATTTAATGATTAAAATGGCAAATACTTATTTAATAAAAAATGCAACAGTGTTTTTTTCCATATCTTTTCTTTAAGTTTTTATATACAAGAAGCCGGTTGCCAATTCGCCCTGCGTTTGCGAGAACTATAAACAAACTCTTCACAATGTGGCCCCGGAGAGAAATAATTCCGCATGGCCAGTTGTATGTTGCATGTCCAAGTGTATAAATCCTCAGAATGTATTTTTCGCTGTTAAAAAGGAAAGAAAAAAATTATAGATATATTGTTTAACCCAATGTTCTATAAGATTAAATTAAATTAAAGAAATTATTCGACCGCGAAGTAAGGTTTTTGTCCAAGTATAGCGCTGAAAAATATCAGCTTCTTCAAATTTCATTGATTGGCTTGCAAAATTGAACGAACGTAGAGTTTGTAAATCTCGATAAAAATGTTAGCAATAATTTTAGCAATACTACATTCTGTGATGATTTGAATACGCGTCAGCTTATTGCAAAAAAATTCCAGTATTTTAAATTTCTGATGAATATTATTTTTTCAGCTAATGATTGACTAAGCTCATGGCGAGGTCTACGACTTTAAAATATCCGTAGAATTTCACCTATCGCATTGTACTTAACAATTTTAACAAAATATTGCAAAATATTACACACTGTATATCGTTATAATGGGGCCTCACATCAGTGAGTGTGGCCGGTGTGCAAGTGAAACCGTTGAGAGGAAGGCCCCGAAACGGTGCACATTCACTCCTGATGACCCCAATTCAAATATAAATTCGAGAGGAACATATCAAAAGAGATTCAGTGAAGTCATATGCCGTAGTGAAGCTCGGTGGAAATGTCATTGGTATGAAGAGTATGACACATTCAGATCGCTTCAGGTGAGTTTCAATTACTTTCCAGTAATTTCCTTCTTCAAGAGTTATCATAATTATAATCGCTGTTCATCATTTTAAGAAGTAGGGAAAAATTTGAAATTGGAAACTTTTTCCAATTCACTGAAACAGAAGTTAGACATTTCTTTCTTCCCTTCTTTCTTTCATTTTCTCACTAACAAAGTAACGTCGCTCACGTGTGTTTTGTCTTCTCAGGCAATCAAAAGGGAATAGTCCATTATTTATTAGGTAGTAGTAGAAGGCGTTACACACGTTTATCTTTGTACTTTTCTTTCTTTATTCCTTTCATTTTTTTCACTGAAACCAAGAAGCGTCACTGATATATCTTTTCTCATCTCTCGTGATCAAAATTTAATAGTCCATTATTTATGAGGAATTTTTTTCTTTCTTTTACACAAACCGTATATCTTCTATAATATGATTTTGTCTTTCTACCAGATTGAAACAGAAGTAGACCATTATTTATGAGGTATTGGCAGGACGTAACGTTCGTGCGAACTAATGCACTAACGAAGGGAGGGCTAAGGATAATTATTATTTCATGTTTCCAGTTTCTTGGTAATGTTCAGCCATTTTATTTCCTGCTTTACGCTTTTCCCATCAATGTTATTCTTTTCTCTTCGATATCTGATACATGGTGAATCTTCTCTTTGTATGTAATGATTGAATCCGGATTCTCGACGATTCTGTTTGATTTGAAATATAACATTTTCATTCCTGTTGTCCTCCATGCTTTTAATTTTGTGTCTATCGATTGTATTATTAATTATCCAGCATTGTAATAAGAGAACATCTGGCAAGAAAGATGAAATGTTGTAAAAAGCTGTACGCAAACTTTCCGTGGATGACGTTTCTATACAGTTTGGCATTAGTAAATTATTTTTCTTTGTTCTTATTCAGTTGCTAGATTCGCTATTACGTGAAATGCAGTTGAAAATAAAATACAATTAGGTTAAAGTAAACTATAAATCACTAGAATGCTAAATCTGAAACGGTAATAATATTGAGGGAATTAAGGTTATTAGTTAAGAGAAATTCTGAATTACAAGTGAGGCAGTTCTGTAATCGATTAAAATTCCTAGAAAACTGATGTTTAAAAAATACGAGAAAATATGTTATGAACAATTTCTCCGTTGACAAGGATAAAAGTTTCATCTTCGTTTGTTTTTCGTGTTTCTTTAAACTATGCTTTTTTCTTCAGCTTACGTAAAACTGCGTTATTTATTTATTATTTTTTCGATAGCGATTTATGCGGTTCGGGTTTGCTGCACAGATCACGCGGGAACATGTCTCACGTGATTCGAACGGCCATTTTCAATCTGCATTTTTAAAAAAATTGATTTAGCTTTCAACCTGTTTGATACATTTTTATTATGGCATAATTTTTCCCTCTTTCTTTTTTTTGATATTTAAACGTTCACGGTTACTGTTTTACGCCATAAATCATCTCTTCTTGTTTTTCTATAGCGGCAGTGTTTTCACCAGAGCAAAAAATAATGGAGGATATTAACACCATTAATTTTTATCTTTCTTCTGGAATCCTTTACTCTGCTTGTACGTACATATGGGATCAGTTATGTGCCATGCGTGATACATGCTTAGGCGATCATGAATCTTTCGATACATGACTGACGAGGCAGATTTGTTACCGCAGTAGGTTGCCATTTCTTTCTGCTGTAGGCCAATTGCAATCCAATACTATAGAATCCGGTCTGTCCTGCAATTTACCCATAGCTGGTGGGAGAAGAATAGGATTCATACCTTTCCCAAGGGTATTAGGACATAAGTACCTCTCAAAATCTTATTCTGCAAGGAAACATTCAGTATTCATTTACTGAATGGTTAGCGTTACAGAGAGTTAACATTTATAAAATCTCTGTTTTTTTAATGAAAAGTTTTTCATGGAGCAGTGGCGGACCCACATTTTGGAAGTATGAAGTTTGAACAGATATGGGGTCCACTTACAAATAGATAGACAGATAAGAACTAAGATAAATAAAGCTGGAAGAAGAAGACGATTCATACCTTTCGCGAGGGTAGTACTAATAACTAATTTCGCTATCGAAAAAATAATAAATAAATACCCTAAGTGAATATAATGGATTCAACTGGAATTTGAACTCGGCTCCCCGATTTCTCAATCCAAGCCGCTATCCATTACACCACCATGGGATAACAATGCAGGATTTGTTATATACCAAGAACAATTTTAGGGGAAAGATGTATGACAAAGTGTAGATTTGCGTCCACGTTCTTTTCATGTATTACCATTCTGAGCAGATGTACTATTATGAAAAGAAAAATAACAAAAGAAAAATCAAATAAAACGAATCTTAATGGAATCGGTTAGATTTTATAACCAAAAGACTTAAATATTCTATAAATTTAATATTCCCAGCGTATCAACGAAACAGATTTATTACAATGAAATCCTAAAGGACGAAACGCTTGACAGGAAAACTGTTTCCAATTTGTTATGTCTTTCCCTAATATATATATATATATATATATATGTGTGTGTGTGTGTGTGTGTGTGTGTGTGTGCGCGCGCGCGCGTGCGCAAGTGTGTGCAAATATATAGAAAAATAGGCAAGAAAACGTTAGGTAAATTATCCGAAGTTCATAAGTACTTTTACTTTAAAAAAACAGTGCTCAATACCAAAGTATAGCCTAAATTATAATTATTTAAAAAAAAATATGATACCTTCGGTACGTAAGACTTCTCATGTTTCAAAAACAGGAGCCAAAACTTCAATATAATTATTAAAATTAAATTGAATTAAAGTATCAAGTTCTGTTTCATCCTCAAGGGAATTTTGGGAATAACTAATCTTGAAATTTATTCAGAAAGCAATTATTTCAATTTTAATAGGCGTAAGTGTTAACAATGTATATCAACATATTATTTACTTTCGGAAAGAGGTCAAGCCAAAGTAGGGTTGGGGTGTCTATTTTAAAGCGAATGATGACATTCATTAGACGCATGCCGTCTAGTCTGTATATATATATATATATATATATATATATATATATATATATATATATATATATATATATATATATGTGTGTGTGTGTGTGTGTGTGTGTGTGTGTGTGTATATATAATTGTACCGTGAGAAAGTATTACTATTATAAATGTTGATAATTACCAGATTATAATTGAATATCTTACATCGTGTTTTATATCATTGAGTCAATTGAGCCATTTCCTAACTAATTAGCATATTTTGTTGAAGGGGATAGGAAGGTTTTGGTGAACAGCGTAATTGGGGTGTCAGAATTTCCAATAAAAAGACGGGCTGAATGAAACCGGATTTTATTTATTTATTGTGGATTATTTAAATCCGGAATATATTTTGCATCGCAACAATAACTCATTTTTGTTGTGGATTCCGGGGATGGAATCCTGCACAAATAAATAAATAACGCCAGTAATTGAAATAGGAAAATAACTGTATTGAACGTAAGAATACAAACTTGAAATGAAGATTAGTAGTCCAGGAATACGGGTTAGTAGAAAGTATATGTACAAGTCTCTGTAAGTGAAGCCGTAATTCTCTCTCTCACTCTCCCTCTCTCTCTCTCTCTCTCTATCTATCTATCTATCTATCTATCTATCTATCTCCCTATCTCTCTCTCTTTCTGTGGACTCTACGTATCTCAACCTTGTCTCAACGTATCTCTGCGTATCTCTCGTGAACACCCTGTGTACTCCACGTATCTCCACTCTGTCAGAATAAGTATACTTTAGACGAGTCCATCTTGTGTAAAAGGTGAGAGCCCCACAATAATTTTTCTTTGCATGAACAATGTTTTATGAATAATGTTTTTTCCAGAGAAAAGTCGTCTGATTTATAGGAGGATTCATATATTTCCCAAACGTTATTGCACATACGTGAATGGAATGATCTTGAATGGAATTCCAACTCGGTTCTCAAGTCCAGAATGACCCAATATATATCCTCCATATCCTCATAATGAGCATTTCCTGCTTCTGCCATCCCTCCTCCTTAAAACAACTCCATTCAGTAACCTTCGAACATGGTAGATTTTTGTGCCTTGTATTAGGTGAACTAAAAGTATTTTTTTAAATGCTACTTCCCATTACTGTACATCTAATAAATCCAGTGGAGATCGTATAATAATTTAAACTAGACCATCCATAAATACGTTGGATTCCTTTTTAAAAGCATCTCATTATACAAAATAATGAGATAACAATATTCTCAATTTTATCATTAATTACACGATTTGCTTTGTATATAAAGGCGATAAAAGAAGGTTTATTATTCCACTGGGCTTCGTAGTGCATGAAAATTTGGAATATTGTTTTTATTTAAACTGTTTACATCTTTCGAACTACTATCCTGATCTGTGTTGTCGTATTCACGATGTTTCGGCCGTTGTATACTCCGGCCTTCTTCAAGTGATTGGGATTTCGAACCGACTCTTTTATTTCTTTATAGTTCAACTTCTACCTGCCATGCCTCTTCCGGATATCTCAATGTCAGCAACTGTACTCTCCAAGTTTTTGTTCACCTCTGCTGTGGCCAGGTATTGAACTCACAACTCTGGATCAAATCAGTGGACTACTTCACGCAATGCTTTTATCCACTGGGCCATATATAAATTTTATTTTTTTAATTTTTTTTTTAGTTAAATTAATGTCATGTCGCTTCAGGACTTCGGTAATCACGACTCTTTCTATATATCTTTCTATTATTAACTCTGAACTTCCATGATTTCTTGATTTACCTATTCCTCGTTTCCTGTTTAAATTCACACTTGCCATTCTCCTAAAGTAGCTGACACCCAAGGCTTAAGATCCCTGTGTATTCTGCTACTTATCCTATATCAGTGGAAAGGATAAAAATACAATTTTATAGTTAAAATACAAACAATACATTTCTATATGAAAAATACGAACAATACATGTTTATAGTAAAAGCACCAACAATACCTATTTATAATACAATTGTAGGAGGGAAAAGTATAGACGTACTTTTCCCCTCATCGGCATTAGTACGACAGTGACTACAGCACAGTCAGCCGGAATCTTAAGTTTCAATGCCAGTAAGCAGAACGCTAACTCGTCTTTCAGAAATGTTTTAAGGAGAAGAAGATCCATTCAAGACGAGAGGTTTCAGTTATCACCTGTCAGGAAGAATTCGATTTCCATATTTATGCCTTTGCCGACTGCGACAAAATTAGGTATGGACGATGCAGTGAATGCATTGTACCATTTGTCATTTGGGCATTTCTGAACGGCAAGTTTTGATGCAATTTCTATTCATCCCCATCCATATTCAGGCTTGGATAATGACTCTAATTCGACGCGCTGGGACTGGAGGAACGAGCCATAAACTTTGCTAAGGCGAATATCTCTTTCTTTGAATGCCTGCTTAGTTCGCAGCATTGATTCGCTCTCAACGAAGCCAACTATAAAATCATACATCAGATATATTTTCAACTCTGCTCTTGAGAAATCAATTTTTTCATTCTGACATTTAATCCAGGCAAAACTTACGATTAGAAAATCATTGACTTCTCTCCATATAGCATGCATTGAAAAGCTGTCCACAATATTATACACTGAACATTCAAAGAGTTTCTGCCTAAGTTTGTGGAATGAGGAATAATAATTATATTATATACATTGGGACTATTGATCGTATATTTGCTGTTATCATCACAACGTTTCTGCAATGTCCCTTGACACCTTATTCAGGTACAAGTCGATGAAAAAGAGAATACTTGGAATGGGAAAGATTCAGGAGAGGGCCAAATGGAACAAAACGGTATATGGCGATTGACGTCGCACTTATTTTGAAGTGTGTGGTTATCAGGGAAGCAAGAAATCAGAAGTTCCACGGATGGGAAGTGCGAGAAAAATAAATTGTTAGACGTGACAGCTGGATCTAGCCAGTTTAACAATGAATAAGTGAGACTGAATTGCCAATATAGAAGCAAGCTTAATTTTGTGAAGTCGAGGCACCAGAGAAAAAGGTTCCTTAGAACAGTTGCTATGAAAATATTTTTTAAAAAAGACAGAAAAAATATACGTTATGACATTGACCGAAGTCGAGATGTCTGACAGGATCCATTACATTTCAGTTCCTTCTTTAGAATATGCCAAGTATTCCAATATATACATCGGGCTCACCAGACCAGAAATGGCAGCAATATTCATGTCACGGACGAATGATAGGTGTGTAAATGCACAAGATTGATTCGGATGCATAATATTTTCTAGCAGGGCACAGTGAGCGAAATTTCCTTACAGAAGACGTAGAAATTCCATAGTGT
>OZ038492.1:6752457-6839957 GCA_964036315.1 Acanthosepion esculentum | reverse complement strand
GTGTGAAGATTATTATAAAGACTAAAAGAAAATGTTGCAATGTTAAAAAAGGACCGAGTTGTTGTTTCTGTATTATTTCAGAAAATGAAACGGGAATGACGAGGAATGACGGGAAAGAGAATAAAGAAAGATAGAAAGTTGCAATAGGAGAAGTCAAAAGAAAAAGAGATAAAGATTACTTACGGGAGTGAAAATGAATAATTAATTATTATACAGATACCTGCACAAATTATCACCGTAAACGACAATATAGAGTGAGTATAATCCAGAAAAGGAATGACTCAAGCCGGTCGTTCTACAGAATATAATCAAAATGAGTCAAAATCAAGCCTGATATTTTCAAGCTTTTGCCACCATCAAACAGCAACTATTGGGGCCAGTAGAACACGGTATGAAACAGAAAAATGGAAACCGAACGGACAATACCGTTTACAAATATTTATTAATATACTCATTATATTTAGTTGGTAAATGCATTCTACAATTCATAGAAAGTATTGTCTATTCCATTGCAGTAGATAGCACTGTTCAGTTTAATTTCTTCGCCGACTTTACATGTTTCATTAAAGCTTTGATCGACAGTTTGAAGTCAAATCAACCCAGTGTCCGTGTTTTCATAAAATGAAATTTAGATCTAACATCTTTACAGCGGGGCAAAGTCTGATGGATTTACATGTCCGACCGTGATTTATTTTTGGAGGACGCAATCATAACCCAAGATATGCAGATGACACGGTGTTGATAACAGAACCCGATAGAAAACCACGGGAACATCTAAGAAAGTGCAAACTACATTTTATCTCTCAATTGTATTTCTGTCCTCTGAGGTAGCACAAGAAATAAATAAGGGAGGCTTTGTCTCGTGGGACTCCAACCTGGGTAAAGCATCTCCCTCATTGCACCAAAGAGTGAGGGTCGGTTGAATATCGATGCTAACGCGACATTGATGGCATAGATAGCGCAATATTTGGAGGTGGCTCATGTGCACACGCCTGAGCTTCTCACTTTAAACCGGTTGGGTCTCATCCCGTTACCGTGGAGGAGAGCGAGTAAACACTAAGTGTTAAATAAAATCCTAAACATGAATTACGACGAGACAGAATGCATGGTTGTCAACAAGAAACAACAAGCCAATGTGCGGAGTACGATTTGAAATGTGAAAACTAAGCAAGTACGAGCATTTACATTTCTGATAAATGAAGTGTTTTAAAATACGATGGAAAATATGAAACTGAAATCAGCAGAGGCATTGGAATAGAAAAAGGTGCCTTCCAGAAGCTAAGCAGGGTATTAAGAAAGAAAAAAATATTGCATTCCGGTGTAGTTATTCATGAGTCTGTCACGGCAATGCTGACAGTCTTGCATGAATGTCGGAAGTTCATTAGGGTGGCATTCTTTGTCTTAACATAGCTGATCGATGTAATTATTGGCTGAGTGGACAAATCGTCTCGCTCTATGACTAGGTGCCCGGAACAATAAATCACACGCAAGTTCTTATTTTACTGGCCAGCAGTGTACTGCAAAGAGCATTCTGCGTTCGCGTAAGACTATAGAAATTTCAAGGGAGGGTCCATTGCGCTGTGATTTAGTTAGGTGTTGTCTCCAACCGATGTTAAGTATAGCTTTCAGCATCCGAGTGTTGGTTCCATTCAATTTAAACTGTAAGGTTTTAGTCGAAATAGTGACACCATACGTTAAAACTACCTTTACAGTGTCTCGAAAGAATATCTTTGAGGTTGTCTGAAAGATCAGTTTTACAGATTACATCCATTTTATTCAAGGTGGTGGTTATGCATTGGCTATGCAAATTTTCGCATCCTTTTCAGTAGAACCAATTTTCATATATGGCTTCAAACGCTGGAATTTTCCTCAGAGAGGAAGCGAAAACTGGAGGCAATAGAAATATTGTTCTAAAGAAGGTCACTGAGGATACATCGGAAGGAGCATGTAAACAACGTGGAAGTCTTGAAATAAAAGTTCACTTTTACTCAGGATCAGAAACAGGACAGCTGAAGTTTCTTGAAAATATAATGAGGAAGGGGCACGGGTGAATTTAACACTCACAGGCAGGCAATATACTCGTATTGTCGAAAGTCAATATTTTGATTATATCATTATTTACTCTTGGGATTACCTATTTTAGTTGTTACTGTTGTTGGAAGTCCCCAGATGATGTTATTTCTGTTATTGGAAAATTCATTGTGATTTGTTAGGTTATTTTGAGTACATAGTATACTAGTGAGCAAACCAAAATGAGCTGACTCATTTCATAGTACACCCATAGAAGATTAACCAATCAGAAGACTAGAAATATTCGACCCGATGTGTATAAAGGCGGTCATTTTGTTTTCTTTTTCGGAAGATCTACTGCTAACCTGTCAGCTGAAGAGACCTGCAAAAGTACGTTTTCCTATTCTTTCCAAATATCCACTGCCAATCTCTGATATGAAAGACCATAAGAATTCCTGAATAGGTGCTACGAGACATTGGTGCTGTTACATTGGACAAATTACTGCCTACGTCGGATTGCTACATTCAAACTACATTAAACATGTATTACATGATTAAGCAACGTCGTATACGCTATTCAACAAAAGACATTCCTGTTGAAGATCCAATGTCTTCATTTGCTTCGATTTTATTCTACAACTACTACTTCTTATTCCGTGTCTTCTTAGAACGTAGAGAATTGTGTCTCTCCACAATTTCCTGATCTTTGTAGCTCTTAATAATATTTGTCTTATATCTCTCAAACGCTTTTCCGTCTTCCATTTAAGCAAGCTTTCTAAGTATATTATGAGTTGTTTTCCTCTGTCTCCTTCTTTCAGTTTGTCCTGTGGGTATCACATTTTCTAAGCCATCTTTCCTCATTATGTGTCCTAAAAGGTTCAGCTCTAACGTCCTTATGGTAAGTAGAAGTTTCCTTTTTGTTTCCATTTTTCTAGAAGTTCATCGTTGCTCACATATTCGGTCTATGGAATTCTTAGCATTCTTCTGTTGAACCATATTTTTGTTGCTTCAAGTCTCTTCTTCATTATCGTCCAGTATTCACTGCCATATAAGAGGACAGATATCACATAAAAATCTAGTATTCTTTTCTTTGTTTCTAACGAAATTTTTCTGTTTCTTAGTAATCTGCTTAACTTTTCGAAGGCATATTTCAGGCATACACTTAAAACACTTCCCAGCTACGTTTCAAATGATTGATCTGAGAAAACGTTTGTATATAGCAGATAACTACGACATTTCTAAACTTGTTAGAAAGCCATGCACAACATCCTTGTGACGTTGTAATTTAAAACGTCACTTGCGTTCTTTTATTCCTGTTTTGGTTTTGTATAATCTTACGGCGTTGGGCAAAGTTTGCCCTAGTTTAGCCTATTCTGTGTTGAATTTCCGTTTCTCCTTTACCAAATTACTCTAATTTCCCGTGTATATATATATATATATATATATATATATATATATATATATATATATATATATATATATTAAGACAATTCATCAGCATGCAAGAAGTTACAGAGGATTGAGAACAAAAGTAGAGGCATGCTTGAGGAAAGGATACAGAGAAAGATGGGGAACAAGCTCAAAGTGTCATATCAATTGACATTATACTTGAATATTTGAAGATTTTAATCATCGGGGAAGCAAGTAAGGGGAAGGGATCTCCACAGACAGGAATTGCGGGAGAAGAAGCTGGCTTGAGTAGAAGAGACGGTTAAATTTAACAGTTTTATCAGTGAAAGGGTGGGACTGAGATGCCAGCCTGGTAGCTCGCTTAAATTCATGTAGTCCGAGAACCATCGAAAGTAGCTCGTCGGAACAGTTACCGTGAAAATACTTGTAGAAGACACAGAGGGGGGCCACGACACATCTGTGGGAAAGAGATTGTAGACTAGATGCCAGATCAGGACCTATCATTTTGCATATTCGTCTCTGGATTTTGTCGAGGATATCGAGACGTACAGCAGGAGCACCAGACCATATATGACAGCGATATTCCATGCAAGGACGGATGGTTGATTTATAGATTTGAATGATGGACTCAGACGAGAAAAAACATTCTGGCACGACACAGAGAACCAACTTTCCTTGGGACAGATTAAGCTATTGATTCAATCTATTTATTCCACCTCATGTCAGTGGACAGCGTGAGACCAAGAAGGCGTAACGAGGTGCTCTCAAGGAGTTGGGAATCAGCCATTCTGATGGGAAGCAGTAAAGGTTCTCTGTGGTGGGTAAAGGACAGCAGTTTTGTTTTGGAGGCTTTAAAATTTACAAGCCATTTCTTGCCCCAGTCAACCACAGATTGGAGGTCCTTTTCGAGATCAGCAGCCAGGTTAGTTTTGTGAACGATACCAGATTTACTATTGAGTCAGCAGTAAAAAGTGATGTCTTCCGCGTAGATGCCAACTTGGGAACTGATGACATCGGGAAGGTCATTAATGAAGATCATGAACAGTGTATGGCCCAAGATAGAGCCTTGGGGAACCCCCGCTTTCGTGATAAATGAGCCGGAGCAGAAACCGGTTGGGACAACCTTAGTTTCACGGTTTGATAGGAATGATTGTATTAAGTAAAATAATCGTCCTGTAATACCGTATCCCTGAAGCTTACGAAGCAGGCCGGCATGTCAAACCCTATCGAACGCTTCAGACAGCTCGAGCTTCTCCGTTATTGTTGAGTGCTTGGTATGAAAATTCAGTTATGGCCGTGAACACGTCAGCGGTAGATGGGCAAAGCGGAATACCCCTTGCTTGTCGGAGAGCAGATTATGTGAAGTAAGGTGCTTAACCATTTCGGCGTTAATTAAAGCCACGAAGACTTTACCGAAGATTGGTAGGAGACTGATAGGACGGTAGTTAGACAGGTCAGAAGAGTCACCAGAGTTCTTAAATATAGACACAACAGATGAAGACCTTCAACAGGCTGGATAGCAAGAGTCGGTGAGGCAGTAGTTGTAAAGTTTAGAGAGGACATGAGCCAATAGAGGAGCACATTTCTTCAGGAAAATGGCCGGTAACCCGTCCCCACCACTAGCCTTACGGGAGTCTAATTTAGAAATGATGTCCAATACCATCGTTGGGGTTATGTGCATCTCACTCAGTAGAGCCTCAATTCATGGGGGAAAGTCCGGTGTAGGGATACCAGATGAGTTTAGCGTTGAATTGGAAGAGAGAACTTACGAGCAAAGCATTCAGCCTTATCAGCTGAGGAGGACAGGACCTCAAATTGGTTGAATAAAGGGGGTATTGTGGGTTTGCTGTTGTTCAGCACCCTTTTTCTGAGCCGAAAAAAATCTTTGAGCCAAACTTGCGAGACGCAATACGTTGATATATTCTTTCGGCCAAGAGTAACTTCGATTCTTTGAGGACATGTTTGCACACGTTACGGGCAGTGACAAAGAAACATCTGTTGTAATGAGATATGTCTCTACGGTATAGACGGATGTAGTGATTCTTGTGGGCAATAGCTGCTGAAGAAGCAGCCGAGAACCAAGGTGATGAACGCGATTTCACTTTTAATATTTTCTTGCGGGGATAAAAACCTCGATTCCAGCTTTTACCCAGGATAAGACCTGAGATGCACTTTTTTGGACTTTAAAGACACTATTCCATGGGACACCACGAAGGAAATCCCGTAACGAGTCCCAATTTGCTCGTTGGTAATAGAAAGATGTTCTGTTGGTAGGAGGTTCTTTGCTGGGGGAGGATTAGAGGGAGATGAAAATTGACACGAGGGCATGATTAAAGTTGCCAAGAGGACAGAGCTACACGGCACGAAAAGACTCGGGGATGGAGATAAAATACAGATCAAGAAGGGAAGTCTTAACATTATGGTTACTGGGGAAACGCGTAAGAAAGTCAACCACTTGTGTGAGAGTTTGAGAGATTGAAATGTTAGGTGTTTTTATACCAGGAAGGTCAGTTACATAATGTTTAAGCGATTTGGTATGGTGGGCACTGAAGTCACCAAACACAAATATGTTCGCAGATGGAAACAATACTTATAAAGGAAATTAGAATAATATTATTCTATGTTTAAATACATTTAAATACACCGTACTGAAATTAGAGAGGTATAATTTATAGGGTTTGATTTCCAAACAAGGGGTGCGTATCATGCGAGAGTAGAAGAATTTTCCCACACTTTCAGCACAATTTTCGGGTTGCGTATTATGGATGAAGTCGTATTATATTTTTTAAGCGTTTCACCCCAAGCAATGCGGGAAGTCATTACATTTGAATAGTTGGAGATTATAACTATCAGGGAAACAGGAATAGGGAAGGGAGTTCCACGGGCGAGAGGTGCGATGAAGCTATTGGAGTAGAAGCGAAGGCTATATTTAACAGTTTCCACAGTGAAATGGTGAGAGCGAGATGGCAGCCTAGTAGAACGCTTTAATTCATGAAGTCTGGGAACCAGCGAAAGAAGCACATCGGAGCAGTTACCATGAAAGTATTTATAAAAAAGACAGCGGGAGTCGACGGCACGTTTGTGAGAGAGCGACTGCAGACAATACGCCAGATCATGGCCAATTATACATGGGGAATTACGGTATTTGTCATGATAAAATATCTTATATTGAAATACCCGTGAAAATTTCACGGTTTTCCTATTAACATTTTGTAATGAATCTTAATTCTTATGTTAATGAATGGATAAGCAAGTGGCGAGTTCCACTGGAATAAAATACCCGTAGAAATTCCCCTATTGCATCGCTAATTATTTGAGCTTAACAACTTTAACAAAATTATGCAATAACAATCATAAATATGAATGCTGGTCGTTATATTAAGAAGCGGTTATAAATGAAAACATTTGAAATTGACAACTTCTTGTATTTCACTGAAACAGACGTTAAACACGTCTATCTTCCATTTCTTCTTTCTTACTTTTACTCACTGAAACCGAGTTTGGTCTATTATAGGAATTTTGTTTTTACACGCAATAGAAAAGGAAATAATCCATTATTTATGTGGTATTGACAAGAGACGTTAAACATTTTCATCTTGCCTTCTTTCTTTTCCCCACTGAAACCGAGTAGCGTCGATGATATGCATATTGATCTTCCATGGAATCAAAACGAAACTGTCCGTGATCAATGCGGTATTGGCAGCAGACGTTAAACACTTCTATCTTCCTTTCTTTCTCCCTTACTTTCTTTCATTTTCCCTTTCCCTTTCTCACTAAAACCAAGAAGCGTTTATGATATGTGTTTTTCGACGCAATCAAAACGCAGTGTGTCCTGGGTATGACGATACACTACATCCGTGTCCTGGGTATGACGATAAATTACGTCCAACAGAAAAGCCTATGATAATATGTTTTTTAAAAAAAAATAATGTTGGAAACTGTACGTGTTAGAAAAAATATACGTTTTCTATTTTAAAGAATAGTGTTGCCGGCTATACGTTTTTGAAAAAGTAATATTACCAGCTATACGTTTTTTGAAAAAAATAATATTACCAGCTATATGTTTTTGAAAAAATAATATTACCAGTTATACATTTTTGAAGAAAAAAATATTAACAGAAATAGATTTTTGACAAAACAAAAGTATTAACTGGAAAAAAAAGTTGTCGGCATTAAAGGACCCATTGAGGTTGATGTGCCGTAAAACAAAACAAAACAAATCAAAACGCGGTAATCCAACGTGTAAGAGGTATTGGCAGGAGACGTTAAACAATTCTAACTTTCCTTCCTTCCTTCCTTCCAAACTTCCAAACTTCCTTTTTCTCAACGAAACCAAGTAACATCTGTATGTGTTTTTCCATGCAATCAAAACGGAATAGTCGATTATCTCTGAGGGACTGTCAGGAGACGCTAAGCACTTCTTTCTTTCTTTCTTTCTTTCTTTCTTTCTTTCTTTCTTTCTTTCTTTCTTTCTCTTATTGACACCAAATAGCATCTATATGTGTTTTTCTGTGCAATCAAAACAGAATAGTCCATTATTTCTGAGATACTATCAGGAGACGCTAAACATTTCTTCCTTTCTTTCATTCATTTTCTCACAGAAACGAATTGGTGTATTTCCCCTCTTTCCATGTGATAAAAACATAATAGTCCATTATATATGAGCTATTGGCACGGCGTAATGGTTGTGCAAACTGTGGAACTAACGACGGTTGGACAAGCAGATTTATTATATGATGATAATTGAGAAGTCCAATACTAATCAGCATGAGCGTAAAAGTTTGATTCAAATTCAATCCGTTTTGAATAAAGGATTGTACATGTTTCAATAATCTCGGAGTATAACAAGATGAATTACCGAACGACGAAAAAGTTGGCGATAACGATATGAGAAAAGAAAATAAATGAGAAGAAAAATATTAAGAAAAGTAAAGTCAAAATAAAAGACATATTATTATTTAATAAAGTCAAAAGATAAAACATTTTTCCTTTTACCAGTTCTTTTTTTTCCAGATACTTACATACATTTTTCCTTCACGTTTTTTTCTTTCTTTCTCATTCCTTACTTCGGAAGATATATATTTTTAATTCATTCTTTATGCTTCTCTCAGCAAAACAACGTTGTTACAAACAAAGCAAGAAAGATGCAACTGCTATTCGGCGTCGAACAGAGGTGGAGAATAAGACTGTTTTTTTTTTCTTTCGAAAGAATTCTGTGTATGAAATGAAATGTGCTAAGAGGGTTTCGGTTCAAGTTTTAGGTTTCTTTATTCATTTGTGTGCGTATGTTTTTTCATCTTCCGTTTTGTACCCAAAATTTAATTTCCTTTTTCTAGGATTAATTACAAGAGGGCAAGTGCAGCAGCGGAAGGAAGTTAAATATGTAAATGCATGTTGCACCGCCAACAAGTTGAAACATTATTTCCAAAGTGTTCGCATCTATCTATCTATCTATCTATCTATCTATCTATCTATCTATCTATCTATCTATCACTGCCTGTTAGTATCTATCTATCTATCTATCTATCTATCTATCTATCTATCTATCTATCTATCACTGCACGTTAGTATCTATCTATCTATATATCTATCTAACTATTGTAATATGTTCATATATATCTATTTTAGTACTGTTCGTATCTATCTATCTATCTATCTATCTATCTATTGTAATCTGTTCATATATATCTATTTTAGTACTGTTCGTATCTATCTTACTATCTATCTATATATCTTAGTATGTTCATAGCTATCTATCTATCTTAGTCTGTTCGTAGCTATCCGTCTATCTATCTATCTATCTATCTCTCTCTCTCTCTCTATATATATATATATATATATGTGTGTGTGTGTGTTTAGGATATAGATTAACTCCGACATATTGTTATATTTAAATTATTTTGTTCAAAAATGACTTTTTATGGGTACCCATATTCGTTTTTTAATTAAACATTATATTGTAACCAGCTACATCTACCGGCCTGAGTATTCCTGAAATAGGCCGGTGGATATAGTAGGATAAAAAATACTGTTTAAATAAGAAACGGAGCTTCTACTCAAATAAGGTTTAAACGAATATATATATATATATATATATATATATATATATATATATATATATATATATATATATATATATATATATATATATATATAACGCGCAAACACATACACATGTTTCATTAAAGACGACAGAGAAATATAACGATTAAGCTTTTTAATTAATTTTTCTTGTGTCAAACCATGGGGGGGGGGCACAAAGTGTATAGAAACTGTCCAAATGTTCTATAACTCCGAGCGCTTTCGATTAAACTTTTAGCCATTATCAAGGATAATTTTATTTTTACAATTTCATTGGGTATGTGGGCTTATGTGTAAGTTTTTAGTGTTACAGAAATGTTTTATTTTCCGAACACAGCACATTGTGTTCGAAAAATAAAACATTTCTGTAACACTAAAAACATGTTTAATTTTAGATGTTACCTCTTTACTTACTCTTTCTTAAAATGTGTAAAAAGACCTTCTCAATTTTTTTAATTCTTTTAAGTAATTTTCCTCATATAAACTAGATGTTAATATTTTAAAATATAGGTTAAGGTTATTTTAACTGTCTACTTGATCCAGATACTCCCACTCCTACTACGATAATATTTGGAGTTATTTTATGCCTAGATTCTATCGGCAGCTTCCTCTATATCCTTCTTTCTTTTTTTTCTTTTTCACCTTTCTCTCTTCTTCCTTTATTTTTTAAATGCTTAAATTTTAAGCTTCTATTTTATTTTATTTCTTGATACATCTGAGTTGACAAGGCCCACAAGGAAGCCTTTGTGGGTCGAAATAAAATATCTATTCGAATGGGGTAATTTCTTATTTCTATTCTAGGTAATATATATATATATATATATATTTGTGTATTTAGGCAGCAATCCATCTTTCATGCACATTTCATTAAAACGACTGAAAAGGTGCTTTTATTTAGTTTTTTTTATTTAATTTTCCGTGAGATCTAATATTGTTTTTCTTTTCAGATGATAAATTATATAAAAATGTTCTTTTTATCCGAGCGCTTTCGGCTATACGATTTAGCCATTTTCAAGGATTATATTTCTAATTCTAACAGTTGAAATACAATCCTTGAAAATGGCAAAATGTATAGCCGAAAACGCTCGGATAAAAAGAACATTCGGACAGTTTTTATATAATTTATTATCTGAAACGAAAAACAATATTAGATCGCACGAAAATTATATAAAAACTAAATAAAAGCATCGTTTTGAATGAAATGTGCATATATATATATATATATATATATATATATATATATATATATATATATATATATATATATACACACACACGCATATATATATATATATATATATATATATATATATATATTGCAATCCGTTTCTATCTAGTGTAATCCATAGAAAAAAGAACAGTCATAGCAAGTGAAAAACGTACTGCCACTAAAAATAACGTTTAAACTAATAATTACTTAATGTCGGATATAAAGAATCCATTCGATTCCATTTTTTATCTCTTCGGGACGAACGTGAAGCCAGCACATATAAATTCATAGAAGACCTGACGAGAAAAATTGTGCATTCCTGAAATAAGCAATTCCAACTTTGTTCTATCAAAACTGCCTCCTTATACGAATTGGATACAAAGTACTATTCCTGTCGTGGGCAGGATTAGCATTTTCGTTGGAAACCTATGTAAGGATCTCGTGAAAATTGTTAGCAGAACAGGGATTAGGAGAGACAGCGATAAAACAAAATTTAATAAATGCCACAAGAAACAGAAAATTGTGGAGAGCTTTGATCACCCTGGTGTCGTCCTCTGAATACTGTTTCTGTATCTGGTCTGGTGATTCTGCTGTACATCTGAAGATTCTTGACAAAATCCAAAGAAGGTACTGTAATGTAATCGATCCTGACCAGGCATCTCAACTTCAGTCACTTTCTCAAAATTGTGTCGACTTTTCCCTCTGTCTACAAATATTTTCATGGCAACTGCTCTGACAAGCTAGTTTTCCTGGTGAACTGATTACAAGAATTTAAGCGTAATACTAGATTGGAACTTAGATCCCACATTTTTACAGTTGAAATAGCCAGATGCAGCCACTACTTCTACTCCAAGAGTTTCACTACTCGGACGTTCCACCTGTGGATGTCCCTTCCGTTTGCTTGCTTCCCTTCAATCTTCAAAACTTTAAATGCAACCTCAATAGCCATATTCCGTCTTCTTGAATTTCGTTCAAATTTGTCCATTCCCCAATCAATCCTCCTCTCAGTATTCTTTTAACACACTGCAAACCAACTGCAGTGACATTCCCGCCATTCTTGGGGAGAGATAGTTAAAAAGAATTGCTAACCATTACAGAGTCGAAATGAACAAGCGATTTACTAAGCTTAGATGTGTCACAAGGCCAAAACTATGGAGCATCCATTAAGGATAGAAACTCACAACCTAATTGATCTAGCAAGACAACCATTACAGTCAGTTATATGCCATGCGGGATAAACATTTAGGCGATCATGTATCTTTCGATACATAACTGACGAGGCAGATTTTTTCCCGCACCTAGTTTACCATTTCTTTCTGCGGTTGACCAGTTGCTACCCGGTCTATTTACCCATAGCTGGGGTGGGGAGAGAATCAGACCTTTCCCAGGGGTATTAGCACGTAAGTGAATTCGCCTGAAATTCGAACTCGGCTCTCCGATTCCACAAACCGAGCCGCTTTCCATTACTCCACCGTGCCTCCATTACGGCAACCATTACACCGCATCGAATTGTCCAAGCAAATTATTAAGCTTATCGTAGATGTAGCACATAGATGAACTTTTGCAGCACCCAGTGAAAATCGAACACATTTTCAACCGTAATTGATGCAGCAGGAGAAGATTGCTAATCATTACACCACGTCGAAGTGTCCAACCGATTTTCTAAGCTTAGCTTAGATGCAGCACAAGGCTGAAAGTATGGAGCACTCAGTGAGGAGTGAACTCACCACTCAGCAGTAATTGATCTAGCAATACAAGTTTGTTAATCATTACACCACGTCGAAGTGTCCAACCGATTTTCTAAGCTTAGCTTAGATGCGTCACAAGGCTGAAAGTATGGAGCACTCAGTGAGGAGTGAACTCACCACTCAGCAGTAATTGATCTAGCAATACAAGTTTGTTAATCATTACACCACGTCGAAGTGTCCAACCGATTTTCTAAGCTTAGCTTAGATGCGTCACAAGGCTGAAAGTATGGAGCACTCAGTGAGGAGTGAACTCACCACTCAGCAGTAATTGATCTAGCAATACAAGTTTGTTAATCATTACACCACGTCGAAGTGTCCAACCGATTTTCTAAGCTTAGCTTAGATGCGTCACAAGGCTGAAAGTATGGAGCACTCAGTGAGGAGTGAACTCACCACTCAGCAGTAATTGATCTAGCAATACAAGTTTGTTAATCATTACACCACGTCGAAGTGTCCAACCGATTTTCTAAGCTAAGCTTAGATGCGTCACAAGGCTGAAAGTATGGAGCACTCAGTGAGGAGTGAACTCACCACTCAGCAGTAATTGATCTAGCAATACAAGTTTGTTAATCATTACACCACGTCGTAGTGTCCAACCGATTTTCTAAGCTTAGCTTAGATGCGTCACAAGGCTGAAAGTATGGAGCACTCAGTGAGGAGTGAACTCACCACTCAGCAGTAATTGATCTAGCAATACAAGTTTGTTAATCATTACACCACGTCGAAGTGTCCAACCGATTTTCTAAGCTTAGCTTAGATGCGTCACAAGGCTGAAAGTATGGAGCACTCAGTGAAGACTGAACTCACCACTCAGCAGTAATTGATCTAGCAATACAAGTTTGTTAATCATTACACCACGTCGAAGTGTCCAACCGATTTTCTAAGCTTAGCTTAGATGCGTCACAAGGCTGAAAGTATGGAGCACTCAGTGAGGAGTGAACTCACCACTCAGCAGTAATTGATCTAGCAATACAAGTTTGTTAATCATTACACCACGTCGAAGTGTCCAACCGATTTTCTAAGCTTAGCTTAGATGCGTCACAAGGCTGAAAGTATGGAGCACTCAGTGAGGAGTGAACTCACCACTCAGCAGTAATTGATCTAGCAATACAAGTTTGTTAATCATTACACCACGTCGAAGTGTCCAACCGATTTTCTAAACTTAGCTTAGATGCGTCACAAGGCTGAAAGTATGGAGCACTCAGTGAGGAGTGAACTCACCACTCAGCAGTAATTGATCTAGCAATACAAGTTTGTTAATCATTACACCACGTCGAAGTGTCCAACCGATTTTCTAAGCTTAGCTTAGATGCGTCACAAGGCTGAAAGTATGGAGCACTCAGTGAGGAGTGAACTCACCACTCAGCAGTAATTGATCTAGCAATACAAGTTTGTTAATCATTACACCACGTCGAAGTGTCCAACCGATTTTCTAAGCTTAGCTTAGATGCAGCACAAGGCTGAAAGTATGGAGCACTCAGTGAGGAGTGAACTCACCACTCAGCAGTAATTGATCTAGCAATACAAGTTTGTTAATCATTACACCACGTCGAAGTGTCCAACCGATTTTCTAAGCTTAGCTTAGATGCAGCACAAGGCTGAAAGTATGGAGCACTCAGTGAGGAGTGAACTCACCACTCAGCAGTAATTGATCTAGCAATACAAGTTTGTTAATCATTACACCACGTCGAAGTGTCCAACCGATTTTCTAAGCTTAGCTTAGATGCGGCACAAGGCTGAAAGTATGGAGCACTCAGTGAAGACTGAACTCACCACTCAGCAGTAATTGATCTAGCAATACAAGTTTGTTAATCATTACACCACGTCGAAGTGTCCAACCGATTTTCTAAGCTTAGCTTAGATGCGTCACAAGGCTGAAAGTATGGAGCACTCAGTGAGGAGTGAACTCACCACTCAGCAGTAATTGATCTAGCAATACAAGTTTGTTAATCATTACACCACGTCGAAGTGTCCAACCGATTTTCTAAGCTTAGCTTAGATGCGGCACAAGGCTGAAAGTATGGAGCACTCAGTGAAGACTGAACTCACCACTCAGCAGTAATTGATCTAGCAATACAAGTTTGTTAATCATTACACCACGTCGAAGTGTCCAACCGATTTTCTAAGCTTAGCTTAGATGCGTCACAAGGCTGAAAGTATGGAGCACTCAGTGAGGAGTGAACTCACCACTCAGCAGTAATTGATCTAGCAATACAAGTTTGTTAATCATTACACCACGTCGAAGTGTCCAACCGATTTTCTAAGCTTAGCTTAGATGCGGCACAAGGCTGAAAGTATGGAGCACTCAGTGAAGACTGAACTCACCACTCAGCAGTAATTGATCTAGCAATACAAGTTTGTTAATCATTACACCACGTCGAAGTGTCCAACCGATTTTCTAAGCTTAGCTTAGATGCGTCACAAGGCTGAAAGTATGGAGCACTCAGTGAAGACTGAACTCACCACTCAGCAGTAATTGATCTAGCAATACAAGTTTGTTAATCATTACACCACGTCGAAGTGTCCAACCGATTTTCTAAGCTTAGCTTAGATGCGGCACAAGGCTGAAAGTATGGAGCACTCAGTGAAGACTGAACTCACCACTCAGCAGTAATTGATCTAGCAATACAAGTTTGTTAATCATTACACCACGTCGAAGTGTCCAACCGATTTTCTAAGCTTAGCTTAGATGCGTCACAAGGCTGAAAGTATGGAGCACTCAGTGAGGAGTGAACTCACCACTCAGCAGTAATTGATCTAGCAATACAAGTTTGTTAATCATTACACCACGTCGAAGTGTCCAACCGATTTTCTAAACTTAGCTTAGATGCGTCACAAGGCTGAAAGTATGGAGCACTCAGTGAGGAGTGAACTCACCACTCAGCAGTAATTGATCTAGCAATACAAGTTTGTTAATCATTACACCACGTCGAAGTGTCCAACCGATTTTCTAAGCTTAGCTTAGATGCGTCACAAGGCTGAAAGTATGGAGCACTCAGTGAGGAGTGAACTCACCACTCAGCAGTAATTGATCTAGCAATACAAGTTTGTTAATCATTACACCACGTCGAAGTGTCCAACCGATTTTCTAAGCTTAGCTTAGATGCGTCACAAGGCTGAAAGTATGGAGCACTCAGTGAGGAGTGAACTCACCACTCAGCAGTAATTGATCTAGCAATACAAGTTTGTTAATCATTACACCACGTCGAAGTGTCCAACCGATTTTCTAAGCTTAGCTTAGATGCAGCACAAGGCTGAAAGTATGGAGCACTCAGTGAGGAGTGAACTCACCACTCAGCAGTAATTGATCTAGCAATACAAGTTTGTTAATCATTACACCACGTCGAAGTGTCCAACCGATTTTCTAAGCTTAGCTTAGATGCGGCACAAGGCTGAAAGTATGGAGCACTCAGTGAAGACTGAACTCACCACTCAGCAGTAATTGATCTAGCAATACAAGTTTGTTAATCATTACACCACGTCGAAGTGTCCAACCGATTTTCTAAGCTTAGCTTAGATGCGGCACAAGGCTGAAAGTATGGAGCACTCAGTGAAGTCTGAACTCACCACTCAGCAGTAATTGATCTAGCAATACAAGTTTGTTAATCATTACACCACGTCGAAGTGTCCAACCGATTTTCTAGGCTTAGCTTAGATGCGTCACAAGGCTGAAAGTATGGAGCACTCAGTGAAGACTAAACTCACCACTCAGCAGTAATTGATCTAGCAATACAAGTTTGTTAATCATTACACCACGTCGAAGTGTCCAACCGATTTTCTAAGCTTAGCTTAGATGCGTCACAAGGCTGAAAGTATGGAGCACTCAGTGAGGAGTGAACTCACCACTCAGCAGTAATTGATCTAGCAATACAAGTTTGTTAATCATTACATCATCGTTATTTTAGCGTTGAAAGCCTGACTCATTTCTTCGTAATTTATGATACATTCAAGCTTATTGAATCAAACGTTTAAAAATGTCGAATTACTGAAAAACCCATTAATTCTTTCGAAATTAAAACTATTTTTAGAATTTGTTACGTACGTGATATTTCTCTATAATCAATGAGATTTTGTGACACAGGTAAAAATAAAACATCGATAAAAAATTGTACAGTTCGAAAGATCGTCTGGATAGCGGAAAAATTGTTAATGGCTGGAATTTGAAATGAATGTTTATTACAGTGGAATCGATTACAAAATCATGTGACTATAATAACCTTACGATCTAACGCCATATTAAGATGCATGACTAAAAAAAAATTGATCGGGTTGCCTTCATTCGTTTTTGTTTTTTTTTTGCTGTTCGCCTAGATTTTCCACGAAAACTGTCGTGAATTAGAATGGGCACCCTGTCTGACCAAAATGTCTGACCATGGCATTTTGCTCGGAAGGAAAATTTCACGAAAGGAACTGAACTGTATGAATATGTGCCTGTAGTATATGCATTTGATTGTGTGTCTGTGTGTGTTTGTATATATATATATATATATATATATATATATATATATATATATATATATATATATATATATATATATATATATATTACATTGCTCTATTGATTGAACAATTTAGTTCATGCCACATCGACTGAAAAAAACTACTACAACAGAAGAATTCTCCAATTACCATATTAGTAAAAAAACGAACACTCTTAAATTTAAAAAAAAAATCTACCTTAGCTTTGCGACCGCACGCTCCAAAATTTCTTACCGTTAACAATAACACATTTCTAAAAAATCTTATTTCGATTCATATCTAATCTTTCGTGTCCCGTTATTACCTGGATGTACTAAAAAAAAATCAATTTCCATGCCTGATGATGTCTGTATGAACAGATGAAAGTACTAGCAAAAAAAGACCTTATACAACTGGAATTTATTAAAAACAGGGGTCATAACATTCATCTAGATGTTCGTGGGTTAATGTAATTTGAATAGATTTGTTTGCGAAGATGTATTCTCGCCATTTATATGATTAACTTCACTAATCTGCTTTTTGTATTAATGATTCATGTAATATAAATTGAACTGCACCACATATTTTATATATATATATATATATATATATATATATATATATATATATATATTCTGTATATTTTGGCATCAATTTTTCATTGATGCATGTTTCATTAAATAATATAGACAAGTATAAGTTCAAAGTAACGACAAACTCGTATATGTGTGACGTCACGAGCTGCGACGTGATTTTCGCTTCCGCGTCTCGTATATACGAGTTTGTCGTTCCTTTGAACTTATTCAAGAAGCAAGGGCGGACTATCATTGTGGTTTCGTTTGTGTGTTGTTTGATTTATTGAAATTGTCATCTTTGATAATGGCTTATGTAAGCCGAAAGCTTAGATTGGATTTAAACATGTATCATTATGTTGATTTCCTTTCGTCTTTAAAGGATAAGGTGATTAAGCTTATCAGACAATATGAAAGGAACTTACTTAAAATAGAAAAAACTTGTCTATAATATTTAATGAAACATTCTTATAATATATATATATATATATATATATATATATATATATATATATATATGAATATTCTGTGTATTTAGGGAGCTAATGTTCCATTAAAGTAAATCAAATACTAAAAACAGGCCTATGATCCTTGAAGCTATACTCATGCAGCAATAATAACATCTCTAAATAATAAACAGTTATAATTTTAGAGCCTGCATCCTCAAAATATATATTGCTAAAAACAAAAAAAAAATACAAACAAACCACACTGCACAAACTTCCTACGTCACAACACTCTTTGCCTACATCACAACTGTCAGAATTGGTCTCTACATGCCCGTTGGATGATGGCACAAAAATCGAAGATTTAGACCATCTTTTTTCCAAAATGAATTTCGGCCAGTTTCTGACGGTATTTCCACCATGTCTGAGATGTGTCATTGTTACGCTGAACTTGTGAGATCAAAGGAATGACGCAGGAAATATAGTATTCCCTGGATTGTCGAAAACGGAATTTCTGAGGGTCATGACCTTTCTCTGCATTTCAGATCGGCTATGACGAACAACAGATTGGGCCACTCAGATGTACACCCAAACGTATCGTCTTATTTCAAGAAATTGTGATCAATCTATTTTCAGAGGAGAACATTGTTAGTTGGTATTTCTTAGATTTGTGCTCGATATTATTGGAGAGTGATAGTTATAAACGTGAATTTCGGAAAAGATGTATGAGTTCTATTTTTTTATTCAGTTGCCTTCTATTATTTTTATATATACATTTATGTATCATATATATATATATATATATATATATATATATATATCAAATCTGTTGTACAGTTCAATTCATATTACAATGGAGCATTCATACAAAAAGTAAATTAGTAAAGTTAATGAACTGAAATTGAGAAATCGCTTCGCTAACAAAATTTTAAAGATGCATTAATCACTTGATGAATATTATGATCCTTGTTTTTTAAAGTCTTTTGGATTTAAAAGAACTGATCCGACGTGCAAACTTTCGGGTAACAACTGAGACATTACTCTACTTATTGAACTATTTAGTTCATGCCACATTGACTGATAAACTCATCGAAAAAAAACTCAAATTGCCATATCAGTAAAAAAACGCAGTCACTTAAATTTTCCAAAAAAAAATTCAACCTTAGCGTTGCGACTGCACGCTCCAAAAGTTTTTATCCGTGATCAATAACACATTTAAAAAAAACAATAAAAAAAGAAACAACATATTTTGATTCGCATTATATTTTTTCGCCAAGGATGCTACCTGAATTTTACCAAAAACAAAATTTTCAGGCCTGAAGATGAGTGAATGTACAGTCGAAAGTACTTGCGTATTTAAAAAAGACCATATACAGCTTATAATTTAAAAAAAAAATCAAGGATCATAACATTCATCAAGTGATTATTAGGTTAATGCTAGGGACTGAAAAGTTGGAATTGATCTACCTGACTACTAAATTGCAACATGTCTGTACAATTTTATCGAAATCGGTCGAGAAATATGGATGTGCATAAATAACAGACACACACACAAAGACAGACACACACACAAAGACAGACACACACAAAGACAGACACACACACACACAAAGATAGAGACACACAAAGACAGACACACACAAAGACAGACACACACACAAAGACAGACGCACACAAAGACAGACACACACACAAAGATAGACACACACGCACAAAGACAGACACACGCACAAAGACAGACACACACACACAAAGACAGAAACACACACAAAAATAGAGACACACAAAGACAGACACACATAAAAACTCAGAAATCAGAATGTGCATTGGATTATCGAAAGATTAACTCCTAAATAAAAGCCTTGTTAGTAGGAAACAGAAAATTATCGTTAAAAACAAAGAGACTTGAATTGTTATGTCATATCAAGCCGTTAGGTTGGCAGTGAATTCTAAACAATCTCCCCATGAAAGAAGATACAACTGGGCGCAATCTTCTACATAAGGATGATGAGAATTCTATGGGCGGAGCGTGTAAGCAATGAAAAAGTCTTAAGCAGAATGAGAAAGGACGACTTGAAGAATTTGACCCTCACTTGGCATGTCGAAGGCAGGAATGATAGAAGAAAGCATCGGGCCAGATGCATGACAATATTTTGTGAACTGATGAAATGTGTTGACAAAGGGAAAAAAGTAACTAAGTGATAGGAAGTCATGGAAAATAATGATTGTTCATGTCCTGTCAGTAACAAGACACGCTGAAGAAGAAGAAGAAGAAGAAGAAGAAGAAGAAGAAGAAGAAGAAGAAGAAGAAGAAGAAGAAGAAGAAGAAGAAGCAGCAGCAACAACAACACAATAAGTACGACTGATATTTTTAAAGTTTTGATTTTTGGATAATATGTTTTCGATTAGGTCAATGAATATAAGATAGAATAGCAAGAAACAAATCGCCTCTGTTTCATTTTTGCAGCCTAGTGTCATATTTCTATTATTTGTGCCATAAATATTTATTGAAATCCGAGCAGATACAAGGGAGATAATCCAACCTTCAGGAATGAGAAAATCTGGTATTAAATAAATCGATTTTTAGAAGAATCAGCACAGACAGAAAATGGCATAACTAGGCTAGAGCTACCCAATCCTCACATTCAAACCTACAGTCCCTAACTAGCCGATCTATTTCATCGCTTTGTAACGGAAGAGCTACTGGATTAAAGGTTTATTCTCCTATTTGAAGTTCCCCCATTATGGGCATTATTATAGCCATGATATAATAACACCGTAAATCACAGACGGAACAGAATAGCTGGAAGGAAAAGGAATGACAACTAAGTTTTGTTCTCAAATAGAGTTTTATATATCTACACGCAGCGACAATATAACATATCTACACAGCCAGCAGAGTGATAGGAAAAAAACATAGAGGCTGACATATAATATGGAACTCCATCTGTGTTTCTGTAGAAGATATAATTAAGACGCTATATTCAAATGGGTCGGATTTATCTACTACGTCCCACAAGAGGACATATTCAGCGAACTGGAAACGGTGAGACTTGCGTTTTTTTTCCAAATGGAGGAATGCGAGGAGAAAATAGTTTATTTTGTATATCGGGGGAAAATATATTCCCAAAGTGAAACGGCGCCAGGGGCTTGTAAGTTGTAGCATGTGCTGGCGGAAGCAGATTTAGCCTCATCTCGGGACCCTTGAAAATTGACTGAAATTGACTGTCACTTCCATCACTGTATAGCATAACGTCACTAACGTTATTCACGGGACTTCTTCACCAAAGATGATCGCCTTTAGTGTTCTTACAGTTATTTAGAGCTGATTTATTGACGAACTATGTCTTTAGTTCCACCAGTCCAAGCATACTGATCCACTAGAAGTTAACTGATCCACATTTTCTTTTTATTACAATTGTATCGATTTGGTAAGGTGTTAAATCTATTCAGTTAGATTCTTTGTAATCTTAACCTTTTCATGTCAAGCGTTGTCCGTTATCTATCCTACATACACTCATAATTTTTATCAATAACTCTATCGTTGTATGCTCTTGCAACGACTTAATTCAGTAACCCTCTTCGTTGAGTGGCTCTTGGGACTTATTTTCGGTGAACGATAGTATAAATCTTGCCACCATCGAGGTCTTATTGCATAGGAGATCCGAATCTGGAAAGGCAATTTCAAATGAGTTTTCTGAAAGTTCGTTCTCTGTATGGCATGCATCAAATACAAGAATCAGATGACATGACAAGGTCATTTACATGACAATACTTCGCTGATAGCCAATGGACACAATGCGGCTAAAAGGAAATATTTCCCCAAAACCCTTTCGACTTTACTCCCTATGAAAGTAACGATATACACAAGGGTCAATGGACTTTGGGTATCCTATCTTATTCAAAGTGTCGAGATGCAAATAAGAAGACACGATGTCTGGCACCTCGAAAAGGCTCCATCGGAAAACACTTACTGCAAAAGCCTCGAGCTAATTCGTCAAAGCTATGTGGATTACGCTCAATATACTTTACCTGAGTAGAGGTTGTTGTTCTTAAGTCTCCATGTTATGTAAAATCTTAAATTTGCTTTCGGGAAATAAAGCTTATTATGATGCGTATAGTTTTACATATTTTTCCAGTGGTTGCATTGAGGATCAAGGGTCGGTGCCTTTCCCTAAAGCCTTGGAATCATCCGCAATAAATACACACATTTGAATAGGGAATCAGAAGAACTGTCGAACGTAAATAATATATTGTAATTTGAGACTATACACATGAGGAATGTTATTATTACCTGAACAAATATATCAAGAAAACGAATACAGAAAATATCTATCTAGCTGGCTATCTATCTAATTCTTGTTCACACCTGTATCAATCTATCTATCTTATTTCATATATATCACATTCTTTTCACATCTATCTATCTATCTATCTATCTAATTCAGTTCGTATCTACCTATATATCTATTAATTCAGTTCATATCTATCGATCTAATTTTTCATATCTATCTAATTTAGTTCATATCTATCTATGTATCTATTAGATTTTTTCACACCTATCTATCTATCTATCTATCTATCTATCTATCTATCTATTAAAATATAAATTGTTCAATATCTGAATTACATCGATGTTTTTATGATCAGAGTGTCTTTATTTTTTGTGCTTATCGATTTTTAACATTTCTCAAATATCGCGTCATCGAAACAAAATCATTTTTTTAAATGCATCACGTCTTTAGAACACTTCATAGTGTTTTAAATATATTTATTAAATATATATATAGTGTTGCTATCCCTAACTTTATATACCATCCCATTGACTTTTAATCTATTTTCCTACTCTCTCTGTATCTGTCTGTCTCTTTGTCTATATAAGTTTTCATCGGTTGAAATTGGTCTATTCCCTATGTGAGGAAATTTGGATTTTTATTGTGTAATCATAATAATAATAATAATAATAATAATAATAATACACTATTTACATTATTCGGACTATTGTCCCCATCTTTGTAAGCTCCGACCTTCTGCAGGTGGTTGGAATATCGAACTGAAGCTTTTACGTCGTTCACTGGGGTAGATTGTTCTAGTTCTACGTGCCATATTTATAATGGATGTCAGTTATCAGTAATCTCCTATTAATTCCCATCTCCAAGTTCTCCACTGCCTTAACCGGGTATTGAACTCACACTTTTCTGGGTTCTGTCATGGATCTAACCAAGCCTTTATCCACTGTGTCATGTGTTCTTGAGGAAACGTTGTAATAAATATTGCGACAAAGATGAGGACAATAGTCCGAACAATGTAAATAGTCTACATAATACCCCATCTCAGAAATATAGACAGATAATAATAATAATAATAATAATAATAATAATAATAATAATAATAATAATAATAATAATAATAATATATTAAAGGTAAAATAAATTCCGCGGGTGTATAATTAAAGTGAGTCCTAGTAATATAAAAATATTAAAATTGATCCACAAAAAGACAGTTCGATGTATTTTACTTGTACATGATGAATAATCCCCCCCTAAAATTTCTTTTTACCTCATGTGGGGAAGAGGCTATTTCGGTAGACGGTGCAAGTGCTGTCTTTTTAACCCCGATATGGAATAGAATTCACGTCGGTAGATCAAGAGGAAGCAGGAAGTAAAATTAAATGTAAAGTAGTAATATATATATATATATATATATATATATATATATATATATATATATATATATATATATATATATATATATATATATATTACTGTTAAGGCTAGTACAATATGCTTTTCTACTCATAATGCACAACTGACCGGTATATTTAAATAGCCAAGCCAAAACATAACATACATGTAGTATATTATTTTTTTAGTATATTATTTTTTATTTTTTTATTCATGAATAAAAATAATATGAATAAAAATAAAAAAATAATAAACTACGTTAATTAAAAATCGAAAACCAAAAATAGAATATATACAGTGTAACAAATAAATAACAAGTAAAATAAATTGATCTAAATACATCCAAATATATAAATAAACTAACAACCGATACCGATAAACTAGCCGTTAGGAAAAACAAATACAGATCATCAATCCAAAGAAATACATGAAGTAATAAACAAATTAAAAACTGTTCCCGCTAAAATAATAGTTAGAACAAACTACAACAATCACCCCCAAAATTGAACAAATAGCTTTAATTATCTTCCCAAACAAAAACCAAACTATTAAATAAGCTATATAAACAAATTTTTACTACGTTAATAAAAAAAATTGATGAAAATAAAATAAAATTACATAAATATATAAGATAAGAAATAAAAATAGATAAAAACAAGCAAAATAATTTAACCCAAAAATAAATAAACAAATAAACGACTTCCGGTAAAATAACCGCCAAAATAGACTAGCCACAATGCATCACTGACCCGTATATATAAATAGCCAAGAAAAATAACAGCACTCGTGGCGTAACGATTGCATCTATCATGAAACTTTTATATATATATATATATATATATATATATATATATATAATATTTCTACGTTATTTTTAATAGATTCAATTTATTTCAGCAAATGCTCTGTTTTTTAAATGAACAGTATTAATTACATTTACCGGCCTGAATGTTTCAGAAATTTCGTAGAAAATATGCCTTCTCCACCAAGAATCGAATCTAAGCGGAACTGTCAATTGATCTGACGTGCTATACCCCTCAGTCACAGAGAAGTGTCTGTTTAGCAAAGTCCAAATTACTGTTTATAAACAACAAATCTTCGACGATCTTTCCGGAACGATTATATCTGCTCACGAAATGTACCTTAACGAAAACATTGACATCATATTAGGAAATGCATTAACTCCGAAAATTATTTAATATATTTTTTGTTTATACGTTATTTCTAATAAATACAATTTATCTAAATAAATGCTCGTTTTGGGTTAAACAATATTAATTACACTTACCATTCTTGATGTTCAAGAAATTTCGTATAGAATCGACAGGAATCGAACCTGTGTTCTATACAGAACCGTCAAGTATTCTGACGTGCTATACAACTCGTATATAACAGACCCTACGTATTTACGTCTATATAAATAAATGCGAAATTGAAGCTCAATTTCCACAAGAATTCTGAGGTTAAAAGGCCCCAACTCTACGTTACAATAATAACAGGCGAAATGCTCAATCTTTGCATTATATAGTATCTACTTCTACGCGATAGCACCTTCGAGGTTTAACTAATTTGCATATTGATTTTAAAATCTATATTTCATTAATTAATTGTCCTTCATCACTGTTCTTTTATTCGAGGATTGTTTTGACTTTCATATCAAAAATAGTTCTGTTTAGGAATATTGCCGTATATAGCGCAGAAAAGTGTTCGAATTCGCATTTTATTTGGTATTCAAAACATTGGCATCTATTTTCAATTTTTTCTTTATGTATGACAAGCCTGTCTCCACACCAGGCCATTTAATTTCTTCTGTCTTTACAGTCATATTATTTGAGCAAATATATTGAATATCCACAAACCCTTCAACATTTCACAAATAGTAAACATTAACCCCATAAACAAACAACTAATTTTTCCTAGAAAAATTACCGGGTTATTTTTCTAAGGTAAACATTTATCACTTTATATAACTAGCATCCATAAGTATCTGCTCGTTTACAGATGTTATAGTCTGAAAAGTTGAAAAACTACAAAACAAAATGGACTTTTCTAAGTAAGTAGAACAAGTAAAAACATCAAACAATATTTTATACATAAACGTAACCCCGCCACGAAAGAAGATACAGTGCTTAAAATATATTCTATTAAATTATTGGCCTCCATTTTTTTAATTAGAAATCCATTCACAATTACCATTATAATATCTATTTTTTTCTTCCTAATATTAATTTCCATTTACTTCAAACGTAAACTGTTTTCTTTGTTTTATTGCTTTTTGGCGTGTGTTTTCTAAACAAAGTATAGATAACTCTTTATTTCATAGTGTATTTATATTATGAACAGGATATCTCTTCTAATCTTCTATGTTTGATTCTGACAAATGAATGGTAATCTATGAAAATTGTTTTTAAACTTCTTTCTTGAGTCTTATAAACTTATGTAAATTTGTTTATTCTAAAGATGTTTTCGTAATCTCTGAACTTATTTGAAATTGTTCTGTCATTTGTATTGCTATTGAGACTTACCAAGCCTCCTACCTTAATTTTTTCCAGAAATACACAAGCCGACATGTTTTTTTGTTTTGATTTGTTTTGGGGTTTTTTTGTCGAAAAAGACAATTTGTTTATAAATATATATGTAAGTATCATCAAAAGAGAAATTAATATCAACAGGCCTTAACGGAAAAGATCAAATGAAGAAGAAAAAAGAACTTCGAAGAGACAAAAGTCTGTATTCCATGTTTCATCATGCAAACGGCACGCCTGATCTTCCACGAAGGACGTAACCTTCGCCACCTAAAAAATGGGGATGCCAAATCAATAAAATAAAATAAAACAGCGTTCATAATATATATATATATATATATATATATATATATATATGTATGTGTGTGTGTGTGTGTGTGTGTGTGTGTGTGTGTGTGTGTGTGTGTGTGTGTGTGTCGATTCTTGACCATGGAGTGTCTGTCTCTGACCAAGGTAGTAATTTTATGCTAGGTGGTTTTGCTGCCTGAGCACAACCTCTGCCGGCTTTTATTATTTTTTTCAATGGTTTCATCATCTATTCTGGTCCAGTATACATGAGATTTCATTCTTGAAATTCCCGTATAGGAAATTAATTTAATATCCGCTTTTTTAATATACTAGGTATTTCTACTATTGTGCAAAGATCAGTACTCCATCACATAGCGAGGAAGCATCCTAAAATTCGTCCATCTTTCTTACTTTCTTTTAGTCGTTCTTTTATTTTCGAAATAAACATGTCTTTTTCTGTTTTTACTTTATTTCTTCCTGGGTAACGGATAGTTCGCGTTCTACATTGCATGATATACTTTTAATTTCTATTTCACTTTTTAATGCGGCAATAACAGTGTCCGCAAACGGCACAGTATTTTTGGAATTAATCTTCACAAACCATTAGCTTGTCCTAATTTTTTGGATGTATGGTATTCCATCCTGATATTTTAATTTAATAAGATCGTACCGCAGCGTTGTAATCTATGCGCTGTATGCGTAGGAATTACTTTTTTAAAATCTGAAATTGATAATAGAGGTCTATGGCCCGTCTGTAAATGAAAACTCTTTCCGTGTATAAATTTGTGAATTGTTCACTGCAAATATTATTGGTAACGCCTCTTTTTCGATCTGGCTCTGTTTTTTTTTTTTTGTTTTTTTTTTTTGTTTTTTTTTGTTTTTGTTTTTTGTCGGTAGTAGCGAACGCGAAGCTTGTGCGACGGCTTTCATGTTACCGTCGTCATATTTATGTAGAATTACTGCTCCCGAACCATAGTCACTAGCATCTGACGCCAATGCAATTTCTTATTTGGATCGTAGTGCGCTAATAAGTCTGACTTTAGTATTTTCTTGATTTTTTTCCAACGCCTTCTGAGTAAATTGTTCAGTTGAGTTCTCATATATTAGGTATATAGATTTAATAATAATTTGCTTGTCCCAGAAATGCTCGTAACGTAGTAACATCTGTTGGGGGAGACATATTTGGTGGGTCTGGTTGATGACCATTTTTATCAATGATTTGCTCAGGTACTTAAATTTTAGGTAGAACAGTTCGCACTTTTCCGCAATGAGTTTGAACGCGCTATCTCGTATTTTTCAAAAAACTCTTGTTGTTCCTTAGATAAAACTTTAATTAATATATCATCCACATAAGCAACGGCGAAATCACAATCTGCAACCATATTATCCATCGCTTCTTGAAATATAGCTGCAGACACTTTTGTCACCAAAGGAAGTCGATTGAATTATACAATCCCTTATGCGTATTTATATTTATTAACTCTGAACATTCTTGTTCAACTTGTACTTGTCAGAAAGTTTTCCACCGTTTAAATTCGCAAAACTTTCCCCTGGAATTGGTAATGGGTAGTCATGGGTTCTAAATATTTGTTTAACTCTGTCGGAAAATCAGCACAAACAGATTATTTTTTACTTTACATCCAATGCTGAGGCCGCCTATTTTGAATGGTCAAAATTTTCAATTATAACTATTTTTTCAAGCTTGTTTAATTCTTCGTTGATTTGATCTAGTGCTGCGAACCGTAAACTACCTTTTGGTTTAAATACTGGAATCGGCCCTTTCCAACTTGAAATTTCGTGTTGGCTTTGCAACTCCGGCACAACTCATCCGGTAGAACATCAAGAAAACATTTTTCAATTCTTCTTTTAAATTTTCACGCTGATTGTTTTTGCAATAAATATTTACATGTAACTCACATAACTAAAATAATTCCATCCAGTCAGTACCGAACAAGTTTGTAGTATTTTTAACACATACGCCTTGGATTTTGCATAATTGTTAAGAAATGAACCATTACAAATAGTTTCATGAATAAAAAATAATTTCTTACCCGACACACCACGTGCGATTTTGGAAATTCTTTTTAATATGGGTTTTCCATTTGCTTTCCATATGGCTTCGTTGATTATTTTGATATCACTGCCAGTTTCAAGTATCCTTTTTATACTGACATCATTAATTTTCACATAAACTCATTATCTTTGGTTTTCTGTAATTATTTTTTCCGTCGCAACGCTGTGTACGAAATCTTTTCTGTGAGAACTTTTCTTTTGTTTTACAGTGTGACATTTTATTTTCCTTCTTTTCTACACTTGTAGCACTTCGAATACTTAAAGGGACAGTCGTTTTCGAGATGCAAATTTCCACATCTGAAACATACATTAATTTTCTTTTTTCACATTTGTCTTTAGCCTGTACGTAGGCGCATTTTTTCTACAATTCTTCCGTATCGCGTCACAGATTTAGTATTCTCTGATATTTGTCGGATATTTATTGTAGTTCAAATATTTTTCTGTTCAAGTTTCGAGAGAATCTTAGCACGTATTTCTGTGTCTCTTTTCGGTGTGTACATTGAACGAAAATAAACCTATAAACATATTAAACATATCTGGGGTTAGTTCGTTTAATTTGAATCTTTCACACTCCTTGATAACGTTTCCAGCATATGTGACAAAATCTATGTCATTTTTCGCCATAGTCATGCACTTCCAACGAGTATTGAAAAACAAACTGTTCTCTCTAAAATTAGTCAGAATATTTACTGTTTCTTTAAAGCAATAATTTTTTAGTAGAAACAATTACAGTGTATTTTATGTTCTACTGTTGCTAACTTTCTCAACAAAATTCTTATTTTTTTCTCGTCTTCCCAGTCGCTGCATTGTTTTCGGAAAATTTGCTCCTATCTTCTAAAATAAACAGAAAAGGTAATTCCTTCATCTGAATTGTATGTGAATTCAAATATGGCAGTTGCCACGGGCCAGAAGTTAAAAACTAACCGTTTTCTTCCGTGTTAATTCAATTAATTTGTTGTAGTTTCTGGAGTTCCAAAAATTGGTGTTGTTGCTGTAATTGCTGTTGCTGTTTTTGCATTTTTACCACTTATTCTTCCATATTTGAAGAATATCTGTTTTTTCCTGCTTTCGTTTTTAACTTTTTAAACCAAAGTGATTCTAATTTCACGTCGTCATTGTTGTCATGTGCGCCGAGGGAAAAAAATTGTAAATCTTCCAACTCGTAAGAGTTTCGGTTCCTCGTCAAAACTTATAATTCACTCCTACCGCTTATAATATTATGTCTTGCTTAGTCTACTCGCCATAACGTCAATATAATTCTCTCCGACTGACTTCAACGGACTTCTCCGCACTCACTTTATTAAGGTGTCTTATTTGCTCTGCAACATACACACAGACACACAAACACAAAAGCCCTCAACCCCACCATATATATATATATATATATATATATATATATATATATATATATATATATATATATATATATATGTATATGTATATATATTCTGTTGATAAACAACTGTATTACTTAAATAAATGTATGTATTAAAATAACATATAAATAGAAAATATATTAAATACTTGTTGGATTTTACACATTTTACATATATATATATGTGTGTGTGTGTGTGTGTGCGTGTGTGTGTACGTGTATATATATATACATGTGCGTGTGGAAAAATATATATATATATATGTTTTTTTAAAGCAACTGACAAGTTACCACGATTCAGCTTTTTATTTCATTTTTTCTCTGTTCGTACAAGTGCTTTCTTTTCTGAACACAATGTTTGTCAAAACAGTCCAAAATTCTGCATATCCGAGGGTTTTTGATATTCTTTTAGCCATCATCAAGGACGATGTTTATACTTAACTGAAAGTGTGATTTTTGTTGTATGTATCTGAAGATATAGAAATGATTTATTTGCCAAGCATGTTCAGCAAGTTGTGATTGTGTTCATAGTTAATGTAATTGTTTGCTGGCTTTTGCTTTTTTATTAATCGGGCCTCCATTATTTTTAATTATTTTACATGTAGATGAGGATATTATTTTCTAATAATATGATGCGGATCGAGGTTGGTAGATTTCCTTTTGTGTTTAAATGATACCTAATTGATCAATGATCAGATAGATGTAACTTGACTCGTCTAGATAGACATGTAGTGGTACGACCGATATAATTATTTATGAGTTCGATTTGATCAAGAACAGATTTCATTAAGGGGCAGTTGAACTCGTAAATAATATTGGTTCTCTCTTTGTAAGTGCTTTGTGTGTGTGTGCGTGCATATATATATATATATATATATATATATATATATATATATATATGGGTGTGTATGTGTGTGTATGTGTGTGTGAGTGAGAGAGATAAGACAAAAGGAAAACTATGAATAACCAATGCATTTCTTCATCTGATAGACTTTTTTTGTGATGTGTATTTATAAACATATGATAAACTCGTTAGATTTGGAAAACATGTTTAAAGACAAATGATGAAAGTTAAATGTTTATGTAGGCAAAAGGAAGATAAAACGGACAGGTATAACAAATGTATATCTGACCATTTGTTTGACAGATAGATTTCATATGTATAGATGCAGTTATAACTAAAAATGCATCTGCAAGGGATAATATGAATTGCGACGAAAGACAGCATTTTCTTAGCCGACGCGTTTGGTTCTCTGATAGACTTTATCAAGGCAAAGGTAAGAATTTTATTTTGCAAAATGTATTTATAAACATAAAGTAACATAAAGCAAAAAATTTCTTCAATTTTGTCAGTTTTAAAATTTAAGAACGCTCATAAATATACATCAGGTAACTGAATGTCAATTTAAATTATGGATGATGGTAAGTGATATAATTTAATGTCTAATATACGAAACTGAGTAAATGTTACTGAATCTTTTTCAAAATTCTAAACCTTCTGTTATTTAAAATATATAACAAATTAATTTGAAAGTAAAATAATATAAATCATAATAAAATTTATTAAATCGAAGTTGTGAGTTTTATTTCTACGTGTTATGAGCGAGTTCAAAGGGTTGTCTGAAAGTAGATATGACTTATTTTCGGAGACACACATATGTGTGTGCGTGTGTTTATTTGTGTATGAGAGTGTATGTGTGTGTGTGTGTGTGTGTGTGTGTGTGTGTGTGTGTGTGTGTGTAGATAATAAGAATTACTATCCAGATTGCCTATCGGGATATATGTATATGTCGATTTTTTACAAAAAATTTGGTAAATAACGAAGACTGTTTCATTTTAAAAATATGTATGGAACCACTCGATGTGCTAATCTGATGGACATGTCTGATGAAGAAAAAAAAAGTAAGCAGAAAAGAAAAACGACTTTGACAAAAACTAAATTAGTTGCTTGATTTGTTGAGAACGTTTCCTGAAACTTATTTTGGTTTTATTTTGGCGCCAAAAGCTTCGGCGTTCAGACGCCACAACAGCTTTAAATATACAAACTCTTAAGTGGATCCGAGGAGCTTTTCATGTTTATTTGTCGTCATGTTGTATAATATCATTAAAAATGGATTTATAAATGCACAACGCTCGTAGTCAGTCAAGTGATAGAAAATCAACTTTCAGCTTCACTCTGGAGCTAAATTCTAAATTTTATCCGGACCGCTTTTTATACTTTATCTTTATATCGTTTTTCAAAAATCATATACGCAGGCAAACACACGCGCGTGCGCGCACGCCCACACACACACACACACATACGCACACACCCATACACACACCCGCACATACACGCTCTTCTGCACACATACACGCTCTCGCACGCATACACAGATACACACACACATACGCGCGTGCGAACACACACACACATATATATATACACACACACACAAACGTACACACACACGATATATTTATTCATATTTACTTACGTTCTATCCCTGATATTGAGTACTTTAACCGATAAAAACAGCATACCATAAACATATATTTTATCATATATATATATATATATATATATATATATATATATATATATATATATATATAATAAAAATGCTTAAACACTAATATTCCATGGTCATAATTTATTCCATTGCAATTGTAAATACCATCTAATTCATGTCGGTCTGATGAATTGGATCGTATTTACGATTCCAATGGAATAAATTATGACCACGGAATATTAGCGTTTAAGCCTTTTATTTTATATCCTTACTCTGTCCTGGACATTGAGTTCTACCTGGATTCTATCCTCTTGGAATTATTTTTTATACATATATATATATGTATGTGTATGCATTTATGTATATATATTTATATATTTTAGATATATGATTGCATATGTATGTGTATATTTACCACTAATATTATCTATCTATCAATCTATCTATCTATCTATCTATCTATATTTATATATATATATATATATATATACATATATGATTATATATGATAATATATATATATATATAATGCATATATATAAATGATATATGATATATATATGATAATCATGATATGATAAATATATATATATATATATATATGATTATCATATATATACACACACATACACATACACACACACACATATATATATAAATATATATATATATATGAATATATATATATAGATATGAATATATATATATGAATATATATATATGAATATATATATATATATGAATATATATATATGAATATATATATATATATGAGTATATATATATATATGAATATATGAATATATATATATGAATATATATATATATATACATATATGAATATGAATATATATATATATTCATATATATATATATATATATGAATATATATATATGTGTCTGTGTTTTTATGTGTTTAATTTATATATATATATTATTTATATATTATATATACGCGGTACTTATTGGAAAGTTCTCAATATCAGTGAACATATTTAGTTGGATTGATGTGAGTTTCTACCCTATTTTTCACGACCTTGGTCACAAATTCACATCAATCCAACTAAATATTTATATATATAAAGAGAAATCTACTACGACCGTGATACACGTGATCAGATGTATACAAATTACATAATCCTACCATATAATTTAATTCATGTCGGTTTTATGCTGTTTTGTCCATGGCAACAGACATACGAAAGCCACTCACTCTGTATTTGCAATGACCATAATGACATTTTCACGCTCAAATGTGCATTGGTAAGGCATTGTTTTGCTCCTACTTTTGGGGGCCGAGTAGATTAAGTGAACGCAATGGGTTCCTACAACCAATTCCTTGTTGGTCCCCGAAAGACTTGATTCATTTCGATGCACACGTCAATCTTTTCCTTTCTTCGACACAGACCATTCGAAATTAGAAATGATGAGGGTTTTCCGGGAATATAAGAAATATTCGAGAAATTTCATCTAAGCTGAATTTGACCTCTCAGCCGACTGTCGCTCGGGCATTCTCAAAGTTTCGATTAATGACTTGGTCGACGCAGCAGTTGTAGAAGTCACACGTGAAACAACAGAGGATTAACTCGAAATCCCCATGCATCTGTGGCCGCAATCCAGACGCACATTAAGCAGATGAAAATGCGTTTCCTGAGTGGATTAGAATTCCTGATGGATTTCCAACTTACATGAAACTTTTGTGTTCAAAAGTATTTTTTTCTTTCTTTCATTACTATACAAAATGATAGTCAAAGTTTTGAAACTTTCAAAAGAAGCTGCAACCTAATGTAATTTTGACCTAACTCTACAACGATGTCTTTCCAAATAATTGAATCCACTTTATTAAGGCCTTTAATAAAAGGTTGCGGTTGATTCATTATTAAACCGCCATCAGATGTGCAGTTAGTGAGAAAACTGGAAACATTTTTATCCGATTTTCTTTTTTAAAATGCATAAAAATCTTTTTTATATAAATTGCTATTCGAGCGATCATAGTCATTTGCTTGTTATTCTCACAACCTTTCGGCCTTTTGTGTACTACGGCCTTCTTCCGTTTTCTGTTTTTGGTATTCGAACCAGCTTTATCATTTCGGTTGTTATAAATACAAGGATACAGCCGTTGAACCCACGGCCTTTTTCAAGGGCCTGTTTTATTATAAGCTTTGATATTCCAGCTTGGTTGCCCACAACGTTTCAACCGTTGTAGACTTCTTCAGTTGTCTGTTGTATATAAGTTACTGTTCGGACTATCATGCTAAACTTAAATTTATACTTATAACGTTTCGGCGGTTGCTCAAACTACCTTTTTTCTGGTGGTTGTCGCTTACGCTTTGCGATTGGAATACGCATGCTCATTTTGGTTTTTATCCTCATAGGGCTTCGACTGTTACATTGTCCGACCTTCTTCAGCTGTCTCTCTTATATGTTTCGGTATTAAATCCAACTTTTGTCACCTTGGTTATAACCATAACGTTTCGACTGTTGTGGTCTACAAGCCTGATTTAGTTGTCCGTTATTTTTGCTATTCGAACCAGCTTTTTCTTATTATTATTCCGGTCGTTTTAATCTAAAGCCTACTTCAGGCGATGTCTTTGTCATTCAAACCAGCATTCTCATCTTGGATGTTATGCTCACAGCGTTTCAACTGTTGTAGCCTACAGTCTTCTTCAGTTACCTCTCATTTATGCTTTTGTATTAGAACATTCAAGCTCTTATTGCTGATTGCATTCGCAACGTTTCCAAAGCTCTTTTCACTTGTCTGTTATAAGCTCTGCTATTCGAACCAGTATCCTTATCTTGGTTGTTATAATTAAATATACACACTTCGGCCTTTGTTCAGGTGCCTATTTTATTATAAGTTTCCTATTCTATTTTATTTTAACTGTTGTTTCCCTTCATTAAACTTCTTATAATATCAAACTAACAATACACAGGGGTTTGTTGTAATTCCCCTTTCTGTGTATAGGGGATTTTGCGTACATATTAATACAGACAAGTTGTATTTACATTTGTTCTAATTTGTTTGCTTCTTCAATGGAATCATGGTATATGATTTTTCTGCTATGCCAGACACAGGGATTGAACCCATAGATGCAGGCGTTCTCAGATTGGTTTGTTTTAACCAATGCTTTAACCCAGCCATGTGCCTTTTGAGCGAATTTAGTCCTGCAACTCTGCGTTAATGAGCCTTACATAAGATGGTGGGACACTAAATGTGAAATACATGAAATGGCACAAAAGCCAGTAAGTCTGGTGAATAATATCTGAGACGAAATGGCCTAACACTAGTCAACAAAAACATTGGAATGGTGTTAAGACACCAAACATCTTTTTTAGCTAATATGCGGGGCGCTGAATCTGAAAATAACCTTAGTTTTTCTTGATTAGCTACCGTTTTTGCTGTACAGGAATTACTCATTTCTTGGGGAAAAAAAGCATTTTTTCATTTGTTTTCTGTATACGATATTGACCGATGGAATATTTCTCAAAATAAAATCATAGAAACCTCTCAATACGTATTTAAAACAACAAATATTGGTCTGCTTATTGGAAAAAATACTATTTTTACAATAACAATCAGACCCTAAATCTTTAAAAATAACACGATTGAATATACCAAGACCAACAATTATTTTCATCAAATCATTTAATAAACTAAAAAGCATAAATGAAACCTTCGTGAATATAAGAACTCTGGTGACTTTGTTTCTTTCTTGATTGTCTGTCATGTTTAGTGTCGTTTAAGTCCCTTTTGATACTCCAACACTATCAATGGAATAGGTGCATTCAATTGAGTTGTCTTTAGTTGGACTTTCTTTCCAACTGTGAAAACAAAATGCTCTCAATGTTTTTGGTTTCCTTCTGTAATGAAGGGATAACAGTGATGGCATAAATTTATGAATATCAAACAGAAGAGGTTAGTGTTTCATTTTTTATGCCATGTTTACTACAGTGTATTACTGATAAAGTTTATCAGTTAATTTGAATTTTGGCGATAAATTGTAAAAATTCGTTACTTCTATTTTAACGTTTTGGTCTCAAAAATACTTCTTTTCTTATAAAAATGGTTCATTTCAGGTGGCTGACATACATTGCTCACCCTGTCTGAAAACGGGTGGGTTTAAACGACCTTTATTAACTAAATTCTTTTACAAAAAATGAGTAATTACAGTACAGCAAAAACGGTAGCTAACCATGAAAACTAAAGTCATTTTCCCGATCAGCACCATAAAATTAGCTAAAAAAATGTATTTTGTTTATTGGCATCAAAAATCGTGTTGACTAGTATAATTATCGAAGCGATAAACCACTTAGCGATATTAACTGAATAATTAAATAAACAATAATTTTAAGTATGGAATGCTCAGACTCCGTTTATCAGTCTATACAATGATAGGATGACGTAAGAATAGAAAAAAATATTTAATCCATGGGAAAAATAAAATAGTGATATAAAGGAGGTGTGATATTTATTACATAAGCAAAATTATACAAATTTGAAAGTAATCATGTTGTTACGCAGTACAAGAGCAATTAAAATTATACCAGCATGAAGTGTTCCTATATATTCCATGACACAAAATTTACAACTGTTTTAATACTAATTCTTCCCGTTTCGATAATGTCAGATTAGCAGCTCATCTAAAGAAAAAATGATCTACAATCTGAAAGAAAGGTCTTTGTTAACTTTAACTCGTCCAAAACGAAACTGTTCTCTTTTAATGTCCTTAGAGTTTTTTCTGTCTTCCATCAACATGCCTCATTGCGCCTTTCCCGGCTAACGTTTTCCGCTGACATGCATTGGAAAGATTATAGTGACTCAATTGCTTCGTCTGCCGCTAGGAAATTTGGTTCAGTGTATCGTGCTTGACAATTGTTCTCACCTAGAATCTATCTTACATATTTATAAGTATACTACTCATCCTTAATTTGGATATTGCTATATCGTTTGGCCGGGTACTTCTGCTATGCATTTAGAGATCCTTGATAAAATCCAAAGAAGAATATACAATGTTAATTGTCCTGATCTTATATCTCAGCTTCAGTCACTTTCCCACCGTAGTAGCGTAGCGTCTCTGTGAATTTTCTATAAATATTTAAATGGCAGTTATTCAGATGAGATGTCATTTTTGGTCCTTCTGTTTACGAATGTAAGCGCAATACAAGTTTGGCATTTAGGTGTCATCATTTTAGAGTTGCAATGGCTAGATGCGTCCGTACTTTTTATGTTAAGTGTTTCTCCTGTCTCAGTTCTGTCTTGTGGATGTCTTTTCCTGCTTCTTGCTTTCAAGTCAACTTTGATCTTCAAAAGTTTAAATGCAATATTAATCGTAATTTTCTATCTTCCTAATTCTTGTTCTTTTAGTGTCCTATCTCATTAATTGTGTTTTCTTTTTCTCATATTCTCTCACACTCGGTACATAAATTGCGTCTTAGTTGCTTTATTACCTTGTTCTCGGTGAAGTGATCAATAAAACAATATTCTCATCTAATCTAACCAAAATTATAACCTAATAATTTCAATCGGATCTGGAGAGAAAAATATTTACTAAAAACAAAAAGTATTGAGAATGCGCAGATTGTACACTAAACTATTTGGTTTGGTTTATTTTATTTTACGTCATATCAAACTAAATGGGTTATTTAATGCCGACAAGATTTTTATTGTTGGTAATATTTTTGAAAAAATGTATTGCAGGTAATATTTTTTTTCTTCAAAAAGTCATTGCTGGTAATACATTTTATCTTCAAAAATGTATTACTGTTAATATTTTTTCTTCAAAAATGTTCCGCTGGTAATATATTTTTTCTTCAAAAATGTTCTACTGTTAATATATTTTTTCTTCAAAAATGTTCTGCTGGTAATATATTTTTTCTTCAAAAATATTTTGCTGGTAATATATTTTTTCTTCAAAAATGTTCTGCTGGTAATATATTTTTTCTTCAAAAATATTTTGCTGGTAATATATTTTTTCTTCAAAAATGTTCTGCTGGTAATATATTTTTTCTTCAAAAATATTTTGCTGGTAATATATTTTTTCTTCAAAAATGTTCTGCTGGTAATATATTTTTTCTTCAAAAATGTTCTGCTGGTAATATATTTTTTCTTCAAAAATGTTCTGCTGGTAATATATTTTTTCTTCAAAAAGATTCTGCTGGTAATATATTTTTTCTTCAAAAATGTTCTGCTGGTAATATATTTTTTCTTCAAAAATGTTCTGCTGGTAATATATTTTTTCTTCAAAAATGTTCTGCTGGTAATAATGGATTGCTGTTAATAATTCTTCATCAAATTTATTGCTGGGATTAAAACGGTTATTTACACCTTCATAGTGTTTTAAACTTAGTTTGGCGGTTCACTATTTTCTCATAGTTGGGACCCTAACAGGTGCCATCACCCCGGTACAGGGCGAGTCTGGGACAACCAGCAATTAAGAGGTGATTCCACGTCCCTCAAAACCTACCGATCACAGGCGTTGCTGTTGGACGTAGTTTATCGTGTTACCCAGGACGCGGATTTACGTTTATCGTGATACCCAAGATGCTCACACTACTCGTCGATATACCAATGGCTAGTTTCATAAATAATATCAGCGATCATTGCTAATGCGATAGTGGCACAATTGGGTATGCGACCTGGTTGATATTTTCGAAATGGATTAGTTTTGATTTCAGCAGATAAAGGGGGCTTTATAATAATAATAATAATAATAATAATAATAATAATAATAATAATAATTCAAATAATAATAATTCAAATAATAATTCAAATAATAATAATAATTCAAATAATAATAATTCAAACAATAACAATAATAATTCAAATAATTATAATAATTCAAATAATAACAATAATAATGATAATTCAAATAATAATAATAATAATGATAATTCAAATAATAATAATATTTCAAATAATAATAATAATAATAATACAAATAATAATAATAATAATTCAAATAATAATTCAAATAATAATAATAATTATTCAAATAATAATAATTCAAACAATAATAATAATAATTCAAATAATAACAATAATAATAATAATTCAAATAATAATAATACAAATAATAATAATTCATATAATAATAATAATAATAATAATAATAATAATAATAATAATAATAATAATAATAATAATAATAAACGATATGAAAAGCGTTGTAGGTTCTATCGGCATACTAAGATTTTCCAAACCGAACTCAAGATGTTTTATAGGGGAATTGAAAAGCAGTTATAGACGTCAAAAAGCCACAATCTATTGAAGAAGTACAAACATTTTGGGCGAATATTTGGAGCAATCCAAAGCATTATAATTCCAATGCAGAGTGGATCAAACGAGAACAAGAAAGAATGGAGAATAAACCTTTGCAAGAATGGAAAGATAGAAATGAATTCAAGAAAGGAGAATTATAGAAACACACTCAATAGATCAAGATTTGTCACAAAGTTTAGGGAACTGGAACTAGAAGAATCCAATAAATATCTAGGTGTCAGCTAAGGAGATAGAATAAAGAAACAGGTGGAAAATATCACGATGCCATTAATGACGTTTGGTCTCTGGTTGGGACCCAGACAGAAATATGTATACAACAGAAATTCAAGTTAATAATAATAATAATAATAATAATAATAATAATAATAATAATAATGAGAATAATAATAATAATCGAAAAACACGCAGTTTTGTTCTACGCCTATGTAGCAGACATGTATTAACGGTTGTAATATATAAAAATGCATTCACACACACATACAATAATAATAATAATTCAAATAATAAAAATTCAGTCAATCAATCGAGCTTCTCGCTTGTGTAAATTTATAGCGGATTATTGCTTCCGTGGTGTTATGGGAACTTACCCATAATAGTAATGGACTATCCCGTACACCATAAATACTGCGCCTGAAGAGGAAGCAGTAGTGTGATTCAGTCCTTTTTGGACGTCTCAGCTATTCGGTCGAACTCTCTGCCTCTGAGGCAGAGGGGAACTCTCTGCCTTTGGACAGAGAGGAACTCGGACGAGGCTCCGCCGAAGGGCAGAGCCTCGTTCGGGGAGGTTGACCGGCCCGATCCCGTTTATACGGGATCTACGGGCTATTTTTTGGCCGAGCCTACGGGCTCGGGTACCCCACTTTAAACCAGGCCTTGTGCCACATCTGTCCCTCGTGGGGAGGACACTAAATACAGTGTGATTCAGTCCTTTTTGGACGACTCACCTAGCAGGTCGAACTCTCTGCCTCTGAGGCAGAGGGGAACTCTCTGCCTTTGGGCGGAGAGGAACCCGGACGAGGCTCCGCCGAAGGGCAGAACCTCGTTCGGGGTGGTTGACCACCCCGATCCCGTTTATACGGGTTCTACGGGAAATTTTTGCCCGAGCCTACGGGCCCGGAAAGCCCACATTAAACCGGCCTTGTGCCACATTCGACACACGTGGGCGTGTTGTTAAACATCGTGTGATTCAGTCCTTTTTGGACGTCTCAGCTATTCGGTCGAACTCTCTGCCTCTGAGGCAGAGGGGAACTCTCTGCCTTTGGGCGGGGAGGAACCCGGACGAGGTTCCGCCGAAGGGCAGAACCTCGTTCGGGGTGGTTGACCACCCCGATCCCGTTTATACGGGTTCTACTGGCAATTTTTGCCCGAGCCTACGGGCTCGGAAAGCCCACATTAAACCGGCCTTGTGCCACATTCGACACACGTGGGCGTGTTGTTAAACATCGTGTGATTCAGTCCTTTTTGGACGACTCACCTAGCAGGTCGAACTCTCTGCCTCTGAGGCAGAGGGGAACTCTCTGCCTTTGGGCGGAGAGGAACCCGGACGAGGCTCCGCCGAAGGGCAGAACCTCGTTCGGGGTGGTTGACCACCCCGATCCCGTTTATACGGGTTCTACGGGAAATTTTTGCCCGAGCCTACGGGCTCGGAAAGCCCACATTAAACCGGCCTTGTGCCACATTCGACACACGTGGGCGTGTTGTTAAACATCGTGTGATTCAGTCCTTTTTGGACGTCTCAGCTATTCGGTCGAACTCTCTGCCTCTGAGGCAGAGGGGAACTCTCTGCCTTTGGGCAGAGAGGAACTCGGACGAGGCTCCGCCGAAGGGCAGAGCCTCGTTCGAGGTGGTTGACCACCCCGATCCCGTTTATACGGGTTCTACGGGCAATTTTTGCCCGAGCCTACGGGCTCGGAAAGCCCACATTAAACCGGCCTTGTGCCACATTCGACACACGTGGGCGTGTTGTTAAACATCGTGTGATTCAGTCCTTTTTGGACGTCTCAGCTATTCGGTCGAACTCTCTGCCTTTGGGGCAGAGGGGAACTCTCTGCCTTTGGGCATTGAGGAAACCGGACGAGGTTCCGCCGAAGGGCAGAACCTCGTTCGGGTGGTAGACCACCCCGATCCCGTTTATTCTGAGCTAATCTAACGAAGGTGATGATAAAAAAAGGTTTTCCTTGAATAAAAATCTAATATACTCTTCGAATTCATGCGATCCCTGATGATGCACCTATCTCAGATTATTCCCTTGCTAACGGTGATGAAGTTAAAGTATTTGACATATCTCGACTTGGATGGATTTCAGCCTCTACAAAATCCTGGGAAAATGGCGGAACCACTGTGTAGAAGGTACGAGTTAAAACCAAAAAAAACAACAACATAACAGTGTGCGTTATGGAAATTGCTTTTGATAGTAACGTTCCTCAGTCATTTCGACAGACTTCTCTACCACCTTAATCGGCTTATTTGTAGACATGAAAAATGTTCAAGCAAAGATATTTATCTATCAGCAAAAGTCCACAAGCCGTACAGCGTCCAAAGTATGTCTAGCTTTTTATTTCGTAAAATTCGCTAATAGTATTTGTTCAATTTGAGTTGGAACAATATATCAATGAAGTTTTAAGAATGAATCTGTCAGCAATATTCAAGAGACAATAAAGCCAGTTTTTCAAGATGAAAGGTAGTTTCAGTAAATTCAGAAAACTTCCTGTAAAGAAAGTTGGTCACTGTCTCTTGAAGGTTTATAAATTTGCCATTCATGCCTACATTGATTATTCCTACCATATCTGTTCTGCTGTTCTTGCTATATATCTCGAGATACTTGACAAAAACCGAAGAAGCGCCTGCAATTTTATCGGTCCTGATCTGGCATCTCCACTTCAATCAATTTCCAAAAGACGTAACTTGGTTGTCTGTGTCTTTTCTATAAATATTTTCATGTCAATTGTTTTAATGAGTTTTCTTCATAAGGTACATCGATCGCATAAACTTAAACGTATTACGCGAGTGGCAGCTACGTGTCATCAATTTATTTTTGAATAACTAGGATTAACCGTAAGTTCTACACTAATAGTTTATTTCCTCCCATTTCCCCTTCTTTACGTTCATATCATGTCGAAACACTGTTTAAGTTAAGCAAAGTCGTACCTGGTCAGTACCTAGAGGTGTGACCGCTTGGTAATACCTGGTACGGCAAGCAGAGATATGCGGAAGTCTCAAGGGATAACAACTGGCAATAGGAAATCAGAGAGCCGAGTTCGAAATCGAGTCGGATTCCGTATATTCATTTCCGCAAAAATACACATGGTAAAGTAATGGAAATGCCTGTTACCCATCTATGGGTTAAATACAATGACTTGTATCAGTAAATTATTATTGTCTCTGAAAGACTTTTACAATCCCCAAATGTTTCTGGTTATAAGTAACCTACAGTGTTGGTAAGCCGTAAAATAAAAATTCACTCAATCAATCGAGCTTCTCGCTTGTGTAAATTTATAGCGGATTATTGCTTCCGTGGTGTTATGGGAACTTACCCATAATAGTAATGGACTATCCCGTACACCATAAATACTGCGCCTGAAGAGGAAGCAGTAGTGTGATTCAGTCCTTTTTGGACGTCTCACCTATCAGGTCGAACTCTCTGCCTCTGAGGCAGAGGGGAACTCTCTGCCTTTGGGCAGAGAGGAACCCGGACGAGGTTCCGCCGAAGGGCAGAACCTCGTTCGGGGTGGTTGACCACCCCGATCCCGTTTATACGGGTTCTACGGGTAATTTTTGCCCGAGCCTACGGGCTCGGAAAGCCCACATTAAACCGGCCTTGTGCCACATTCGACACACGTGGGCGTGTTGTTAAACATCGTGTGATTCAGTCCTTTTTGGACGTCTCAGCTATTCGGTCGAACTCTCTGCCTCTGAGGCAGAGGGGAACTCTCTGCCTTTGGGCAGAGAGGAACTCGGACGAGGCTCCGCCGAAGGGCAGAGCCTCGTTCGAGGTGGTTGACCAACCCGATCCCGTTTATACGGGTTCTATGGGCAATTTTTGCACGAGCCTACGGGCTCGGAAAGCCCACATTAAACCGGCCTTGTGCCACATTCGACACACGTGGGCGTGTTGTTAAACATCGTGTGATTCAGTCCTTTTTGGACGTCTCACCTATTCGGTCGAACTCTCTGCCTCTGAGGCAGAGGGGAACTCTCTGCCTTTGGGCAGAGAGGAACCCGGACGAGGTTCCGCCGAAGGGAAGAACCTCGTTCGGGGTGGTAGACCACCCCGATCCCGTTTATACGGGTTCTACGGGCAATTTTTGCCCGAGCCTACGGCCTCGGAAAGCCCACATTAAACCGGCCTTGTGCCACATTTGACACACGTGGGCGTGTTAATGAATATAGTGTGAGTCAGACACAGATTGAGGCAATGAGTCAGTCAGTCAGAGACAGAGTCGCGTCAGACGATTACTGTAAGACATTGGAATAATGATACTGGTCGAGACAACATAGTTCTCTCTAACCTAACCTGATTGTTATTACTAACACTTCTACTTCTTTTGTACATATTCTGTTTGTAATATATCTGTGTTATTGCATACCTTTGTTCGAGTTATTCTTCATTGGTTCTACCTTGGACCATCACCCTGGTACAAGGAACCTGGACCATAACACATGGCTTCTACGAACCTCAAAGATTTAAATGCAACGTCAATCGCCATCTTCTGTCTTCCTGAATTCTGATTTTTATTCCCCATTCTTCTTACTAATGTCTTCTCATTCTATTCCACTCCCAGTAACCGCTTGCGTCTTAATGACATTATCGACTTGGGGTGAAATTCTCCTTTTGTTTGCTTGCCAGTTTAACCCTGTTATTCTAAAGATCGAACCATGTACGCTTTTTTTTTAATCTGTGGTCAAATGTTTCAGAATATTAGCGATAATAAGAACTTACATTTTAATCGAAGGTTATATGTAATAAAATCAGAACATTTCTTTTAAAGGACGTCTCGCGAATATCTGTTTAATAAATATTTTTCTAGAGGTAAAAAGTGTATTATTTCAGCCAGATCGGACATATAAAACAATATAATAATGAAAACAAGAGCAAAAAAAGGAGAATTCTTTGAAAGAGATAATTAAGAAAAATTTAAACTACTGACCTGTTATCATGCCTTTCTCTTCAGGATTTTATAGATGAATAGGAAAGATGTACGTAACTAGTTTGATCCTTACTGTTTATCCCACACTAAAGTCAACATTTAATAACTCAATATGCGTTGGCATGTTATGAATCAACCAACCAATCATTTCAAAATGGCGACTCATATGGGTACACGTAGAAAATAAGATGTTGTCTCATAGGTTCTTTTTTCCCCATAGAAAATGTTCGGCAAATATTCACAGATGGTTACAGAATATAAGTCGAAACACAGCACTCGTGGCAAATACAGTTACGAGACTGTTTACTAGACATAATGACATCCCTGGAAAATGCGATAAATTTTTTATCGTGACAGGCTCCCTAACAGTAGGCCAACGACTGCTGCGAATGTGGAAAGTCAAAACAAGTTGATTGTCTCCACTTCAATCAATTTCCAAAAGACGTAACTTGGTTGTCTGTGTCTTCTTCTATAAATATTTTCATGTCAATTGTTTTAATGAGTTTTCTTCATAAGGTACATCGACCGCATAAACTTAAAAGTACTACTCGAGTGGCAGCTACGTGTCATCAATTTACTTTTGAATAACTAGAATTAACCTTAAGTTCTACACTAATAGACACCTTGGCCATTTTATATATATCAAACTAGCTGGCCATCCTAGTGTTAACCGTAAGTTCTACACTAATAGTTTATTTCCTCCCACTTCCCCTTCTTTATGTTCATATCATGTCGAAACACTGTTTAAGTTAAGCAACGTCATACCTGGTCAATACCTAGAGGTGTGACCGCCTGGTTATACCTGGTACTGCAAGCAGAGATATGCGGAAGACTGAATGGATAACAGCTGGCAATTACAAGAGATTTGGGCTGTTTAAAAGCCCGTGTACAGTGGGTTCTGGGAACCCATTGTACACGGTATAAATTCTCCAGTTTCACGATATGGTTAGTCCTCACAGGACAGTCGTTCTCAAAACATTATGCTGTCAAAGATGACTCAAAAAGCAAACGAGAATTTTCTACCAGCCGGGTTTACATGCACGCACTAATAGTTGCCATACGATGAACAAAAAAGACGAATTCTTTATTAAAATGCTAATTTTTAAACTTGGGAAGTGTTTGTCATTTTGTTAATATCCCAAGAAGCAATGCTTTGTGAAACCTGCTCCCAAAAGTATGCTAACACGATCACTACAATTATAACCAGTGCACGTCTAGCGTTAAAATTAATCATTTTAATAATCATTTCATCCTAAAGCAAGGCAATAAAGCCACTACAACACAAGGGGTTACGGGGGGTTAGAAAATATAATGAGAAAATACATTATTATTATTTTTGTGGATCAAATTTAACTGGGAAGCAATAAACCCGAAGAGATTTCTACGAGAAGGAAGTTCCACATGAGAAACTGTTAGCATAGAACTTACGGTTACATCTAACCATTTCAAGTGCAAAGTGATGAAACCTTGCCGACAATCTAGTACTCCGCTTAGATGTATAAAGTTTTGGTACAATAAAAGAAAGTTTACCAGGAAAATATTTCTAAAAAAGGCAAGATACGTTACGACGGTAGGAAAGTGACTGAAACATGGATGCCAGGTTAGAATACATAACATTGCAGATTATTCTACTTTGGATTTTATCAAGAATCTTTGAATATATAGCAGGAGCACCAGGCGAGATGTGACAGCAATATTAAATATTCCTAGCAACATACGTAGGAATCGGATTCAGTATAATTATCCCCCCACATATCCCCATAAACTGTATCAGGTACTGTGTAACTCTCTATAACGAGTAACATTTGAGTTTTATAAACGGTATAAGAATGTTAATACTTTTGCTATGTGGTCGGTTGTTATTGAAGAAAATTAGGAATTACTCATTGATTGACTCTCGTAATACATGAGAAACGAAACGGGACTATGATACCACGAGATTTGGAACACTGAGATTTATTTTCATTTTGGCAGATGTCGTCTATGTGTGTTAGTAAACTGAACTAAATTCATTATCACATTCAACTGACGTTCAAAACACAATGCAAGAATTACCGATCTTTTGGTTATTTCACCAAGGACATATTTTTTGCTGCCTCTTCACCATTCTGTTCCCTAATATGGTTCTGTCTTTCACTCCGCGTTGGAGGCGCGTAGCTGAAAATCTTTTTTGAAATGTTCGCATTAGTGTGTTATTATGGTGGATATTCAAGAATATGGGATAAGGAATATTAAACAATAATGATAACAATAATATCAATCTTTCTCTCTCTCTCTCTCTCTCTCTCTCTCTCTCTCTCTCTATATATATATATATATATATATATATATATATATATATATATATACATATATATATATATATATATATATATATATATATATATATATATATATATATATATATGTGTGTGTGTATATATATATATATATATAGGATAATTAACACACACAAACAACCCATATCAAAATGACTCAATTTTTGTGTAACCATAACAGTTTAAAATATTCTAAGCTTATAAGTAACGTTTTTATGGCTATGGATTTTAAATTTAATTTTATAATTATATTTAAAATTTAAGTTTCTGTTTTGAAACTTGGTAATTCCTGTGTAGTGATGGTACCATATTTTCAAAATAGTAAATAAGGATAATATTATGCTCTACCGTTTATGTATCGAGCACTGTTTTTTTTTAATAACAATAATTACTAAACACGGCGGATTGTAAATCTTACTCTACTTTCTTATTATTTTAATATATATGTACAGTGCTGTTCGATAAAAGTGACTCACCTGATTTTTTTCTTTACTCAATGCTCTACCGTTTATGTATCGAGCACTGTTTTTTTTTAATAACAATAATTACTAAACACGGCGGATTGTAAATCTTACTGTTCTTTCTTATTATTTTAATATATATGTACAGTGGTGTTCGATAAAAGTGACTCACCTGATTTTTTTCTTTACTCAATGCTCTACCGTTTATGTATCGAGCACTGTTTTTTTTTAATAACAATAATTACTAAACACGGCGGATTGTAAATCTTACTGTTCTTTCTTATTATTTTAATATATATGTACAGTGCTGTTCGATAAAAGTGACTCACCTGATTTTTTTCTTTACTCAATGCTCTACCGTTTATGTATCGAGCACTGTTTTTTTTTAATAACAATAATTACTAAACACGGCGGATTGTAAATCTTACTGTTCTTTCTTATTATTTTAATATATATGTACAGTGCTGTTCGATAAAAGTGACTCACCTGATTTTTTTCTTTACTCAATGCTCTACCGTTTATGTATCGAGCACTGTTTTTTTTTTAATAACAATAATTACTAAACACGGCGGATTGTAAATCTTACTGTTCTTTCTTATTATTTTAATATATATGTACAGTGCTGTTCGATAAAAGTGACTCACCTGATTTTTTTCTTTACTTAATGCTCTACCGTTTATGTATCGAGCACTGTTTTTTTTTAATAACAATAATTACTAAACACGGCGGATTGTAAATCTTACTGTTCTTTCTTATTATTTTAATATATATGTACAGTGCTGTTCGATAAAAGTGACTCACCTGATTTTTTTCTTTACTCAATGCTCTACCGTTTATGTATCGAGCACTGTTTTTTTTTAATAACAATAATTACTAAACACGGCGGATTGTAAATCTTACTGTTCTTTCTTATTATTTTAATATATATGTACAGTGCTGTTCGATAAAAGTGACTCACCTGATATTTTTCTTTACTCAATGCTCTACCGTTTATGTATCGAGCACTGTTTTTTTTTAATAACAATAATTACTAAACACGGCGGATTGTAAATCTTACTGTTCTTTCTTATTATTTTAATATATATGTACACTGCTGTTCGATAAAAGTGACTCACCTGATTTTTTTCTTTACTCAATGCTCTACCGTTTATGTATCGAGCACTGTTTTTTTTTAATAACAATAATTACTAAACACGGCGGATTGTAAATCTTACTGTTCTTTCTTATTATTTTAATATATATGTACAGTGGTGTTCGATAAAAGTGACTCACCTGATTTTTTTTACTTAAAATTTGTTTCGCCTATTGTTTTCGGTGTCATCTAAATTTTAATCGTACTAATATAAAGACCCATTCCTGACCACCTAGTAAAAAAATTTACTCAACCTAAGGTATTCTATTGATAATTATAATTTTGGATATGAATGAGATTTAGGGAAAAAAAGTGACTCACTTATTTCCTGCAACTAGTAATCAATAAAAAACAACAGAACAGCTTTAAATAAAGAATAATAGAGGTATAATTTATTTATAATTGGTAATATAGTTCGAAATATTTAATAATCTATGGGTCCTCCTTTATTTTGAATAACTTTTTCAACCCTTTTTGGCATTTTGATTAGGTTCTGGCAAATCTCATCTCCAAGCATTGAATTCCATTCGGATATGAAATTCACAATCAAATCCTCTTTGTTGCTCAAATGCTTTCTCAAGAGCCTGTACTATATAATGCTCCATAAGTTTTCTATGGGGTCGAGGTCAGGAGACTGGGGCGGCCATCTCATAACACTCACCTGCTTCTTATCAAATTATTCCTTCATCAATTTTGATTTGTGACAGGGAGCATTATTCTGGTTTGTTGGAGTCGAATTGCACTCTTTCAGCAGAAGGGAGCAGACAAGACTCTAAAATTCTCTTGTACTGCTCACTCCTGATGGTCTTCTCAATAGGTTTTAAGAAACCACTTCCATGAAAAGAAACGCATCCCCAGAACATTATACTGAACGGATGCTTGACAGTACTTACTGCTAAATTCAAAGAGCTTTCAAAGCTTCTTCGGATTTTAGATTGCTTATCCTTTGAATTTAGCTCAACTTTCGTTTCATCGGAGAAGAGAACATTTAGTAAAAAAAATCAGACATTATATGATTGGACAATATATTCATTGTGAATATTTTCAGTATTACACTGCGTATTATGACTAAAATTATATGAGGGTCACACAAAAATGTCCATAGAAAGCCATGAGGTCACTAATCTTTGAGACATTACCATTCTTACAGACAGACGTGTGAAATCTAATAATGTAGGCACAGTGATTAATATAATCTCATAGATATGTCATTGAACTTGGATGGAATATATGTGGAGAATATTACAAGAAATTAAATATAATGTTTCTGAAATGGCAACAAAATGTGGAAACTAAAACTACTGTTTCTTAGTCTGGTTACGTGTACAGACAAGAACATTAAAAAAGATAGCCTGCAGACTCTATTTACAATAAATTCTTATTTCGTTCTGTGTGGAACTGATCATCTATTCAGTAGCGCATTATCAATGTAAATAATATATGAATATTGTTAAATATCCCTTAACCCTTTGAGCCCTGACCACCGCTTTACCGGTGGTAGAGAAAAATGACGTAATGCCCAGTAACCGATTGGTAAACACTTGTAATTATTTTTACATCTACCGTGGAATATTACATACCAATTATTTGCGAATTTTGATTCAGGACTTCAGGCAGAAGGGTTAATATTGTTCAGGAATGCAGGGTTCAAACGGTTAAGGCAAAGGCATTGATTTTCAAGAAGGTATATTTCTTAACCTGAAACAATGCATCCCCAAAGTATAGAGAGTAATTTGGAAATGCATCAGTAATATGCTTCGTCCCTTTGAAATGGCTCTTAACTCATTGAGCCCTGATCACCGCTTTACCGGTGGTAGAGGAAAATGACGTAACGCCCAGTCACCGGTTGGTAAACACTTGTAACTATTTTTATATCTACCGTGAAATGTTACATACCAATTATTTGCGGATTTTGACTCAGAAGCTCAGGCAGAAGGATTAAAATTGTTCAGGAACGCAGGGCTCAAAGGATTAGCATTAGAATTTGGGCAAAGATCGTAGATATATTTACTACTGTGCCTAAACCCATTTAGCGAATAATGAGCCGATCAGGGATTATTATTATTACTACTACTACTACGACTACTACTACTACTACGTTTGATTTCTGTTGTATAAACATTTCCTTCCGGGTACCAACCAGTGGCCTAAGGTCAGAACCGTCCTGGGTATAACGATAAACTACATCCACGTCCTGGGTAAGACGATAAACTACGTCTAACACCAAGGCCTCTGATCAGGAGGTTTTGAGGACCGTGGAACCCCCTCTTGATTGTTGCTTTTCCCAGATCCACCCTGATCCGGGGTGGTAGCACCTATTAGGATCACAGCTATGGGTAAATAGTTAATACCCAAACATGTGTAAATATAGGTTTTAATGCCAGAAATACGTTGTAATAAAAACAAATTATTACTAGCAATAATTTTTAATGAAAAATTATTATCAGCAATAATTAAAATTTACAGTGAAACATATACTGTTAGAGTGTGTAGATTTTGACCTAGTGCGAACAAAATATTACCAATTGAGTGATAAAAAAAAAACCTTTTACGAAAATAAAAACATTCAAGATTGTAAATTTCCTAAAAGAAGTTGGATTGTTCTAAAAAATATGAGTAATTGAGAAATGGTTCAAAATGTATATGTATACATAAACACCTTTTTTACCAAACTATCGCTATGAATCTATTTCAAACATTTTGTTGGCATTAAATGGCCCACTGAGGTTGATATGCCTTAAAACAAAACAACCAACCTAAGGTCAGAAATGCCTTCATGACATTAAAAAATAAATAAATAAACTTCCACACCGAATATTCAGCGGATATTAAAACGTGTTGTAATGCATTTTTCGTGTCAAAACATAGTGATTTCTATTGTGGAGGCGTTGCAAAGTTAGTGGATCTTTGTCAGGAGATTGTAAACGATGAAGAGGAATACGTTGTTGAAAGGCTTATGAGCACTATTAATAAATACTATGTATTGAAATGAATTATATAAAACGAATGAATTTATGTAAGAATCTAATATTTACCACGTTTCGACAGTTACACCTTCCGGTCATCCTAATGTATCTGTCGCCATACTTGGTAACCTAATAAGAATTATATTAAAAAGCCCTATTGTTTAATATTATATACACATCTTTGTTCGGGTTAACACTCTCAAGTAGGTAGCCGAAACGAGTCATTAAAACAATGTCGTTCAAAATATTTAGGCAGAGACTATACCGGGTTTAACAGTAAAATTGTCTAAATCAGGTAACGGCATAATTATGCATTCCACAAAATTTTTAATATAAAAAACCACTAAACTAACTAGGGTTCTTTTTTCCATAAGATGTTTAGCCATCTTGACACCATTTTCGTAAGAATGACTGAAAAACATTTTGACTTATTCAGCAAGAAAGAGAACAGGTTAAAATCGTTTTGCGTCAGAGCCACAGTATTCCCAAATGAGCAATGGTGAGAGAAAAACGACCATTCAGGCCTTCAGTAATGGTACCAACATTCATACTTTGGCTTCCATTATCAATGCCCATTCAAGACCCATCAAGACAACAGTGAATAGGTTTTCAAAACTGAGTTCAGTAGAGAGGAAAACTAGATCAGGCGGTCATAACAGGTAGAGGGATCATCATTTTAATTTAGAGGAAAAGAAATAAATTCCAAAATATCCAACTCAATTCATAAATGGTTTGGGAAATGAGAGAGGATTTTCAGCTATGACCGTCCACAGAGCAATGAAAAAATACTTGAAAACGAAATCGTACATGAAAGCTGTGCGGCATCTTGTTACTCCAGGACAGAAAGTTAGAAGGTTAGAGAGGGCGAAGATCATCTTGAATAAGTTTGAAAATTGTTGCAGCATACCTACGGGAGATTTACAGGTATACAGTAGTAAATAGTGTATTTTGGTCTCAATTCTAACAGTTGAATACATCTTCTACGCGCCGCTGGCGAAACTTATATGTGCTGTTCCTGTCCTAAGTATTTTCGTTCATTACCAACATTTGGATGATTATTCTATTCAGTAATCTTCCCTAGGTTACAAGAAAGATGATCCTGGAATAATATATATATATATATATATATATATATATATATATATATATATATATATATATATATATATATATATTGCCTCCTGAAAAAAATAATTTCGGTTGCGCTCTTTGGTTTGAGTTGTGAGTTTGTAAACAGTGACTATTTAAGCTAATATTGCATGACTCTTCGGCAGAATTGAGTCACTGTCAGTCACTGTGTGTTTATCTAAATCTAAAAATAAACACGCTAAAATTCACCTTCATCCCTGTCGTGAACCGACCGCTTAGTGGTAGAAGTTCCGACTGACGCTAATTCAGTCGGGTTTCGATCCTAGCTAAAGGCAACCGGACGTCTAGCTACACTGATGAGCTGCGAAAGAGTCTCTTCTGTGGATGACAAAATATATATATATATATAAGATCAGTATTACAATATTTAATGAGCTTCCGATCCTTAAATATGATTAATTACTGGAGAATATGTCATTTTTGTTTATGATCGATTTCATCACGATTCTTCTGTTAAGCTTGGAGAGTAATTATACAGGTTTATTGCCCAATGGTGTTATAAAAACCTCGGTGAATTCCAGCAAGATAGATGTAATAATTTCTAAGAATTGAACAATTTTGCTGTTACACGATTTGGACAATTTTGCTATTACTCTGGCATATTTTTTTATATATGTTTTTCCTTCACGTTATCTTTCTCTCTCGATTTAGAATCAAGATGAATGTGTTTGTCGTTGGACTTAATTTCACTAAAGTTTTAAAGATTCAATGATTATATATTTTTTTCGTGTTTTCATAAATGGAATGGCTTTATTGTTTCCGTTTGAAATGTATGGTCTTTCCAGTTTCTCAACGGAATATATTGAACGTGTTTTAATGAATTTTTAATTGATATTTCCCAGTGCGTAGATAAAGAATATATCTCATTTTCTTTCAGATTCTTTGAAAATTATTTGAGCATCTTTAAAATAGACTCTATGTTGAAGTGAAAAGACTTACGGCCACGTCACGTCGAAACATCGGTTCCCGTACGATCACCGAATTTACGCAACTTCGAGTCTGTTCAATACTTAGATGGGTAAACGCTTGGGAATACCAGGTGCTGTAAGCTTGCATGTGCGGGCGGTGTAAAGGATTATTATCTGAATTATTAATCGGTGTGACGTGTTCCAGTTCTCGTTGAGTTCGTTATATTCACTTACGCACATATATCCTTCGGAAATATAGGAAGACTTGTATCACTAAATCATTATTATCTCACAATCCTCAAAAATTGTCTACAAAATATTTCGATTCCGGCATTAAATAACCCATAGGTGTTGGTATGCAGTTAAAAATAAACAGCCGAATTAGAAATCATCTTTTCTCCACGGGGGAAAGTTTGCTTCTCATAATAAATGGCACAATGCGTGGGATCTGTATCGGCAAATTTTTATTGCTTCAAGTAGGGAATCGTTGCCGACTACTCGTCGGCGATGGAGAGGACAAAGATATGTGAGATAACTTCCGTACTCTAGCCTACATTTTTACGCCATCTTCCAACTCCCCCAACTCACTGAATATAGTTGTAGGAAAGAACTACTTTTCAGTTACCCGGAAAATTCTGTCCTATTGCTTGTTCCTGTATATTCAATTTATAGATTCGCTACGCTCTGTTTTATTTCTAGAGATTTTTTTTCCTGGGACTTGTGACACTGAACTGTCCCCGGTAAAAATATCTCATTTAAAAAAATATGATATATTTCTAATAACATATGTATCTGTTGTTTATTTAAGTGATGTTCTTTTCCTTCTCATCCTTACTCTCAGATTTCCCTCCTTTAGTGTATAGCCACGATGTTGCGTAGAGATGTAATGACTTTAATAACAACGATTAGGATAATAGTGAAGCAATTAAAGAATCCATTATTTCATATCTTCAGGTTCTTTTTGATGATTTGAATTAGTGAAGGTATCTAGAGACATTGACCGGGCTGCATGATTATACGAATAATGATTAAGAGCGTTAGTCATTATAAAGGCATCCGGTTTTAGCACATAATTGGTGCCATCACAATAAAGATCAGGATACAAGCAGGAATAAATAATAGATTAATTCATTTCACTCAGGGACACATCTACAATAATATTAATAATAATAATAATAATAATAATAATGATAATAATTCTGCTTTTTACTCCATTCGTTAGCACGCACGGCTGTTAGGTCCTATCTATACCTCGTAAAACGGACTATTGATTTCAGTGAGAAAATGAAAGAAATAAAAGTCAGAAATAGCACCATGAGATTTTACACTGAGCATTTTTGTAAAAAACATAATAACCTAACATTACACACATTTTACATAGATAAAGCCCTTCGTAAAGTCTGGCGGTACTTGTGAGTACATTTTTTTTTATTTCTTTAAGATTTGGGTTACCAGGAATCCCTTCAATTAGTCTATCAGATTTTTTTCCAGTTAAACCAAAGGCTCCAACTACAATTGGATTTATTGATGCCCTTATGTGCCACAGCTTTGATATTTCAACTTCAAGTTGAATCTATTTTGATATATTTTTTTAAATCTTCAAAGATAGATGACAGTCTGCAAGGACATAAGTACATTCTTTTTTGTGGTCTCTAATTACGATGTCTGGGAGATTATTTGATTGTTCTGCGTGTAATTTAAACTCCCATAAAATTGCTACAGACCCTATATCTCTAACACTGTCTGGTTTGTGTTCATACCAATTCCTTGCAGTTTTCCTTCTGTAAAAGTTGAAGATATTCCAGTGCAGATAATAGCCCATTCTCTCATGCCGAGTTTTATATTTAGTAGGCGCCAATACCGTGCAGCCTGATACAAGATAGTCAGTAGTTTCTGGATATTTATAAAAAAGTTTCAGTTTTTCAGTAGGTTTTCTTGGTAATTTCAAGTTAGCGAACATTGGTTCTTTGCAACAAGAATAATACCGTTATTAATGAATACAACTTCTTACTTCTTTAATGGTCTTTGACACAAATCATCATCCATTCTTCTAGATTCCAGATATCTTTGAAGACTAATTGTTGTAGTCTTGTGATATAGTTCTAGTTGAATTATTCCTCAGACTCCTTCAGATCTGAACACATACAGACAATCAACATCGATGGCAAGTGAGAAGCTTTCTCATGTTAACATCCGTTTGCTTAATATCATCTAAGATCCAGTTAAGGATGTCGAGAGTGTATTTCACCACTAAAGATTTTATGGCTGATATTCTGGTTTGTGGAGTCAACTCTGTATTTAACACCCGATGGACACACCTGTAGTCTTCTTTTCTTACTTTCTCCTTCATCTACGTATGCTGTATTCCATCTGTTTCGCTGGCTCCTGGATATTAATATAGTTCTTCTTGTTCCAGTTCCCAAATCTTTATGACAACATCTGGATCTATTGAATGTGTTTCTGTAATTCTACCTTTCTTGAATGATATGTTTGCACATTTATCTAAATCCGAAATACATAAGGAACTCGTCACTGAAACATTTTATAGTATTGAGGAGACCCTTCAAATCATTGTCGTCTTTGGAAAATATGTTGAGATCATCCATGTAGAGTATGGCATTAAATACATTCTTGTTTACTTTGTATCCATAGATATTGATGTTTACTGTTGTGGATTCCGGGAATAGAATCCTGCACAAATAAATAAACAACGCCAGTACTTGAAATAGGGAAATAAGTGTATTGAACGTAAGAATACAAACTTGAAATGAAGATTAGTAGTCCAGGAATACGGGTTAGTACAAAGTATATGTACAAGTCTCTGTAAGTGAAGCCGTAATTATCTCTCTGTCTGGACTCTACGTATCGCAACCTTATCTCTGCGTATCTCTCACCCTGTCTCCAACTCTCTCAGTATAAGTATACTTTAGACGAGTCCATCTTGTGTAAAAGGGGAGAGTCCCACATCATTTAGTTTATGTGAAAGGGGTATGAAGGACAGACAGAACAGTAGGGGCCACAGCATGGGGGTATCTCCTTGAAAGATTCCCCGTCGGATATTCAGTCGGTTAAAAGTGGCAGTGCTTTTTGTGCTATTTAAGTATAATATGTTTGTCTACAGTCCATTGCTATATTTACAAAAATGTACTATCACCAAGGAGACATTTTCAAAGACTTAAGAATCCGAGAGTGACGCACACTATTAAATGTTTTACGGTCATCTATCGATATTATATAGGTTCTTCTAACTTTTGTCCTGTAATTATTATTATCATTAATATTATTATTATTAGTAGTAGTAGTAGTAGTAGTAATAGTAGTAGTAGTAGTAGTAGTTGTTGTTGTAAAAGTAGTATTAGCAGCAGTAGCAGCAGCCTTATTCTTCAGGGAAATATTATGCTTCCATTGACTGACAAGGCAGTACTCCTATCAATTGAAACTTATACAATATATCACTTAAAACAATTTTCAGAAAAATAGGTTTCTCATGTTCTGTTAACGCCTTTTCCGGCATTGATGGAAGTTTCCTTTCTAACCCTTTGTTTGTTGTAGTATGTGACGTCAACATCTTCATTATGTCTTTATTTTTTTTCTTCGAGCTACACGCGATACCCATTTTAGCTTTTGCTCTTGTTGAACCCAGTCTGTCCTGCTACTTACCCATAGCTTGGAGGAGAAGAAGAGGATTCATACCGTTTCCAGGGGTAATAGCACGTAAGTGAATCTAATGGATTCGACTGGAATTCGAACTCGGCTCTCCCATTTCTCAATCCCAGCCGCTAAACATTACTCCACATCTGGTGCAGTTTTTTGTGGTTCCGTAGCGCCAGTTCCCAATATTCGAAGAAGGATGGCTTTCCCCAAAAACTTCGAAACCTCAAAATCCATTTTCAACTATTGGCACAAGAAAGCAATTGTTTAAATCGGATATAATTGTCATCGTTCTGCTGGGAAAATATATGACCATTGAGGTTAGAATCCATTTTGATGCAAGTATTTTATTACAAATGCTTAAGGAAGTAATGCTCTATAAATAGAAATTAATAAGATACGGCATTCAACACTCAGACACTTGCAATTGTTATTGCTACAAATAATTAAAAAAAATATGTTGCTGGTGATCCTAGTTTTCTTGAAATGCAAAAGATTGCGCATATAGTTACTTTGCACATCTTCCCGAAAATGTTGTCAGTGGGAGAGTTTATAGAACAATCGCACCGGAATTATCAGGCAGGTTCCCATTCACTGACTTCTAAACATTTCTTCTTTGAGTTCATTAAATTTTACATTTCAGACATAATTTTATTTTTTTTATTTGATCTTTTTACATATTTTAAGGGAACATAGATTTTATCATTGCTTACGCAGACATGTTATCTTTAGATACACGTACATTTAAGCTTTGCATACACATATATTTATCTTTGCATACACATACATTTTATCTTTGCATGGAGATACATTTTATCTTCGCATACACAAACATTTTATATTTTCATAGACATACATTTTATCTTTACGTACTCCTACATTCTATCATTGCATACACAAACATTTTTACATACACATGCATCTTATCTTTGCATGCACGTACATTTTATCTTTTCATACACAAACATTTTAAATTTTCATAGACATACATTTTATCTTTACGTACTCCTACATTCTATCATTGCATACACAAATATTTTTGCATACACATACATTTTATCTTTGCATACACGTACATTTTATCTTTACAGAGACATACATTTTACCTTTGCATACACGAGTATTTTATCTTTGCATGCACATAAAATTTATCTTTGCATACACATACGTTCTATCATTGCATACACATAGATTGTATCTTCGCATACACATACATTTTATCTTCACATACACATACATTTTATCCTTACATACGCATACATTTTATGTTTGCATATACATATATTTTATCTTTGTATATACTTACATTTTATCTTTGCATACACATACATTTTATCTTTTCATATACATACATTCTATCATTGCATACACAAACATTTTTGCATACACATACATTCTATCATTGCATGCACATACATTTCATCTTTGCATACACATATATTTTATCTTTGCATACACATAGATTTAATCTTGGCATATACTTACATTTTATTTTGGCATACACATATATTTTATCTTGGCATACACATATATTTTATCTTGGCATACACATATATTTTATCTTTGCATACACATACATTTTATCTTTGCATACACATATATTTTATCTTGGCATACACATATATTTTATCTTTGCATACACGTACATTTTATCTTTGCATATACATACATTTTATCTTTGCATCCACATTCATTTTATCTTTGCATATACATACATTTTATCTTTGCATCCACATTCATTTTATCTTTGCATACCCATTTATTTTATCTTTGCATACACATACATTTTATCTTTGCATATACATACATTATATCTTTGCATACACGTGCATTTTAATAAACGTTTACACTAATATAACAAATTATAAGACATCGTACAACAAATACAATCACGATGTAAATATTGCCTACATATCTAATCAAATTTCCCAGCAATCATGTTCTGTTGACTTGCACTCTTTTTAGATTTTAGGTTTAAAATACGAGGCAGCTAGTAAAAGAAAGAAGCAGACGTTTCTCTGTTTCCGGATTTGGATTTTCTGATGAATCTTAATTCTTCAATTAATGACTGAGTAAGCTCACTCCCCTTTACGCATCATTAAATATTTGAGCTTAGCAACTTTACAAAATATTTTCAATACCATTAACAATAATAAATAGAAATGCCTTACTAGGGACCTCATACTTTCAGCCTTGTGCCTAGCATCTTTCTTTTGGACCACATTTCTGAAGCCTCTAGTTTCTTCATCATCTGTGCGCGATTGTCCAAAATTCAATACCATGTATTGGCCATCCGTTTATCTCGCGATATAAAGGTATCGCCCTTTTTGGTCAAAATTCAGTGGTTTGATGTTGAAACTGGAGTGACCTGTCCAGGGCGCTGGTCTAGGCGATGGTATATGTAGATCATAATGTACAATAATATTATACGTTGGTGCCTGGCAGACCCGAATAATCTAATAATAATACTAATCAGATTAGTAATTGCTCTCTAGAATCAGTGTTTTAAATTACCAATAGAATTTCCTGAAACATAACAGCAATCCATTCCGAGGCGTATGGGTAGAACATCGGACTGGTTCCAAAAGAGTATTTGCAATGAGACATTTGCTTAATATATGGCCATGTACCTGCGTCGTACAGGAAAAAAAGTGAGAATATAAGCGGTGAGATGCACCGTATGATGAGAGGAACATCCGCTTTAATTTCAACGGTCAGGCTGATAGAGAAATCCAGGCTGATCGACCAGACATAATAGTGAAATAAAATGTTGAAAACACAAGTCTTCTGACAGATTTTGCAGCCCCACCTGCCAAAAAAAAGAAAGAAAGAAAGAGAAATGCCATATTTGGAAATGATTCAAAAACTAGGAAGTTACAAGGACGTCGATATGAAAATCAATAGACGTGACATCTCACGACGATAAGATTACGTATTGTTCTTCGCGTTTTGCAAACAAAAACAAGAGGAGAAACAAATGTGTGGATCAAATTCTTCGTCGCTCAAATAGAAGAGAATTGCACGAAAAAGATACACGCATGTGTATTTCTCATATTGTCCGTAGATTTGTGTGCATGTATACTTTTCGTACTTTCTTCCTAATTAAATGACACTTCATCGGTTTGCATCAGCTGGCATAAAACTTTCCGTCGCTTACTAGTTCTGGTGGAGTTTTCGATCCAACCCGTGCTATACATAGCAAAGAAATAATAATAATAATAATAATAATAATAATAATAATAATACTGCAACTCATAATAATATTAGTATACATAGCAAAGTAGTAATATTAACAACAGTTATAATAGTATCATAGTAATAATAATAATAGTAAGACTATTACTCATAATGTTAATAGTAGTAATAATACCACGACTACTATTAATAGTAAAAATAATAATAGTTATACTAGTAATGATACAACTACTAATAGTAATAATAGTAGTAGTAATTCTACTAATAATAATATTAGTTATACTACTAAGATAATAGTAGCAATAATAATAGTAGTAAATATAATAATAATAGTAGTAATAATAAAAGTAGTAGAAAAACTAATAATAATACTAATAGTCGTAATACTACTTCTAATACTATTACTAATAACGATAGTTGTAGCAATAATAATAGTAGTAATAATGATAATACTACTGGTAGTACTAGTAATGGTACTAATAGTAGTAGTACTACTAATTCTACTAATAGTAGTACTTGTGATACTACTAATAGTAGCACTAGTAATAAGACATATAGTAGTAGTAATAGTAATAATAATAATAGTAGGAAAATACTTCTAATTGTAGTATTACTAATAAGAATAATAAGAGCATTAGTAGTAATTCTACTACTACTTATAATAGTAGTAGTAGTAGTAGTGGATGTTTTGTTAATAACATTGTCCAATGAATTAATGAAAATATTCAATCAAAATTCAAAAGCCTAAATTATAAACTTATTTTTTTTTTAGTTTTTATATTTGAAAAAAGATCGACAGCCAAATCGAGAGGCCTTCATAATTAGCACATAGCAAGGAACGGATGAATTTTATCTCTCAAATGATTACTGAAACATTTCAATTATTTCAACAGAATCTTCTATTTCATATATGATGTTCATCGTATTTGAAACATGGCGGAAAACGTTGAAAAACATGACGGACATATCAGTCACAAAATTCAAAGTATTTAATATGATGGCAAGTGTTTTCCTTTGATTTGAATATCAGCCTTTTATTCACAAGAAACCGAAGTTATGGCCTCATAATCAATATAGTTATGATCAAGCTATTGGAACCGAACATAAGCAATTTTATTCGAAATCATAGCAAACACACGGTAGGAGATTATCTCAATGACGCTAAAGACAATTACAAAACAGCAACGCGCAGACAGATTGCAGTGTGTGAGATTAGGTTTAATTTCTTTTATTTATTTCCTCTTAGAAGGTACAAAAAAAATCTCTGGAAATTGGATACAAATGTACGTAATAACATATCTTGATGATTATACTCCGCGTGAAGAAAGATTCTTAAGACTTTCCAATCGAACGTGAATGTGTTTTCTTATCAAATGACAGTCTGTTTCTGACGCCAAATAATTCTGTCAAACCTAATTTATAAGTCGTCAAAGCATAAAGTTGCCCGACGTAGAACTGTATTAATTTCTGATACAGCTGCAACTTGCATGTAGAAAGAACTACGTACATTATGGTTACAGATTATTTTTCGGTTTACTTATTTAACTTCCTTTTCTTAGTTGTCGGCCATTAATTTCGTCTTTTGTAACAGGCATTATTGCCCTGGTTGTATCGCATTACATACAATGAAGCTGCCAAGATACTCAAAAGGAAATAAATTGAATATATATTAAATGTGTGTCGTTGGCAGCTTCATACATAATAAACGTACATATATCTATATTCGACATATGAGGGTCAAGTAGATAGAGTTTCTAGGAAACCGAGAGTCCGAAACCTGCACATGAGATTTGATTATAGCGGCAAAGGTCTTATGCAGAACCATTCACACTTTTTGTAGGGCAGAATACAGAGACCTGGCGCACTACGTGCCACAAGGTCCCCGAACGACTCTCCGCAGGTTTTGAATTTTGAATCTCTGAGTTTTCCTTCTCCTAGATCAGTTGTCATCCAAGGCTATAGTCTGTCCTACAATTTACGCATAGCTGGAGGGGACGAGGCTCCATAGCTTTCCCAAGAGCATTAGCACGTAAGTGAATGTAATGGATTCGACTGGAATTCGAACTCGGCTCTCCGATTCCTCAAACTAAGCTGCTATCCATTACGCCACCGTGCCCTCTGTCTCTCCCTCCACACACACACACACACACACACACACACACACACACACACACACACACATATACATATATATATATATATATATATATATATATATATATATATATATATATAGAGAGAGAGAGAGAGAGAGAGAGAGAGAGAGATAGATAGATAGATAGATTAATAGATAGATAGATAGAACAGTTAAAATAGCAAGCTATAATGCGACAGTGGATATCGATTGATGTTGCATTTAAAAAATTTTTTTAATTTTTGATGATCAATGTTGACTCGGAAGGAAAAAGCCGAAATTGATTTGCACAATTTGGAAGTGCGTTTGAAGAAACTCTTAACATAGAACTTACGGTTACATCTAGTCCTTTCCACTGTTAAATGAGAAGACACTGACACCAATGTAGTACTGCGCTAAAATTCATAATGTTTAGGCACTATAACGGAAAGTGAACCAGAACAATTACCATGAAAGTATTTATAGAAAAAGCACAAGGAAGCTAATTTATGATGGTTGGAAAGGGACTGAAGTCGAGCTGTAATGTCAGGACCAATAGCATTGCAGATTCTTTAGGTTTTAACAGAATCAGTTTATGTAGCAGGAGCACAATACTAGATGTGACATCAGTATTCAAAGCAAGGGCGAATAGTAGACTTATAAAAATGTAAGATAGATTCTAACACAGGGAAAAGGCTAAACTAGCATTTGATTCAATATAATCCCACCAGTTCATATCAGCGGATAACATTAGTCCAAGAAGGTACAATTAATTACTTTCCTGGCGGTTAGCGTCAGTCATCCTGATAGAAAACAAAAGGGATTTTTCTCATAGTATTAAATGTGAGTAGATTCGCGTTAAAATTAATTTGCCCCGGTTAACAACAGAAAGTATATCGTTTTTGACATTAGTTACCTATTTGATCCCATCGAATCATCAGCATTGATACTAAATACATACAAAACTGCTTCATCAGATGAATAACGGAAAATGAGTTGTGTGTGTATGCATTTGTGCGTGCTTAAAATAATTAAATCTTATATTATTTTTCCCAAGCTGGCGTTGTTCGAGACGAAAAAGAAAAGAAAATGAGTGACTTTTAAAAAATCGTTTGACATTTTTTATATTCTCCGCTTTTAAGTGTCAGAATTTTGAGATAGAATTGCTTCAGAATAGGTAGAAAATAATTGAAAGAGATGTCTTTATTCATGCGTTCTCCATGTCGACAGTCTGTAATAAATTTGGGTATGTAATCCCAACAGTGTTATATGTTCTTGACAGATGGAAAAAAATAATTCTTTAATTTATCAATAGTACTGTCGGGATTAGATACCCATATTTATTACATCTATATCTTATTTATTATATTTATTATATATATATATATATATATATATATATATATATATATATATATATATATATATATATATTGTTAAATATAACAGGCAATTCATGTGTATTATGTTTGATCATGAAACGTTAATAATAATATTAAACACACTACCTATATTGGTTTTACTACAACCACGTTCTCCTGTATACTTACCTGTCACCGGTCTGATCTTGGTTCTATAAAGATTTATATCATCTTATAGTATTAATTTGAATCAGATTTCGGGAATAGCACGCACGCACGCACGCACACACACACACACACACAAATATATATATATATATATATATATATATATATATATATATATATATATATATATATATATTCCTAGGAGCTGATCTGCTTGACTCTCATACGGCGAATATATATATATATATATATATATATATATATTTATATATATATATATATATATATGTATATATATATATATATATATATATATATATATATATATATGTATGTATGTATGTATAGTAAGTATGAAGCTGCAAAAGAAATAAATTGAATATATATGCATTCAATTTATTTCGACTGAATATCTTGGCAGCTTCATGTTATGAAATGCGATACAACCACGGAAATATTACCTTTTACAAAATACGAAAGTCGGTGTATTAATGGCCGACTAATAAGTGAAGGAAGTTAAATACGTCAACCGAAAAAAAATTCTACATGCAAGTTGCAGATGTAGCAGATATTAATACAGTTCTACGTCGGGTTTTGAGGACTTATAAATTCGGTTTGACAGAATTATTCGGCGTCGGAAACAGACTGTCATTTGATAAGAAAACATATTCACTTTCGATTGGATAAGTCTGAAGAATCTTTCTTCACGCGGAGTATAATCATCAAGCTATGTTATTACATACATTTGCATCCAATTTCTAGAGATATTTTGTATCTTCTAAGAGGAAATAAATAAAAGAAATTAAACCTAATCTCACACACTGCAATCTGTCCGCTCCTTCCTGTTTTGTAATTGTCTTTAGCGTCATTGAGATAATCTCCTACCGTGTGTTTGCTATGATTTCGAATAAAATTGCTTATGTTCGGGTCCAATAGCTTGATCATAACAACATTGATTATGAGGCCATAACTTCGGTTTCTTGTGAATAAAAGGCTGATATTCAAAGCAAAGAATAACAGCTGCCATCATATTAAATGCTTTGAATTTTGTGACTGATATGTCCGTCATGTTTTTCGACATTTTCCGCCATGTTTCAAATACGATGAACATCATATATGAAATAGAAGATTCTGTTGGAATAATTGAAATATTTTGGTAATAAAATTTATTCGCTCGTTTCTATGTGCCAGTTATGAAAGACTCTCGATTTGTTTCAAATATAAAAACTAATTATAATTTAGGCTTTACATTTTGACTGAAATATCTTCATGAATCCATTGGTCAAGTTCTTAACATGAACAAAACAACGACAACTACTACTATTACTATAATTAGTAGTAGAATTACTACTAATATTCTTATTATTCTTACTAGTAATAGTATTATAAGAAGTTTTAGTATATATATATATATATATATATATATATATATATATATATATATATTGTGTTGGGGCAGTAAATCATTATTTAAACATATATTGTTAAATATAACAATATAACATTTGTAGAGTTATTTCCTCAGTGGAAACTGTATTTAGACTAAATTCGGTCCTAAATAGGTACAACGTACAAAAACGTTAGGAACTTGTTATAATAAGTATTACGCAGAGTAATCTAGTTGTGGTAGCTGACTACTTTCGTCGGCCCTCACTGACTCCTACTTATATTAGGTGGGAGAGTCTATTATCTATAGACTATGTGTGTTCCACCATAGCAGTAACAGACAATGAATGACTATTATGTTTAATCATGAGGCATTCTGAACTTCGTATCGTTGCTTTAAGTTTGTGTGAAAATTAAACAAATATTTGTCAACATTTGGAGACTTTTTTAAAAGTTCTTCCTTGATTTAAGCTTTCAGATTGGTTATACGGACATTTAAACAAAGACATTCACCATCTAAAATGATATTCTGTTATGTTGACATAGAAAATTGCTATGCGAGGATAACGGTCGTGAAATACCAGACGTAGGTCGTAAATTCATGATGTGGTTCTATGACGTCGTACCACGTGAAAGAGCGAAATATTAACACCGGAACCATATAACCGAGGTGGAAAGTAATGTGTTGTGACTAGTTTGGAATGTAATTCTGTTGAGTATGATTTGTTTTGTTTAAATGTAGATAACCTCCAATATCTGACGGTACTTATGCGGTGTGTATGCGTGAGTATTTTATTGTTATCGATTATTATCTGTCTAATATTATGAACATGGCTAAATGTTTCTATAAATGTTTAATAGAAATAAGATAAGAAAGGTGACAGGTAAGTATACAGGAGAGCGTGGTTGTAGTAAGACCAATATAGGTAGTGGATTTAATATTATTATTAACGACTCATGATCAAACATAATACACATTGTCTGTTATATTTAACAATATATATATATATATATATATATATATATATATATATTTGACATCCACAGACAGACTGTTTCGCTGTTTCACAGCTCATCAGAGTGGCTAGACGTCCAGTTGCCTCTAGCGAGGATCGAAACCCGACTGAATTGGCGTCAGTCGGAACTTCTACCACTAAGCCGTCGGCCAACGGCAGGGATGAAGGTGAAGAGTCATGCAATATTAGCTTTATTAATCACTGTTTACAAACTCACACCTCAAACCAAAGAGCTTTATATATATATAATTTATCAGACCTACAAATTCAAAAAGAAGGTTTACTCTTTCCTGGAAATTGAGTTCTACCTGGATTCTACCCTTTTGTGAATTTATATATATATATATATATATATATATATATACATATATATATATATATATATATATATATATATATATATATATATATATATATATGTGTGTGTGTGTGTATACATACATACATATACATATATATATTTATATATATATATATATATATATATATTGAGCACTAATATCATCAAGATATATATATATATAAGTTCTCGTGTAAATTCTTTTCTTTTTTATAAATCATCTCATACTAATTATTTATTAATAGTTCTGATGAATAATTTAACAATGTGTACATCTTCATTGTTTATGACCTCCTGCCAGCCAGATACTGAGAGTTCAATGCTTCGACGATAGAAATCAATCGATTCCGTGACAAAAATTCAGTAAGCCATGTCTTAAGCTCCACGTTGTTGTTGAAGTAAACCTCCCTCAACGTGTTACAGAGCAACCGAAATTGATGCTATTCTGAGGGGCCTAAATCAGGAGAATATGATGTGTGTGGAAGAAGTTTACAATCGCGCGCATGCTAGGTCATGTTACAGACATTGGGCCGAACATTGCCATGTTGTATAATCACACTGTATCGCCGGTTCGGTCTTCCTGGCCGGATTGTCTCTTTGAGCTTGTTCATTTGTTCAATATAAAGTATAGTATACAAACGTGTGGGTGTTTTGAAGGATATAATCTCTATACACATTACAAATGTTTCGAGCACATTTGTCAGATTTTTAATTTGGTTTGGATTGGTTTGTTTTGCAACATATCAACCTCAATGGGTTATTTAACGACGACAAATTTTTTATTGCTGGTAATAATTTTTACAAAGTATTCTGGTATTAAACCAATTTTTACATTTTCATAGTGTTTTGACCCCACTTTGGGGGTTAACTATTTAGCCATAGCTGGGACCCTAACAGGTGCTACCACCCCGGGACAGGGTGTGCCTGGGAACACCAGCAATTAAGAAGTGGTCCCACGCTCCTCAAAACCTCATAAGAGGCCTTGCTGTTGGATGTAGTTTATCGTCATACCCAGGATACCGATGCAGATTATCGTCGTACCAAGGCGACAGATTTTTGACTTTGGTTAAAATTAAACATTAGAAAACGTCGAACTCGCTCATTCTTGTCTACTTGGCATTCCGTCTTAAAGAGATGTCAAATCTGAAATAAAATGTCAATAACCCTTGGCAAGAATACTGTGTGAAACTGACCCAAGTAATCTCTTTGCAACTGACAAATCCTCTCCAAGCAAGCAGCACCGCGTTCAACCACAAACTGTCTATTCTCTCTCGCGACGTGTTCTCATGCCCAGCTGATCTCGCAAAAAAATTTGCATACGTTCGACCACTCTGGCAAATTCTCCTAGCTTCGAGACCGTGTCTTTCTTCAATTAAGGTGTCAGGGCGGTCATATTTCTTTTACTTTTCTTTTACTCGATTTGAACGCCAGGCATATACCTGCTCGCTTTGCCACACGAGATAAGTCGTATTCTCTTCCACAAGTATCACAGGATGACCAGAATTGCTAAGAAGCGAAAAGAAAAATGATAAGAAATATTATTCTTCGAGATCGGTTGCAGAACATCTGGAAAAAAAACGAAGGAATATTTGTAACAACTTAATATATATATATATATATGGTGGGGGGTGAATGTGTCATATTCTATCAATTTCAAAGTTGAATTCTTTTTTTTTTTTTACTCAATCATCCAGCACTCTACCAAATAATGGATAAACATTACTTAGAAGAGCTTTCTTGGTTGAATTGCTCTTGGGGAAAAAGTATGTGTACTTCAACGAGAAATTGAATTCCCGAGTTTCCCGACGTTCCAACCGTAAAGTATATACAGTAATATGATAACCCACATCGCTCGACGTGGGATACACTCAGTTCCCACTCCATGGAACTGGTTGCCTAGCAATCACTGGAGGCATGTCTCGATAGACGGTAATATCGATCATCAAACGATAAGGATTTCAGTGGATTTATCGATTATTATTATTATTATTATTATTATTATTATAATTATTATAACCATTTTGGCGAGAAGAAAATGATTTTTTAACATCAGGCTCTCGATCATGGTTGCGAAGGGGAAAAGAAAACTACTTGATGTTCAGTGGAAAAATATCAGTATACAATCGTTTGCAAACATACAAGGATGCCGAGAGAAGGTCACGCATGCGCAAACGTATAGAAGCGCTGTTTATTGATAAATTCGTTTTTAAAACATTTGTTTCCCTCCAAAATTATGAGGATTGATTTATAAACAACAAATACAATTCTGCAAAAACTATTTCATGAACATGTAGAATAAGGATATTGATATCAAAATGAAGTAAATTTATTTCTCTTCGAATTTACGAATGTCGGTTGATAAGTAAGGTGTTTGAAGGTATAAAATAGTTTTTGTATACCAGACAGAAGAAAGAAAATAGAATCTAAATGAAGTAAATTTATTTCACCTCCATCAGAATCTGGTCGATTACTATGTACTGCCTTCAGTCCGATAGAACATTTAGACTAAATGATAAAGGTAACGGAGATACTATCCTTTCTCTATAAGTCTATGTGTGTGTGTGTGTGTGTGTGTGTGTGTGTGTGTGTGTGTGTGTGTGTGTGTGTGAGAGAGAGCACGCGCGTGCGCGCAGGCCGGTGTAAGAAACTTTGATAATGAAGCTAATAAGATATATATTGTATATAAGCAGGCTTTTTGACCAAATGATAGCATGCCGAGACGGATTTTCAAAATCGCAATTTTCGGAAACGCTTGCGTTCTTTCTCAACAAGGGGAGAAGTAAGAAAAACAAAATCAGGTTAATTCGATTTGTTCTTTTGTGTTTTTTCTTTTAGTCACGGTTAGTTTTAATATCAGTATTATTAATTTTGCTGTATTTTTTATCTTCCGAAATTCTTTCACCAGCCTATTATATCTATATATCAGAAGAATTAGAGATTAGTTAGTCACACACACACACACACAGAGACAAACACACACACACACACATATATATATATAAAAATATATATGTAAGTATGCATATATATATATACAAATATATATATATATATACATACAAATATATATATATATATATATATATATATATATATATATATATATATATATATATATATATATATACATACACATTTTATTTCATATAGACAAAAACACTTTACTAACTACAAAGATGCTACTTCGTTTCAGAGCATTTTAAATTGCACTTCGGCTGGTGAGAATAAAAATGATTATAATTATTGCTTTACCCTCGGTAATGCACCCTCCTTAGAATTAATGCTGTGGACGTTAGAATTTATATATTATTTTCGTTCTTATTACATTCGGATATATATATATATATATATATATATATATATATATATATATATATATATATATATATATATATATATATATATATATATAATATCGCACATTGAGTGCCGGTGTTAATAATATAATGTTCGCTGCAATATAATAGATCTATAATTTACATATTAATAAATATACAATTTCTTCCTCACTGGCAGCACGACATGGAGTTTCATGCGCGACGCCATCTTCAAGTCCTGAAATGAGACTCAAATTCATCACCTGAAGTGAATGCTGAAGTCAACACTCAGAGGCGATAGACTGTTTCATGCATGTTTTTAGCATGAAATACTCTGTCGCCTCTGAGTGTTGACTTCAATCTTCACTGTTATGTATACATACGCTCTATATTGTGCACTTTAAGCCATAAATATAGCATACCATAAAAATGTTTTCTCCGTATTCTTTTTGCTCGTGAGTGCGTTGCGCACACGTCGCCATGCGCTCGTAGGTGTGGGTATGCGTTCACGCGCGTTCGCCTGTCTGCGCGGATGTGCGTACGTATAGTGTTCCTTGATTCTTTGTCCTTTTTTTCGTTTGTTTTCTCTATTTTTCATTCCCTCCTTAGCTGCTTCTATTTCTTCATCTTTTCTTTCAGTTGTAGCTATTTGTTGCCATTTATTTCCGGCATTAACTCTAGACATGTTATCGTTTTTAATATTTGAGCGTTCTCTTTTTTTCCTGATTTTTTCTTTTTTTACATTAATAATTAATATTAACGCTTACATCATAAATATTCTTCTATGTCTTCACTTGGCTATTATTTCGTTTTCTTATTTGGTTTTGTGGTATATTAAGTATTAATTGTAGGAAGTTATGTTTATATTAATTTTTTTGAGATTTCTATTTCTTATTGTTTAAATTTATGTGTGCATTTATACGCTTGGTCACACGTACAGGCGTATATGCAGGCGTGCATTCATATACGCATACACACGTGAATATATATACACATATAAACCGGCGTCTGCAGATATATGTACACTTGTGCCTGTGATATTAGTAAACGAGTGTTTTAAAAGGTAAAGTTATTTTTCTATTTTAGGACATTAACTATGGATGGTTGGCTTTATAGGGCGTCATCTTTGCTGCTTGAATATGTACATCAAATAAATACTCCAGTACGATTGCTGAACGTACGCTGCACACACCTACATATATGTAATTTTTAAAACGTGTATATGTGGTAAATTAAATATTTGCTTGTATTAAATGTTATCGTTTATCTAACGTTTCATTTTTATTTCATAGTAAGTATTTTATTTATTTATGGTGTTATATATGGAGGTATTAATTATGTAGGGTTAGGTTTGTTCCTTCGCATTTGTTTCTTTGTGTTTATAATTATGTATATATTTATATGCGCATGCTCGCACACAGTAACACAGATCGATGCGGATATTAAATATTTGTTCGGTTATTCATTTATTAATAATTATATTTTAAGTTTATATCTCATTTATTTATTTACGCAATATTTATTTTATATTTATTCTATTTATTTTTTTTAAATTTTTACTAATTGCTTAAATAACAAAAAAGTATTTATTTATTTATACGTCTACATTTATCTATTAATTCAGTTTTCTTGTTTAAGAGTTTATTCTGTTTTTTAAAACTAAGTAAAAGATAAAACTAAAGATGGTCCACGTGTGCTTCTTATGTAGATTTAATAGGCCGCTTAATGAAATTTGACACAACAATATATTCATCTTCATTGTTTACGACATTCTGCAAACCATTATTTATATTAAGATTGACGATATTTATCATATACTTATGATTTATATGATACATTATTGGCCTTTTGACTAGATTTAAACACGAATAGAAATATCAATGCTTGGGTGTGTGTTGATGTTATCTATTGCGATAACTAGCTTGCAACTACACATAAAAAATAAGCACAGAATTACTATAAGTTATTAGCGCATTATTTATCATCTCTCAGTTGCGTCTCTGTCCTTGGACAGAGTGCGCTCAGGGGCTTCTTTGTCAAAGGACAGAGGGGCAAATGAGAAAATAATACTGAGAGGTCTCTCTTGTGCAATGGGAGGGCTCGGTGCACGCACCGAGGCCAGCGCAACCGATAGTTAGGGGGCTGTGGGCAATTTTTGTCCCTGCCCGGGCGCACGCGCTCGGGGTCCCACTTTAAAAAGATCTTGTGTCACATCTCATTCTCGTGTGGGAATGAGTAAACACCGCACAGAATTCCGTCTTTGGCTCAATTACAATAAAAAAAAACATGAAAGAAAACAACAATTTTACCTGTCGCTGAACTTCAACCTACCGTTCCACAGCATTGACACATCAGACGCGTGCTTTTCGCGTCTTCATTTAAAAGCATGAAAGAAAGACGCGGATCGGAGCTGAAATACATTCTCAAAATTGAATCATATATTAAATGATTTGGGTTTACTCAGTCAATTGTAATTTCCGCAGGGAGCCGTCTTAACAACAACAACAACATTACCAGGAAGAGTGAGTCCTACTTCTTGGTTTATTGGGACATAGGCATATCTGACAATTCAAACTTTAAAGACTTTCTCTTCGTGGCGCTTTTTAGTCAAAAGGCGTATAAATATGTAACTGAACACAAGTGCCTAGCTCGGTTCATTCAGACAGTGCCGCTAACATTTAAAAATAAACACAATGATCTGATAGATCAAAAGCAAAGGCAACAAAAACGAACAATTCAAATAAATATGCCAAACTTTATTCTTGGCAAATACTTTTGTATCCTTAAAGAAGGTTACAAACAGTGGTACTCGAGTGAAAGGAACAGCAACACGCGCGTAGATGAAAGAAAGAGAGGTTTATTGTAAAAGAGAATACACTACTGAAAGAGGAGAATCGGGGGGCAGGCTAGTAATTCCCGAAGCGTGGTTATTTACGTTACATCCCCGCGAAGCAGCATGCGGCACAACGCCGTTTTTTAATGTGGAGCAAAACCGAGCCCGTAGATCCCGTATACACGGGGTCGGTAGCTGTTTACCACCCCAGACGAGACTCTATCCTTCTGCATAGCCTCGTCTGGGTTCCTCTCCTACCGAAGGCAGAATGTTCGACAACCACAGCTGGAGACGAATCTCCAACTAAATGCCGAAGTAAGTCAGCCAGGTATATCCTGTGTTTACTATATATTTATACTGATATAGTCAGTCCACTTATGCGATAGGGAGTGCGGGACATTCCATTACAACACCTGCCCCTGAGCTAAATCCCCCCATGAAATTTAGCTCAATACCTCTTCTTTTGTGGCTCTGGACATAACTAACTTTTTCCTCTTTCTAGTACTTCTCCGTCTCAGCAGCACAAAAAATACAATTCCAAGAAAGAAAATGCGAAAGGTAGATTTTGAAAAAAGTTCCGAAAAATCAGATGAAATACCGTGAACAAAGTAAACACCCGGAAATCCGCAACAAAGTAAATACCCGGAAATACTTATGGGCAGAAGATTCTGCTGAATCAGTTGACAGATGCAGATGGTAAATGGAACAGCCACTTGTCGAAGGTAGACTAAGTCAATTGAGATACGCAGAAAATACCTGGAACAGTCTATGATCGAGGAAGGTAAACTGAGTTAGTTGACACGCGTACAAGGTACTGATGTACACGGAATAATGCTGGGGTGACATGCTAAGCGTAGAAAATGCCAGTTGAGCTCGGGGCAGATTAGTATGCGACGAGAATGACTGCTATGCGTAATAGATAACGGAACAGTTGGTTGTACGCAGAAGAGATCAAGGCCGTTGATGAGCGCAGATTATGCCGGAACGTATGGTTGTTCGCTATGGGTGCAGGAACCGTTGGCAAGCGCTGGAGATGGCGGAACGAGAGGTGGTGCACTTGCCCAAGCAGTCAGGAGGAAGAAAATAAATTTGCCTTTAAATGAGAAATGGTAATAGCATACCATGTAATCAGGGGGGGGGCAGTGTCTTAGTCCTGAAAAGGAAGACAGGGAGCAAGCAAGACTCCCTGTACGGGTGTAAAATGTCCAATACGACAATAGAACGAACCGCAACCAAGCTGAAACGGCAAGACCTCATTAAGGTCGACCACCACACAGGATCAGGCAGCAAGTCTTCGGACTACCGGTTAGAGACGATCTACTGTTAAAGTCAGTGAATCGTCTTTCACACGGTAGAAAGAAATATGAACTTTAAAATATCCCTATCGAGCATATGGAAAAACGGTATTATATGTTCCGAAGACCAGGGTCACTAAATAACCCAAAGTTCTCTCGTTAGACTAAATTTTATATTTTTTAATGAATTTTCAATGTTTCAAATGTATAAAAACTTTTTAAACGGTATTTTGTAAATGTTTAGAAATAAAGGTATTTCCTTTTTTTTTTTCAATTTCTCCCAAAGATTATTTTTCGGGATTCTGAACATTCAGGATATTAAATTTCGGGATTTTGATCCTTCGGGATTATGACACATTCGGGATTTCAAATTTCGGGATTTTTAATTTCAGAATTTCGACATGCTGGGTTTTAAGTTTCGGGATTATAACCTAAGCCCACCTTTAAGAAATATGGATGTTTGGACTTTCCTTCTTTCAGATTTACTTGACAGAAATTCTGTGAATAAGATGAATGTCTTCTGGTTTGACTCTTTAATGAATTCAAGCACCAACTTAAGGCCATGTAGCTTGCCTGTAAATAAAGGAGCTCAATTTGGCAACCTAATCTATTTGTGAGTCTGTCCGTCCGCGGCTGGTGATCCTGCTTTATTTTATATTTTGAGCCATCCGTGGACATATCTCGAGTTTTGCGCTATTTGTGATTTAGTTCGTGAAAACTTACTTCTTTTTCTGATGTTATATGTTGTGATGTGTGTGTGTGTGTGTGTGTGTGTGTGTGTGTGTGTGTGTGTGTGTGTGTGTGTGTGTGTGTGTGTCGAGATACTATTAGGTCTAAATGAGGTTTGTCAAGTGTCCATGGAAGTCACATTTCAGTCTGAAGAGGGGCTATAATTTGAGCGCATTTATAATTTGGCGACATTTATTCCTTTGTGTGATTCTTTGATTCGGTGACTAAAGGAGAGTATATTTAATTGTTTGCTGGCTTTGAAAATTGCGCTCAATCGGTCTAAGTATTATTTATAATAAATTTATTATAGGTGAAAAGCACATTGAACATAGAACAGGCTGAGTGTAGTTACGTCGAGAAACACAATTTGCTATAAACCAAAACCTTAACCCCAAAACTAGAGTTATGCGCTCAAATAAACTAGTCAGATTCAGACTTCGTTTTGAAATAACTAAATTGACACTTGTATACCACTTTTTCAGATTAACGGTTAATAGCGGATTTGGGTGCATGCAGCGTGTAGGCATTAGTAAGGACTATCTTTCATCGATCCTTGTTGACTGGCGCTTCGGAATCAGAAAGAAAGAACTACAGAGACTATCAATAACGGCAACAACTAAAATGCATAGCACATGTAACGCGAAGAGAAAATCATAAGAAAATCAAGATGGCGACGTTCCACAGTACTTCAAACGAAAGGTTCGGAAGGAACCTCCCATCAATCCTGGAAAGAGCGATAAAATGTTCCTGGAAAAATAGTTTTGATGGACGGTTTTTTTATGTGTTTTTTTTATAAATGTGAACGGAATGTAGCAGTGGCTGCTCGGTCAATATTTTCCGCATACTTCCTCATGAGGAAACAGCTAATATTAGCATTACCATGCTAGATGGCGATAAGAGATACTACACTTTCATGCAAGCTCGATTGTCGGGGAGTGAAGAAACCTGTAATTCGAGATACACTGACAGGCCGGTCAATGAATACCGTATGATTCCTTATAAATATACGGCTAATATTAACACACACACGCCCCCTATATATATATATATATATATATATATACGAATTCACACACAGATATATATATGTGTGTGTGTGTGTGCGTGTATGTATATATATATATATATATATATATATATATATATATATATATATATATATATATATATATATATATATATATATATCACGGTCTATAATGGCATGCATATATACTGGCAATTAGGTTTACTCCATTAGAAAACCTAATTGTATTCTCCATACCAAGAAACAAAAAGACGTGTTTCTAATCAACTCTAGTCAGCTGCTTCTTTCAACATTTTCTTTTTAATAACTTTAACTGTTCCTTTGTTTTGGCCATTTTTAGCGCCAGCACCATAAATGTCATCCATATCGTATGCATTCAACGTAATTAACTGATTGCAGGAGAAGATGTCCTTCTGTTGGGCCTGATGCATGTGAGACGCGTGCCATCGTTCCTAACGTGAAGCAGATAACGAATAACGAATGTCCCGCGAGTAGTCTTTTCCATGTGGATATTATGGATTTTACAAATATTTTCCCCGAGAAAGTATAGGTATCAGCAAGAGCAAAAAGTACACGATGCGAGTTACGTCTTAGATATATAAATATCAAGCAATATTTAAATATATGGAAAGAGTTTCAACAGTGGATGCAAAATTCAACCCCCAGATGCAAACACGCATTGCTCTGGCAAAAAAAGCAGCCCAAAGTAATTTCATTAGAAACAAAAAATAAAGTGTGCTGGATTGCTATGTGATATCCATGATATTATATGGCAGTGAATGGTAAGCAATCTCCCAACATTTGGGGAAATAGAGGCAGCAGAAATGTGGTTCTACAGAAGGATACTGAGAATTTAATCGGCAGAGCGAGTAAAAAACAAGGAAGTCTAAAAATGACAACAAAAATAACACTTATATCCCGGATCAGGAAGTGTGAACTGAAATTCCTTGGACATGAGGACTAAGGGCTTGGAAAACTTAACCCCCACGGAACATATTTAGGGCAAGAGAGGAAGGGAAAGGCAACGAGCCACTTACCTGATAAGCTTGCGTGAATGGATGACGGGTTGGGGTGGGCGCCCTAGCAGAGGGAGAAAAACTGCTTTTAGGCACACGAGAGTGGAAGTTGTGGATAGCCATGATCGCGTATATCCTCACTTAGAAGAAATTCTATAAGGTTCAACAGAATCTGGTAGCATACATTTAGTTAACTATACACGAGCAGAATCTCACTTACTACATTTTAATAGTAAATACTGACTTGTTATACTTAACCATTTAGATGTTTATCAAGACTAATCATCTTTGTCCCAAATCAGTACATTTGGTTATCCAAGTGAGTATTTTACATGTATATCTGGCCACTCGTATTCGAGGGTACCCGTCTACAAGGGTAGCTAGCCAATCCCTATTGCAGACGCTTACTCGGGCGCATTTGTGTTTATTTAAAACCCACAGAGCCCACATGTGGTTTATACTGCAACTATGCTGAGCAGACCATAGTTACATTTTGAACAAGGCCAGCACGCTCAATCCCTCGGCTACGATGACTTGTGACTTCGTGCTTGCACAGCTATCGACGACCCCAAGTGTTCCGTTTACCCATTTACACTCACAAGACTTGGTTTAACCCGTGGAATGATTTTCAGGCACTTTCCAAAGGTGCCACACGCTGGGGTCGACGCTTCTAGTCCGATAACATCAGGAAGTCTTCTTCCGGACAAATTGATCATGGTGAGATTCAAACCCGGTTCTCATGGTCAGAATGCGAACGTTCTAACCACTCGGCCCGAGTATATTATATAATGATTAATAAAAATTCTAATCCCCTTTTTCCGATTTCCTGCCTCATCAAAGCATGAACATGTATAATTACCCCTACTTCTCGGCAACGGGGGACTTATGTAATTTGCTTTGCCAAAAAGCGAAAATTCGAACAAACCCAGACGTGCTCCGGTACACATGTTTACCTTAGATATTGCCAAAGTGACATACGGTCATTTCCGGAATTCAATTGTCTCTCTCTCTCACACACACACACTCGCACACAAATCTTTCTCTCTTTGTACATATATATATATATATATATATATATATATATATATATATATATATATATATAAGTGATAGAATTTTGAGGAATTAGAATAATTTTTTATAATAATTCATCGAGTCTAGAAGAATTATCAACAGAATGCAGAAAGCACTGAACGGGTGTACCAACAGGCCTCAGTGACGAAGAAGAAAATGAATAGACTCTATGTAACACCTTTACACACAAATTCCGTGATGATGCTCATCCAAGTATCCATAACCCAACGGGATGTGCCCCAAGGGCAACGTTTAACCTTCTCCTTAGCCGCGCTATCGCAGAGCATTAGCTGGATCAAGCAAAGATATACAACTGATAGAATTTTAAGGAATTAAAATAATGATTATAGTAATTCATCGAGTCTAGAAGAATCCTCAACAGAATGCAGAAAACACTGGACGGCCGTTTCGCCCTATTTGGAACTCATCAGAAGAATCGAACCCGGACCGTTTCGGTACAACACCAAAAAAAAATCATGAAACTATATTGTTTGGAAAATATATCCGATTATTCATTTCGCAGTTTAAGCTTCATCAGATCGAAAGCGAAAATATGTGATGTATGTGTTTGTTTTTGTGTAAGTTTAAATAATGAAATCATATATTTCCCTAACTGACGTTGATCGTGACTAAAAAAAAAAAAATGAAAATGAGTGACTTTAAAAAAAAGTCGTTAACATTTACGTTCTTTGCTTTAAGTTTCCAAGTCGAGAGATATAATCCTTCAGAATGGATAGAAAGTATAATATTTTTTTATCCATACGTTTTCTGTGTCCACAGTATGTTATAAAATGCTTAATCGGATACATTTTCAAAACAGTATACTTTCATGAACGTGAATTATTCATTAATTTAAAACACAGTCGGGATTATATACCCCAAATTTAGAACATACTGTCAAAACAGAAAACGCATAGATAAAAAAAAACACAAATGAGAAAAGATATATTTAATATGCCTTGTTTGCGAGAACCATTTCAATATGGCTGAAGCTAAGCCACAGGAAATTGACTTGCTATGCATTCTCGGCCTAAATCTTTCCGCTGACATAAAGTGGAAAAATTATATCGAATCAACTGCTAGGTCTGCTGCTAAAGAATGTTGGTTTTCTGTGTCGCGATAGACAAATTTTCTCGTTCGAATTTATTTTACATATTTAAAGTATTGCATTCGTCCATGCATGGAATATAGCTGCCACATATGGTCGGTGCTCCTGTAAAAAATATTTAGAGATCCTTCATACAATCCACATAAAAATCTCCAATACTATTGGTCCTGACCTGGCATCTCGATTTCAGTCCCTTTTCCCTCACCGTAGTGTATCTCCCCTGTACATTTTCTATAGATACCTTCTTAATAGTGGCTCTGTTTAACTTTCCTCTTTGGTGTCTAGCACTTATGAATTTAAGTTAAGTCCTAGATTTGGCAGCAAGATCACATTATTTTATCGTTGAAATTGTTAGACATAACCGTATGTTCTTTGCTAACAGTTTCGTTTCTCGCTCTTTTCGCTCTTCTCATATTCGTTCACCTTCAGTAACCACCTGCGGCTTAGTGGCTTTAATGCCTTGCTTGAAGTGAAATGATTAATAAAAGTAATAGTTTCAAGTCTTTTGGTTATTTTCCTTACAGTTTCTACAGTTTCATATTTTGGTATTACCTACTAATATTTTGGTATTATCTACTAATATGTTGGTATTATATCCTAATATTTTGGTATTATGGTACTAATATGTTGATATCATCTACTAATATTTTGGAATTATCTACTAATATGTTGGTATTATCTACTAATATGTTGGTATCATCTACTAATATGTTGGTATCATCTACTAATATGTTGGTATTATCTACTAATATGTTTATATCATCTACTAGTATGTTGGTATTATCTACTAATATGTTGGTATCATCTACTAATATGTTTATATCATCTACTAATATGTTGGTATTATCTACTAATATGTTTATATCATCTACTAGTATGTTGGTATTATCTACTAATATGTTGGTATTATCTACTAATATGTTTATATCATCTACTAGTATGTTGGTATTATCTACTAATATGTTGGTATTATCTACTAATATGTTTATATCATCTACTAATATGTTGGTATTATCTACTAATATGTTGGTATTATCTACTAATATGTTTATATCATCTACTAATATGTTGATATCATCTACTAATATTTTGGTATTATCTACTAATATGTTGATATCATCTACTAATATGTTGGTATTATCTACTAATATTTTGGTATTATATACTAATATTTTGTTAATTGTTTTTCTTTTGTTGCCTCTGATGTCGAAATCGATATCTGAAAAAACTGCACATATCGATCGCTATTTTGATATGTTGCCTATGACTGCTAAGAAATTCTGATGTTTAAAAGTATCTTTTGCTTTTTACAATATGTTACCTCGCGACGCACGTGGACACGGTGATTTTTTCATGAGAGTCCCTCAATCCTGCAGGTGACTCGGTTGGGTTTGATCAAGCCCCGAAGTTGTGGTACTTCGAAAGTAACATTCAGAATGGAATCAAAGGAATACGTAATGTATATGGGTGATTCAACCCTGTGAATGCAGCAAGTCGCTTATTGACTGTTATGGTATGAGCCGGTGACTCTAAAAATGGAGGTTATCTGAACATGTAGCAAACTTGTTACTTTTCTTCTATGGGAAAAAAGGGGCTGTCGGGTTGAAGATAAGTCATCACCACAATTTGATTCATATTATGTTGGTGTACCATCCAATTTCCTTACTTGATTCGCACTTTAGATTACGGAAGCCAAAGTATAACCGGAAACCGGAAAATCCGTATGTTAAAATGTCGAAAAAGTTACGAAAAAATACAGCAGCAAAAATCAAATAAATTTAGTACAAAACATTAAAAAACTTTATCATCGAAATGTTCTTCGAAAAACTGAATTCTTCTTCGTATTGTTTTAAATATCACTATAGTCAAGTACCATACGTGATAACCTATTGAGCGATCATATCTCTTGCCATTCATGACTCACTAGACACAGGATATTCCCCGAGTAGAATGCCGTTTCATTCTGTCGGTAGACTGGTTATCTACCAAGGCTATGAGTTACAATTTGTCCTTTTTTTAAATTACATTTAAACCATCGGGGAAGAGACGGTTTCATTTATTTTCTCAACGGTATTTTCGCCTACGTGAATGTAACGCAACAGACTATAATTCGACCCTGTTTCTCCGAAGTCTCATTTCAAGTCGTTATCCATTACACTACACTATACAGCCAAATAAAATCAGGGTCGTAAATAAACCATTATCCACAAGGCTGCGTAAACGAATTTCATCTCTGTGAAGGTTGGGCAGCTCCAGTTGATATGGTAGCAATGCTCCCTTGGTGGTCTGATCTATGTTTTGTAAGGAGAGAGCATGATAAGAGGCATCAGGGTGGGGTGAGGAGTTGATTTTGCTATGGCTCTTATACATGAATTCCATTTGAGGGTCTAGCGTGGGCTTTAGTACGAATAGAGATTCAAAGCAAGCAGTCACATCGACAGAGCAAGCCGTTTACCGTAACGGGAGTACTTTCAGGGCCGGCTTGGTGATAATGAAAAGTTAGGAACTCGATTTCAGAGTTATCAAAAGATACAAAACAGTCTTTCTCACATTGATCTGAATCTTCTGTTCTGGAAGATCTTCCCAGCAAATGTTCATCTCTTTACCAATATTTCCTTTTTACCAAATTCTAGTGGCTCCGTTGCCAAATTAATAGACCTTGATATATTACTTCCACTGGTTCTCAGCATGTTATTGTCTTCATTAAATGATTAAGATGTAATCGATTCTAACATGGGCATATATTTTTAATAATAATGTTCACTCAAAACATGTTCAAGAGCTAGTCGTGGTAGAGATTTACTGAATTATATGTGTCATATAAATGTAAGAGGTAGATGAAAATGAAGATTATGAGGATAAGGAGGATAGATAGAGATTGGTCATTACCTTCTTCTTCTCCTTCTCCTCCTCCTTCTTCTTCTGCTCCTCCTTCTCCTCCTTCTCCTCCTCATCCTCCTTCTTCTTCTTCTTCTTCTTCTTCTTCTTCTTCTTCTTCTTCTTCTTCTCCTTCTTCATTACTTATTTATTTATTTCTTCTATTGATCGTATCCTGTCAGAATATGGTCGATCTTACTGTTCTTTGCACATCTTAGTAAATCTGATATTTTTTTTGCTATCTCTTCTAATCTGTCAGTCATTTACACAAATTTATATACTTATGTATATAAACTTGACTTTATATGTTATTTATTTAGTTATTCATATGCTATTGGTTAGTTTATGTAGTTTATTCATATTTTATTTTAGTTTATAATATTTATTTAGTTATTTAATATTATATATTATTATATATTTATATTATTATATTTATTTAGTTATTTATTAGTTTATTTAGTTATTTATATGTTATTTATTTATTTATATGTTACTTATTTATATATTTTACAAGTTTAATAGCTTATTCTCTATTTCGTTTCTGTCACTCATGGCTTCAATCTGTCCTGTGAGGGTCAGATTTTCTAAGACATGTTTCCCCATTATGTGTCAATGCAATTACGACTGTATCTGAGTCCAAATATAAGTACCCGTTTTGTTTCTATTTTCCCTAAAGCTACGTCGCTGCTCGCATATTTATTGCATGGTATTTTCAGCATCCTTCTCTGTAAAACAACATTTCTGTTGCCTGAAGTCTGTTCTTCATCTGCGTGGAAGTATGCAGCATTCACTGCCACATAACAGACTAGTATTCATTTCTTTGTTTCCAGCGAAATTAACCAGTTTCTTAATGCTTCCCTTAGTTTTTGTAAGGCATCTTTTACGATCCTAATGAGCTTTCTCATATCGGTGTTGTATTTTACATCCTCTGCTGCTAATAGATTTAATAGATATTTACATTTTTATACGTGCTTGATTTTGCTGTCACATCTCTAGCTGTTACTTTTGAAGACAAAAATACATCTAGTCTTTTTACACATCCTGTTTAGTCCTTCTGGTTTTTAGTTACTCCATTCTGCTGGAGTTTGTTGTTTTTGTTTTGTTTTACGGCATATCAACCTCAATGGGTCAGTTAATGCCGACAACTTTTTTTTCCTGGTAATATATTTGTTTTGTCAAAAATCTATTTCTGTTAATTTTTTTTTTCACAAAAATGTATAGCTTGTAATATTTTTTAAAAACATATTGATGGTAATATTTTTTTCCAAAACGTATAGCTGGTAATAATAATTTTTTTCAAAAACGTATTGCTGGAAATATATTTTTTTCAAAAAACGTAAAGCTGGTAATAATATTGTTTCAAAAACGTATTGCTGGCAATATTTTTATTCAAAAAACGTATAGCTGGTAATAATATTTTTTCAAAAACGTATTGCTGGTAATATTTTTTTTCTTCAAAAATTTATTTCTGGTAATAATTTTTTACAAAGTATTTCTGGTATTGAAATGTATTCTTACACTTTTATAATACTTTTTACCTCAGTTTCGGGATTAACTATTTGCCCATAGTTGGGACCCTAACAGTTGCTACCACTCTTGGTCAGGGTGGACCTGGGAACACCAGCAATTAAGAGTAGGTTCCACGCTCCTCAAAGCCTCCTGATCAGAGGCCGTGCTGTTGGATGTAGTTTATCGTCATACCCATTACGATCTGCTGGAGTTCCCGTAATATAATTTCTGTGTTTGCTATCAGCACTGTGTCATTTGCGTATCTAGTGTTGTTAATATTGGGTACTCCAGTTCATTGTATGATTTATAATTCTCTCAGAATTGCATTACTGTAAGGTTGAATAAGGCCGGGGAGAAGTCGTATAAAAGGTTATGAGTAGACGCCAACAATTACTTCAACATACGAAGTCCTTCAAACTCTTTCATTTCAACGCTGTTTGTGTAGCATCTGTAATTCTTTTATTCAATCGAATAATATTCAATTGTATTTTCATTTCTGAGGAAAAAAATTCAGGAAAACCGTTTGTTTTTCTTTCCTTTCAAAAACCGTTGTGCAAATGGCAATTACCCACGAATACATTCTTAAATACAAACTAAAAATAATTTGAATACCTACCAAAGAAGAGTAAAGAAAATGTGCAGAAAGTCATAACAGCTGGAATTTTGTATGATAAACTAATTCTTTCCCTGTCTAGCGAATTTCTCCTGAAGTCATACGCTTTGTTCTGACTTTACGCAACTTGATTTGAAGGCCTCGAAGAATGTATAAATTTGAGAATATTGTGTTATAATTAAAAACTTAAAATTCTAACAATAAATATGTTTGTATTTTAATTCTCTCGTACTAATTTTTTCAGTTTTACTGTTTTGTTTTGTTTTTTTCATAACAATTTCGAACGAATTGTTGCGTTTTTGGATTCTCGTGGTCTCTCGGCAATTCCTCAGGCCCCAACGCGGCATCACAGACTGATTAAAAAGAGGTAGATTTTTTTTTCAAATTTCTTTTTACTCACTTTTATCAAGGGTGGAGGCGTCAGACGTTAAATAGTTTCTTGGAGTAAGAAGAAAGGAGACGGGGTTAGAGAGGAATGGTGTCAAAAAGTTGGCCACTACCCATCAGCACTGTCACAATATGCAGTGTTTAGCATCTTTTTGTAGAACAAAATTTCCGTTGACTCAGTGCATCTTTTGACGAAGACTTGCATTATTCGGTGACATATAAGAGGACTGATGTAAAATAGCACACCTGCACCGTTTTCTTTGTTTCTAAAGGAAGCTTCCTCATACTTAATACGTTGTCCAAATAAGATTCAAGATCTCAAATACTTATTTTAAATGGGTAAGTTCTCACTACTTGATATATTGTAATGAACGAGCACTTAAATTAAAAAGGGAGGTTAATATTGATAAATGATTAGATAGATAGATAAATAGATAGATAGATAGATAGATAGATAGATAGAAAAAAACAAACGAACTACCATAGATAGACATATAGATAGATAGATAAATAGATAGATAGAAAAAAACAAACGAACAACCATAGATAGATAGATAGATAGATAGAAAAACAAACGAACAACTATAGATAGATAGATAGATAGATAGATAGATTGATAGATAGAAAACAGACATAGATAGATAGATAGATAGATAGATAGATAGATAGATAGATAGATAGAAAACAGACATAGATAGATAGATAGATAGATAGATAGATAGTTAGATAGATAGATAGATAGATAGATAGATAGATAGATAGATAGATAGATAAGAGCAGACTATGATAGATATGCCTCAGTTTTATATAGGCAGTGTTTGTTTAGCAGTTTTTGTAGAATCACATTTCGCTTGCCTCTGTGTATCTTCTGAGGAAGTCTTGCATTATTCGCTGACATTTAAGTGGACTGATATAAGATAACACACCTGCACTGTTTTCTTTGTTTCAAAAGAAAGTTTCCCCTTTCTTAACACATTGCTGATGTTTTGAATTTCCATGAACACATAGAATCTAGCACTCATATAAAATTAGCTATTACTGTTGCTTAAATTGTTCAGACGTAGAGAGTTTATTTTATGAATGTGTATAACGATGTCAGTGATAAAATGGATGCGACATTTAAGTGTTTTCCCCCGTTACCACTGGATCAGTAATGATAACTTCATGATCAGTCCTGAGGATGGTGAGATGAATTTCTTAGTTGATATTGTGTCAATTGCTATGATGAACAGATCGAATAAGTTTCAAGATCTCAAATACTGATTTCAAATGGGTAAGTTCTAACTACTTGAAAGATTGTAAGGAAGCAACACTTAGAAAGGAAAAACGGGAGACTAATATTGATAAATGATTAGATAGATAGATAGATAGATAGATAGATAGATAGATAGATAGATAGATTGGAAGAGTCTAGCATAGATAGATAGATAGATAGATAGATAGATAGATAGATAGATAGATAGATAGATAGATAGGGACAAACAAACGAACAAGCATAGATAGATAGATAGATAGATAGATAGATAGATAGATAGATAGATAGATAGAAATGAGCTAGTATAGATAGATAGATAGATAGATAGATAGATAGATAGATAGATAGATAGGGAAAAACAAACGAACCAGCATAGATAGATAGATAGATAGATAGATAGATAGATAGATAGACAGATAGATAGAAAAAACAAACGAACAACCATAGATAGACATACAGATAGATAGATAGATAGATAGATAGATAGATATGTAAAAAACAAACAAGCATAGATAGATGTAGAGACAGACAGATATATAGATAGATAGATAGATAGATAGATAGATAGATAGATAGATAGATAGATTGAATCAAAAAATGGCACTTACTACTAGACCTACAGTTGTAATAATTCCATACAGCACAACTAAGAAATACTACTACTTATATAGATAAAGAGTTTAGAAAATATACACGGAAAATTTACTAACAGTGCATCTCCGAAAATGACTAATAATATAGCCCAAAACAACTGGGTTAATAATCACTACGAAGAGTTTGTGCAGGCCCTTCTGCCTCATAAGTGAGAAACTATAAGTAATTGGAAAAACTGAATAAAAAAAGCCTCTATCATTTTCCTTGTCCCTCCCAATCAACAGAAGATGAATAAAATAATGATTGCTACCCAAATATGCAATAGATAGATAGAAACATCATTCCGTTCATTAAATAATGCAATGGAATGTGCTCAGACAAGCTACATTTCTTTCTTCCGCTAGTGATAATTTTCACAGGAGTCGCCATGCCACTTACATAATAGCAAACCATCCAATTTCCTTCCGTATTCCACCAGCGAGAAGTAACTTTCACTCAATAAGTTTCTTCCCGCGAACCACTGCCCTGTGGAAAATAGACTCCCAGGAGGATTTTTCCCCGATCACTACAATATGAACTTGTTCAAGTCTAGGGTTAACTGTTACCTTCCACTCCTATCCATATAAAGTACCCCTTATCTACCTCAAGTCGCTTCCAGACTCTGTAAAGCGTGGACCTTAGTGTTAAAAAATAATATGAAAATATGGATTTTGCTACTCCAATTGAAATATTTCAATTAAGGAAGTTGGCGAGTGCAAGACACGAGTTGTTTTGACGAGATATATTTTATTTTATTTTTTATCTATTACTAAATATAAAACTGGCAAAAACTTTCTCTTAAATTGTTCAGCTATAAAAACAGGTGAGGCGAATTTCTAGCTTAGTTTATATCCTTTGACAAGGA
>OZ038492.1:6707457-6747457 GCA_964036315.1 Acanthosepion esculentum | reverse complement strand
GGTCAGTTAACTTTAAATGGATGTATTCGCAAAATGAAAATAATTGTCAATAAACATGCTGTATAATATATATAATGTCTTACATTAATTGCACAACTACGACTTTCACGCGGAATCAATTCTCAAGTGCTGGAATAATTATGTGTATTTTTATTATTCAAGAATAAGTGTAAATATAATATTTCCAGCACTGAAAAATATTTTTGCGGCATGAACGTCAGATTTGTGCATTTAATCTAAGTTATTATGCCTATTTCTTAATATATATAAATAAAATGATTGGATTTCCTCATTTCCATAGAAACTAATATTATGAATGTATGTGCTTATAAAAGTCAGTAAATTTCAAAATAAGTTATTCCAAAATTCGCTTGAAAATGAAACAGGACAAGGGACTTTATGTAATTCTATAATTGAATTTGAAGTTTTTAGCTTCTGTTTTTGAAACATGGTAATTTCTGTGTTGCGATGGAATCATATCTTTAAATAAGAAAATTTATAATATTTATACTCTGTAGATTTGCATTGAGCACTGTTTTGTAAAAATAAAAATATCAATAAGAACTCCGGATTATATATCTTCCTGTTCTGTCTCTTCATTATAATATTAATATATATATATATATATATATATATATATATATATATATATATATATATATAGAGAGAGAGAGAGAGAGAGAGAGAGAGAGAGAGATAGATAGATAGATAGATAGATAGATAGATATAAAAATGAACATTGAAGCCAACACTTAGAGGCGACAATCTGTTTCATGCTAGATGCAATCGTTGAAACATCATCACTTGATAAGACACCAGAAGTCTTGAAACAAAATGGATTTTTTGTAGTGATTTTATAACATATTTATGTTATAATGTTCGAATGAATAAGTATATATATATATATATATATATATATATATATATATATATATATATATATATATATATATATATATATATATATATATACACGTCGATTTTAGATACAAATATTTAAGTAAATGCTCTGTTATAATAAACAGTATTAACCGGCCTGAATATCCGAGAAATTTTATAGAAAATAAGTGTCCTCTGACAGGAATCGAACATGTATCCTATACGGAAACCGTCATATAGCTTGACGAGCTATAACATTTAGCTACAGAGGAAGTGTCTGTTTAGCAAGGTCTGGTTAGCAAGGTAGTATCTCATCGGGGGGCCTTTCTTCAGGCAAGCAATACGCATTTTGTTTTACCAAGTCAACTGCTGATGTACTGATAGATAATTGCGGAAAGAGTCTACCATGTCTATATAAAAACAGTGAAGCCCGATTTGTAACATTGGACATCTCAAAAGTCTCTGACGGCGTCTGGCCTTCATGTTTTCTCCACAAGCTGAAAAGTTACATTAACTCCGAACACATTTTAGAGCCGGAGCGTACAACGGCCGAAACGTTGTGAATATGGCAATAAAAATGAGGATGGCAGTCAGAATAATGTAAATAATGTAATTTAAAACCTACTTCTGAAAGCATTCTAACCCATACAAATCGTACATTAGGCTTATTATTTTTCTAAAAACCAACTCACGCATATAGTGAAAAACAAAATTGTAATTCCTGCGTCCATTTATCGTAGCAACACAAACAACCTTCAAATAAATATATCTATATATATATATATGAATATCTATCGACACGATGAAATAATTCCTGAAATATTACAGAATATAGTAACGTCATATTTTAGTACATATTACAGGAATTTTGCACAATGAACCCCTGCAGTTTTCCATAAAATACTTTTAATGGTGGCAGACGCAGAAACCTGTTTTGATATTAATTTTGATTTTTACGTCTGAATCACACTACATCAATATCCAAGTGCCGATACCGAAATAATTCTTTTGTCTTCGTAGCAGGCGGCATTTTATGGTTTTTGTTATGTAGCTAAAAAAAACAACATATATATATATATATATATATATATATATATATATATATATATATATATATATATATATATATATATATATATATATATATGTATGTGTGTGTCTGTGTGTGTGTGCATATATATATATATATATATGTATATATATATATATATATATGTATATATATATGTATATATATACGTATATATATGTATATATACATACATATATATATATATATAGTGTTCATATAAAATATACATTCTCTTTTTTCAGCTCGAAAAGGCGAATATTTTATTTTTTTCAAATTGTACATGTACAGCCATCAATTTATTTTCCTGCGTTTATTTGCCATATTATCGTAAAGTAAACGATCTTGATTATTTCCCTTCTCTCTGTATTCAGTTGTGTATCACTTGTAAAGGTCTTGAGACAGAAATTAATCAAATAAAACATTAAAGCATTTTTTTTACGGTTGGTCATTTGAAGGTTTTAGTGGGGCATAGTGGGGAATTTTAAAACCGAAGAAAACGAAATAGGAATACACAGTTCAAGTTTCAGATGAGGTAGTATTTTTTGTTATTTCTGTTTTTTTAACTTTCCACACATATGTTTAAAGGAACATGAATACATCTTTTTCCCATCACCTATGAGTTCAATACCAAAGTAATATAGGATTTATATCTTTAGATGAAAATTTGGTCAGGGAAGGATTTTTTTTCTATGTTTTATGTCATTTTAGGACGTGGGAGATAATTACTCTAGGTGGAACAACTACATTGAATCAATAGCTTCATCCACCGCAAGGAAAGTTGGTTCGAAAAAGTTGTGTTGTGCCACAAGGTTTTTTTTTGTCTCAATCTATCCTTCAAATCTACAAATCTACCATTCATTCATTGAATTGAATAATTTTGCCATATATGGGCTGCTGTCCCCGCTGTTCATCACGAGGTTCACGACAAAATCCAAAGACGCATATGCAATGTGAATGGTCATGACCTGGCATCTCGTCTACAGTCACGTTCTAACAGACGTGATATGGTTTCACTCTATCTTTTCTACAAAGATTTCCATGGCAACTGCTCTGACGAGCTACTTTCACTGGTGCCCCGACTGCATGAATTTAAACGTGCTATTAGTTTGGCATCTCGGTGCCACCCTGTCACCGAACAGTACTACGCCATCGGCATTATCGCCGGCGGAAGTGATGTTCGCTCGAAAAATTAGATCGGTATTCGACAAATTACTGCCAAAAAAGACAAAGCAATCACCAACGTCGTTTGTACCAAAAAGAAAATTTAACCCAGGGGAGAAAGTTTTTTTTTAAATGTTAAAAAAAAAACATCCTATTGGGAGCCAGGTACAATAGAGAAACGAATCTGGAACGTGATTTACATAATTCAGCTTCCGAAGTTCTCGCATAAAAGGCACTTAAATCAGATCAAAAAGAGGCTGTTAGAGGATTCTAACGGTCTACCTCAGGTAGAGGAAGAAGTGATGGACACAATATTTGACACATTCAATATGCAAAGACTTCAAGCAATTTCAGAACCGCGGAAATCAAGCAGAAAAAGAACATTTACAGAGCCTTTGATGATTAATCCGAAAAGGAAAAAATAATAAAGACCCCTGCGAGGTAAAAGCTTGGGAGGGGGGTGTTATGGGTCCTTATCTATAACAACAGAATGAACTCTTCCTAACACTATGTATACTACGCCTCTCAAGAGAGAGGGACGAATCGAGTCGAGCCGATAGTAGTTCACTCCAAACCAGACTGACAGTCATACTAACACCTTTCACGTATTGTATTATTATTCCTTGTAATATATCTTTGTAATTTCTACTCTTGTGTTCGTCTTGTTCTTCCTTGGTCCTAACCTGGTCCATAACAGTATTCAATGTGGTAAGTCCTGATCTGGCATCTCGTCTACAATCACTTTCTCACAGACGTGCTGTGGCATACCTCTGTCCTTTCTACAACTATTTTCATGGCAACTGCTCCGACGATCTACTTTCACTGGTTCCCAAACTGCATGAATTTAAGCGTGCTACTAGGTTGACATCTCGGCCCTACCCTTTCATTGGCGAAACGGTTAAATGTAACCGCCTCTTCTACTCTAACAGCTGCTGATCTCGCACTTTCCGTCTGTGGAAATCCCTTTTATCACTTGTTTCCCTGATAGCTATAATCTTCAATATTCAAATGTAATGTCAATCGATATCTTCTGATTCCTTCATCTTGAACCCCGTCCTTCTCTATATCCTTTCCTCAAACACCCCTCTTTACTCTTGCTCTCACTCTCTGTAACCCCTTGCGTGCTAGTCGCACACCCGCCTTACTATTTTAATTCTTTTTAATCACGGCTGATACTAACATGCAGGTGAGTGACTCATTGCGTCTCGTCGGGTTAACATTTTTCGTTGATATGAATTAGAAAGATTATATTGAATTAGTCTGATGCTAGGAAAGTTGATTCGCTGTTTTATACCTTTATAGTCTATGCCTTGAATATTTCTGATACATCTGTGGCTGTTTTTTCTGCTATGTATTTGGTGACTTTTGATAAAATATAAAAGAGAATATGCAATGATACGGGACATCTCGACTTCTTCACCTTAATTCCGCCTCCTTTTGCCTTTTCTATAAATATTTTCATGGTAACTATTCTGATGGACTTTCCTCTGTGATACGTAGAATTTATAAATTCCAGCGTTGTGCTAGATTGACGGAATTTTACTGTTGAATTGGTTACATGTAACCGTAAGTTCTATGCTAACAGTTTCTTCTATCGCACTTCTCGCTTGTGGAACTCTTCTTGATTTTCACTCAACTTTGATCTTCAAAATTCCAAATGTAATGTCAGTCGTTATCGTCTGTTATCTTAGGTTCTTTTATTTTATTGTTCTCTCTCCTTAATGTTTTTCTTATATAGTCACCTACTCAGTAACCGCTTTAGTGGCTTTCTTGAATTGCTTGGTGTGAAAAAAAAGCATTAGCAATGTTTGTCTTTTAAATATTGCTTTAATTCCTTATTTACACAATCCTCTTCTCTATTCTATTCTCCGTGTCTCTCAGTTCCTATTGACTTCAATTTTTTCCTCGAATCTTAAGTCCTCTCATTTTCCTAATTATGTTTTTCAAAAATTTAATCTATTTCTGATTCTAAGTATAAGGTTCTTTTCGTTTGCATTTGAGAGGAAAAATACTCGCTTCTCATATGCTCTGTTCATGGTATTTCTTGGAATCTTTCCGTAGAACGACAGCCAGTGCCTTAAGTCTGTGAGAAACAGAACCTTAATTGAATAAATAAATGAAATACACAGGAATATACGTGGTAGAAATCTCCTCCAGTCACGTGGCATTACTACAAAAAGCAGGACTCTTCTAAAAATATTTCTCTTTCCCCATAAGTCTGTTCCTTGGACGGCTGCTGATCGTAAGTAATAATTCTGACGCAGCCATCGAGCATTTACAATCTCAAATGCACACACTTATGCATATACTCGCACATTTTATTTCAAGAAATTATAAATTTAGTGTGACAATATTTTTGGGTTTTGTTTTTGTTTGTTTTTTTTTGTTTTTTTTAGTAAATGGCGACCAAAATATAAATGTCGACCAAATGAAGAAATGATTTTTCCTTATATCAATAAAATAAAAAAAAATTATTTTATTATTATTATGCTTGTTGATTCCTTAGAAAAGAAAAGGGCCACAAAAACACCTCTCCAACGGGCGCGGTTCCGGGCGATCCTCTTCAGTCCGGCCTATGTCGTGCCGGCTGACTTCACCTCTGCGTCAACACTTGTACGCCAAGTCTGTTTTGGTCGACCAACTTTTCGCTTTCCCTTGTGGATTCCAGTGGGTATTGTTATTGTTTCAAACTTCAGACATTTACCAACCGATGACTCAGGAATATCCTCAATATCAAGTGGCCGGAAGTCGTCTCCAACAACCAACTGTCGGTCAGGACCAGACAAGCCCTAATCGAGATTGAAATCAAGAAACGGAAATGGGGATGGATCGGTCACACAATCCGCAAGCTTGCTTCTAGTGTCAGCGGGTAGGCCTGGACTGGAATCCACAAGGGAAAGCGAAAAGTTGGTCGACCAAAACAGACTTGGCGTATAAGTGTTGACGCAGAGGTGAAGTCAGCCGGCACGACATCCTGAAGAGGATCGCCCGGAACCGCGTTCGTTGGAGAGGTGTTTTTGTGGCCCTTTTCTTTTCTAAGGTATCAACAAGCATAATAATAATAATAATAAAATAATAATATTTTTTTACTTTATTGATATAAGGAAAAATCATTTCTTCATTTGGTCGCCATTTATATTTTCAATTTTTAATTGCTTCTGCTTTCAGTATTCTTTTAGGAGTACCGAAACAGTTTTCTTTAACTATGTCGAAACTGTACAGCCTTCACTGATCTATAGGAGGAGTGAAATGAAAACATTGGGTAAACAAAGATAAACCAGTCCACTATCTGCACCGTTTCACATGAAATACGATACTAAAAATGGTGAACCCTGATCACCTATGTTTTAAAGCGACATGGTATTTGAGAACGAAAGCTGGGAGAAAAAGAACAAAACAATAACCTGAAACTGAAAAACCTACAGGAGGTTTCATTTACAGTCGTCCCCATAATAACCTACGCACCGGGATTCAATCTAAGCACCATTAAGTGCTTATCCCAGGATTACAGCCCTTAGATCCCCCAGTTCTAAATTTCACAGCTAAACACGCCAAGCTACGCACATTATAGCGAATCACCATAATTCCCTTCGTATGCCGTTCGAGCAGCTTTTTTTTTCCCAAGAACCGTTGCTTTGTGGAATCGACTCCCAAGAAAATTCTTCCCAGATCACTACAATCTTAACCTGTTCATGTCTAGAGCTGTCCGTTATCTTGCCCACATACCCGCATAAATCGTTCCTCTTTCTCCGGAAACCTCTACCTCGAGTGGCTCTCGAGCCTTGTACAAGGTGACCATTATTGTGTAAAAAAATACGTGAGTAATCATGGTCCCCACAACTACCTATCCTCTCAATCCTTGTACTTCTATTTATACTAGATTGATAAGTAGACTACTAGCTGGGAACATCAACAATCCCTGTTGTAGTTTGTAGCCCTAGAATTGGTTGAAAAAGATTCCAGTAGACTAATTGAAGGGATTCCTGGTTGTCCATGCCTCAAAGAAATACAAAACAATGTTCTCACAAGTTCAGCCCACACTTTACGAATTGCTTTATCTATGTAAAATACATTTTTCTTTTTTTTTTGTCAGTGGAAAGTGTCATGATGTCATTTCTAACGTTAGTTCTCTGGGCGGGACCCGGAAATAAATGTGCACACGCCAGAAATCAAAGAAAGTAAAAATAATAAGAAGAATAAACAATATGTTTGATATAATACTTTCAATATTTTGTGACAATTATTAAAGAGCGCGATATAAGAAAAGAATGGATACAGTGTGTTACATAGGAATAGTGTCGCTACCGACACTGGGGTTTGAACACAGATCACCAGAGAGCAAACACAGGCGATCCTGTTATTGAATTAAGTGGATCACATGACCATGGAAGAAACGCATAAGTATGAAATAGCTTTACGTTCAAACGATCACTATCTCTGTTCTATCCTCTATTACCTTACGGTTCGCTATTCTTTATACTATTCACTATTTCACACTGTTTCTCTATACTGATCACCGGTGGTTACTATTCGAGCGAGAATTATCAATCAAGTAATATTAGTACAAGTGCTTTCGAAGGCGTCTGACGCCAGTATTGTTCAACGGCGTTACTATAGTTGTATCTGCGATTACAAAGCCTCGACTACAACGAGCATTACGAAGGTGACAACGAGTATTCTTTGATATTACAAAAATGGCAACGAGTGTTCGTTGACATCACAAAAAAGTGTTTAACAATGTTTCCATAGTATGTAAGCCTTCTTCACTCAATGCTTAAAGAAAGCATGCACGTATAAATCTATGCCAAAACGTTGCTTGTCTGTAGAAAATATTAATGTTTATTTGTGATATTAAAGAGTTTCTATGACAGCGGAAATGATTTGATATTTATACCATTATATGGATTTTGTGCGGTGATGGTATAAAAAAACGGGAATGAGTTTAGGTCCATCAACTTTCACGACCTCAAACAACAAAACCTTTCTGTTGGTTAATTATTGTGCCAAGATGAGGTTTTTTTTTTTTTTTTGCAATGTTGGTAAACTGGACATGACTCCGATGATTTCATCATCCAAACACAATCTTTTCAAGTTATTTACCTACAATATAGGCGTATTATTATTATTATTTTTATTTCCTTTGATATCTGGCGTTTACACATTTCTTTCCGGGTTCCGCCCAGGGACCTAAGGTTAGAAATGGCATCATGACACTTTCCACTGCAAAAAAAATAAAAAATAAAATAAAATAATATAAAAAAATAATTACATAGATAAAGCCCTTCGTAAAGTGTGGGCTGTACTTTTCAGAACAATCTTTTGTATCTCTTTGAGGCATGGACTTCCAGGGATCCCTTCAATTAGTCTACTGTAATCTTTTTCAACCAATCCTAGCGCTCCAACTACAACAGGGATTGTTGATGTTCCCATGTGCCACATTTTTGAGATTTCTATTTCAATGTCCTTGTATTTTGACAGTTTTTCGAATATCTTCAAATATACATTGCAGTCTGCAGGGACTGCCATATCATTAAGGAGGCACTTATTTTGTTTGTGGTCTTTAATAACAATGTTTGGGCGGTTGGCTTTGATTGTTCTGTCAGTGTGTATTGTGTAGTCCCATAGAATTGTAACAGGTCCTATCTCCGTAACCGGGTCAGGTTGGTGTTCGTACCAGTTTCTTTCAGTTTCCTTCCCATAGGAGTTGCAAATTTTCCAGTGCAGATATTGGCCCACTCTGTCATGCCGGGTTTTATATTCACTGGGTGCCAATATTATTATTTTCAATATATTATTATTATTATTATTATTATTATTTGAGTTTTATGCTTCCTGCTTTGTATCCTGTAGAAACGGGTCCAAACTATGGTCCTTAGACCCTATGGGATAATTGTCATTTAATTGATAGCACTTTTCTTAGTTTATGGGATTTTCCTGGTAGGGCAATCTTCTGGGCCACTTGTATGTTGATGTTACCTGGGACATAAAAAAAGTAAAATTGTTCATTCCTTTTCTCAGGAGGCCCAGAGCTCTGATTACTATTAGTACAGTCTCAGTTTTCATTCTCCACATCCTGTTAATCTCGATCGCCAGGTCCTTGTATTTGAACAACTTCTCGATGATTTTCATGGAGATGTTTCTTTGAGATGGTACTGCTATATCAATAAGAATATACTTCCTGAATTTCTTGTCTTTTATGATAATATCAGGTCTGTTAGCTTTTATTTCCCTGTCAGTTTGAATTGGCATGTCCCAAGAGGATAGTTATACTGTTATTTTGGGTAACTGTGTCTTCTTCTTCTTCTTCTTCTTCTTCTTCTTCTTCTTCTTCTTCTTCTTCTTCTTCTTCTTCTTCTTCTTCTTCTTCTTCTCCTTATTATTATTATTATTAGTAGTAGTAGTAGTAGTAGTAGTAGTTGTAGTAGCAACAAATATAAAATTTGTTACAGTTAGAAGAGCTTGATTTAAGAAAACAAAAGCAAAGAAAAACGTTTTTATCAGTGAATAATAATATTTCGACATTGTTTTTGCGATTATTATTATTATTATTATTATTATTATTATTTACTATTATTATTTTCATTATTTTTACTGCGATTATTATTATTATTATTATTATTATTTAAAAGCATCAGTTTTGTATGCATTTGCTTTATACTCACATGTTGGTTCATATTCAATGACCTACGGTAAGACAATGATGTAATTTTTTGATTCATTCCAATTATTCTAATTAAGAGAGCTATTAACAGAAAAAGGGCTGAAATGGACAAAGCGCTTCAAAGGATATGCACTGTGTTGTTAGAATTATTTTTTCTCATTTCCTGGAGATATATTTCACCAGGGATTTTGTGGATTAGTTTTCTTTTTTTATTACCATTCTTTGTCAGACCCAATACTCCAACCACAAGAGGAACAGTTTTAGTATTTTAATGTCATTTTTTTTTATAATTCCATCAGCAGGATTTTTTCCTCTGCTGCAAAACAGGATGATGATCCCACCAGTGAGCAGCTGTTTTATCCCGTAGTAACGACAGATATCTCAATGAATATAGTGTGCAAAAAAAATAATAATAATAACCTTCCAAACCCGGTTACAGAGATAGGGCCTGTAATAATTTTATGGGACTACACAATACACACAGACTACATTGTTTCTTTGAAGATCTGGCAAAAGCTATCAAAATACAAGGACCTTGAAATCGAAATCTTAACAATGTAGCACATGAGAACATCAACAATCCCTGCTGTAGTTAGAGCCCTCGGATTGATTGGAAAATATTTCACTAGACTCACTGAAGGGATTCCTGGAAGCCCATGCCATAAAGAAATACAAAAAATTGTTCTCACGAGTACAGCCCACACCTTACAAAAGCATTTATCTATGTAAAAATGTGTGTTATTGTTTCCTTTTTTTAATTGTTCAGTGGGAAATGTCATGATGGCATTTCTGACCTTAGGTCTCTGGTCAGGACCCGGAAAGAAATGAGTACACACCAGGAATCAAAGGAAATAATAATAATAATAATAATAATAATAATAATAATAATAATAATAATAATAAAAGTAACTTTCATACAGTTGTCAGAAAGAGACCAGCTACCCAAAATCCATATGACGAATTCCAACAAGCATATTGTGAAAATATACAACGCTGCTCTGGAAACACTGTTAACAGATAAACCACCGGGAAACATCACAGAAGTTAACAACGTAATATACGCAACAGCTTTAGCAGCGACTCTGAAGCTTGGGATCAAGACAATAAATAAAGTTAACAGACGTAGAGAACCAGCTTGGAAAGCAAAATTGTTACGAGAAATAAAACAAATCAGATGTGAGCTTTCTATATTAGATGAGATCACCAGAAACCCTAATATTTCCACGCGCAAGTGCAAAAAGATCAAGAGGAAACACAAAATTAAATCACTACTTGACATTCCACCAACCACGGAAATGCTGAAGCAGAAACTTCAGCTAAAAGCACAGAGAACAAGGCGATACGAAAAACGTTGTAGGTTCTATCGCCAAAATAAAATATTCCAAACGGACCTTAAGAAATTTTACAGGGAAATTGGAAAAAAACCTATACATGTCGAAAGGCCACCATCGATTGATACTGTACAGACATTTTGGGAAAATATTTGGAGCAGCCCGAAGGAATATAACCCAAAAGCTGAATGGATCCGGCGTGAAGAAGAACGAATGTTGGATACACCTCTGCAAGAATGGGAAAATATATCCACAGATGATGTTAGGCAAGCTCTAACGAAATCGCAAAAATGGAAATCCCCAGGAAATGACAAGGTTCCCAATTTCTGGCTTTATCATCTCACGTCTATCCACAAAATACTTGCGGAAACATTATCAACGCTTGTAAATAATCCCAATAAAATCCCGGAATGGATTACTGAAGGTATTACATACCTCATACCAAAAACAAATGAAACAGATGACCCGAAAAATTATCGACCGATAACATGTCTCTCCACAACGTATAAGTTGATCACGTCTGTCATGACGAACCGTGCTTACTCCTTTTTAGAAACAAACAGCATTCTTCCACTGGAACAGAAGGGATGCAGGAGGGGTTCATATGGCTGCAAAGACCAATTACTAATAAATAAAATGATTCTGGAAAATTGCAGGAGCAGACGTAGAAATCTCAGTGCAGCGTGGATTGATTATCGTAAAGCTTTTGACAGTGTTCCACATTCTTGGATCCTTAAGACTTTGGAATTGTACAAAGTCTCCCCTGTGTTATTAAATTTCCTTAAGCACAGCATGGGAATGTGGAACACCAAACTATACCTTAGTCACAACAGGGGCACTGCCATATCCAACCGACTAAATATCCGACGTGGAATCTTTCAAGGAGACTCTTTGTCTCCACTTCTGTTTTGTTTGTCCTTACTCCCTCTTACGCATGAACTGAACAACAGTAGCTATGGCTACAAAATAAATAACAACATATTCAATCACCTACTATACATGGATGATCTCAAACTCTTTGCCAAAGACGACAATGAGTTGAAGGGCCTACTTAATATTGTAAAATACTTTAGTGACGACATATGCATGAGCTTCGGATTAGATAAATGTGCTAAAGTAACATTTAAGAAAGGTAGAATTTTAGAAGCACCCTTAATAGATTTAGATTTTGCCACGAAGATTAGAGAATTGGAGCATGGTGAAGCTTATAAGTACCTAGGAATTAGTGAGGGAGATGGCATACAACACTCCCAAATGAAAGAGAAGGTAAGAAAGGAGTACTACAGGCGTGTACGCCTGGTACTAAATACCGAGCTAAACTCAAAAAACCGAATATCAGCTATAAACACCTTAGCTGTTCCTGTGGTGCAATACAGCTTTAATGTACTTAACTGGACCATAGCTGAAATTAAGCGAATGGACGCCAAAACGAGAAAGCTCCTCACTTGCTACCGCATGCATCATCCCAAAGCTGATATTGATCGCCTGTATGTGCCCAGATCCGAAGGAGGCAGAGGACTAGTTCAACTAGAACTATCCTACAAAAGTACAACAATTGGCCTCCAAAGATACTTGGAAAAAACAGAAGACTGGATGATGGTATGTGTCAAGGAACATGAAAGTAGCAAGTGTCTCTACTCTGTAGTAAAGGAAGCCGAAAAATTCAAAAAAGAGCTTCAAATGGGCACAGAAATTCAAATACATCACTGTACACCGGCTGAAGCTGCAAAAAACTTTTTAAAAAATGCAAAGAGAAATGCGACCGACCAGATAAAGAAACAATGGCAAAATAAACCGCTCCATGGCCAATACTCTGCCCGTACCAAACAAGCAGACGTAGACAAAAACCGCACCCATCAGTGGCTACGTAGTGCAGGGTTGAAAGGTGAAACTGAGGGTTTTATAATTGCTGCACAAGACCAATGCTTGTTAACTAGGAATTATCAAGCACATATACTAAAATACTGTGTTAGCCCAAGATGCAGATTCTGTGACAAATATCCAGAAACCATTGATCATCTTATATCAGGTTGCACGATATTGGCATCCACTGAATATAAAACTCGGCATGACAGAGTGGGCCAATATCTGCACTGGAAAATTTGCAACTCTTATGGGAAGGAAACTGGAAGAAATTGGTACGAACACCACCCTGACCCGGTTACGGAGATAGGACCTGTTACAATTCTATGGGACTACACAATACACACTGACAGAACAATCAAAGCCAACAGCCCAGACATTGTTATTAAAGACCACAAACAAAATAAGTGCCTACTTATTGATATGGCAGTCCCTGCAGAGTGCAATATATCTTTGAAGATATTCGAAAAACTGTCAAAATACAAGCACCTAGAAATAGAAATCTCAAAAAAGTGGCACATGCGAACATCAACAATCCCTGTTGTAGTTGGAGCCTTACGATTGGTTGGAAAAGATTCCAGCAGACTAATTGAAGGGATCCCTGGAAGTCCATGCCTCAAAGAGATACAAATTATTCAGACAAGTACAGCCCACACTTTACGAACGGCTTTATCGATGTAATATTTTTTTTCTTTTTTTTGCAGTGGAAAGTGTCATGATGCCATTTCTAACCTTAGGTCCCTGGGCGGGACCCGGAAAGAAATGTGTAAACGCCAGATATCAAAGGAAATAATAATAATAATAATAATAATAATAATAATAATAATAATAATAATAATAAACGGCTGTAATTTTGACGAAAATATTTAGGTGCACATTCCGAAAAAATAATCAGCATGAGGAGAGTTACATATGCAAACTACTGACATTCAACCCAGTTTTTTGATCGAATCCTCTTCGTAATTAATAAATTAACGGACAGTTTCAAGATGTGCACGATCCCCTCTTCCGTTGCATGCAGGCTGGTTGCGTTTCATTCCTTTGGACACGTTTGATTCTCAGTACAGCCGTTTTCTCAAAACAAGCGACGCTTGTGCAAAGATTTTTAATTTATTCTTTTTTTTATATTTTCATATTTTTGCGATATTTTTTTATATTATATGCGATTTATAGACATAACTTGAAGAAGGCAGACATACTGTCGAAATGTTGTTGAACATTGTCAAACACCGTGTCTTTTCTTAAAACGCGCACTTTTCTAAGTGTTGAAATCATTGAAAGTGTTACGTCAATTATTTTGGTTATTATCCTATTGTAACAGTGCCTTCATTAATTTGCACGAGCATTACGTTCCGCCAATATCTATTAAATGACAGTCTGCTCCGTTTTGGGCGTGTGGAAAAGAAGAGAAAACCTACTTGGTTTCAGTGAGAAAAAGAAAGAAATAAAGAAAGAGGGGAAAATAGAAGTGGAGAGAGATATACAGATTAAGTTAAGAACAAATAATACACTTACAACTTAGCTAATAACCTGAGAACGTTTGCTACGGCGATAAAAGTACCCTTTTTTAAATGTGCAGTATTGAACAACGGAAACGAATTAAGGTGATCGCCAAAATCTAGTTACCATAAATAAAATATTGTCTGCTGAATTATTTTTAAATTATCATTAAGAGTATCTGTCTATATTTCTGAGTTGATGTATTATGTACACTATTTACATTATTCGGACTATTGTCCTTATCTAGGAATGAATACACAGAGTAGTTCATCCAGTCTTTTCTAGTTTCCAGGTATCTTTGAGGGTCAATTATGGTGGGATTATATGACAGTTCTAGTTGAACTAATCCTCTGCCTACCTTGGATCTGGGTACATGGAGACGATCCATATCAACCTTGTGATGATACATGTGGTGGTAGGTGAGAAGCTTTCTTTTAACTGGACCATAGCTGGTCCAATTAAGAATGTTGAAACTGTATTACACAACAGAAACAAGCCAAGTCTTTACTATTATTATTATTATTATTATTATTATTATTATTATTATTATTATTATTATTATTATTATTCCTTGACAATATTTATTGAGTCATTTAAAGATTTTTGCACATTCTGTAAAAGAGATTGTTTTGTTGTAGTACTCACTTACGTACCCGAATCCTTGGAAAGTATCATGACTTACCGGCAACATAGGAAAAAAAAAACAGAAAAATAAGAAATCTAGAAAAAGAAAGAACGACAGAATATTGCATCGAAAATAAAGAAATCTTTTGATTCTGGTTAATAATTATTACGCGGAAGTAGTTGGAGAGAAAGAAACAGAAAAGCATAAAATAAGATGCAATACAGAAAAAACTTAAACTACATTTAAGCCTGTTGGATATCGGTATAACATTTGCCTGGTGTATTTTTTGAAACCCTTTTCTCTACGGCCTTAATTTATATTCATGATACGTAAGTCTTCCATGCTGGCTTTTTCCATAGATATGGGATATATTTCCTTTTACCCCGCGGAAGATTGGTTTGAAAATGTCGAAATTACTTCAATTAACTGGGGCTCATCTATTTCTTTCTTTTTAGACAAGGTTGCAAAAGTGGACGTTATTTGCTAGCCAGGCGCTACTAAACATTGAATAGCGCCACATGTGACTGTTGGAGATCGGTCTGAATTATAGGTAAAGACCCATAACAATTTACCATGCACAACAAATTGTGTAGCTTGGCATGAATGAACACTTCCTAACACTATGTATACTACGCCTCTAAAGAGAGAGAGACGAATCGGGTCGAGCCGATAGTAGTTCACTCCAAACCAGACTGACAGTCATACTAACAGCTTCTACATCTTGTATTATTATTCCGTGTAATATATCTTCATTATTTCTACACTTGTGTTCGTGTTTTTCCTCCTTGGGCCTAACCTGGTCCACAACATTCCCCATTTTGGACTCGTGCCACATCTTGTAATTTTACGAATAAATAATGCTCTACCTAAACTTTCTGAATTTAAACACAGTACTATACTGGCGTCGAGATCCCATCAATTTACAGTTGAACTGGCAAGATGTAGCCGTAAATTAAATGTCAGCGGTTACTGTAAATCATTTGGTAAATGTTTTCTGTGAATTGCAAAATCGTATTACGTGTTTATTGCTAATTGTTATGGGTCCTTACCTATAACTACAGAATGAACTCTTCCTAACACTATGTATACTACGCCTCTCAAGAGAGAGAGAGAGAGACGAATCGAGTCGAGCCGATAGTAGTTCACTCCAAACCAGACTGACAGTCATACTAACACCTTCCACATATTGTGTTATTATTCCGTGTAATATATCTTCGTTATTTCTACTCTTGTGTTCGTGTTGTTCTTCCTTGTACCTAACCTGGACCATAACATAAATGGAATCGGAGATTTAACTTGAAATTTCAATTATGCGTAACTGGCCCACACCGGCCATGAGTTTTTATCTCTTTTCTTCAACCTATGAATTAAATACCAATGCAAACAGAATAATCTCACCTTGGTTTGTAGTGGGTTATAACGGTGGCGAAGACAACAAGGAAATAATTATCAATCGCATATAATGAAAAGAAAAGTATCTATAATAATTAATAATCTTCAATATGCATGACTGATGCTAACCTCCAGGAAATTGATATATTTCTCCTCGGACTAACGTTTTCAGCTGATATGAAATGAAAAGAGTATATTGAATCATTTGCTAATTTTGCACATATAAACAATTGGTCCACTGTCTCGTGCTAGACAGAATATATGCTACGAGAATATATCTTACATATTAATAAGTTTACCATTCGTACTCGTTTTGAATATTGCTGGCACCTTCTTTGGTGCTCCTGCTTTATATAGAAAGAATACACTGTTATTGATCTGACATGTTATCTTGCCTTCAGCCGCTTTTCCACCGCTGTAACTTAGTTTTCCTGTCTTTTCTATAAATATTACATGACAATTGTTCTGATGAACTTTCACCTATATTACCTAATCTTTATGAATTTAAGCAGAGTACCAGATTTTGGGCAAGGTCTTATCTATTTACAATTCAAACAGGTAGGTTTAATCGTAAGTAATGACGAAGTTATTTCTTCATTCAACTTCCCATAGGGTCTCAAACACAACATGGATGCCGAGCTCAAGTTAAGGTAATACTGACCTGGATCAAGAGGGTAGCTGATGGAAGACCCTATGTGTGGCAACAGGATTTTGCCCTATGCCACACAAGCAGAAGGACCCAGTCATCTGTGCTCTCAGACAATTTCAGCGACAACATCACCCCATACATCTGCCCAACTAACTCCTCAGACTGCAAATCTCTTGATTATTATGTGTGAGGCGCAGTTGAGCTAGAGACCAACAAATATTTTTGAAACGCCTAAGGCGAATTGAAGACAAGGATTATAGCAGAATTTAACAGATTAAACAAGGAGGCCAAACAGATGAGTTGCAAGCGATTCCAAAGTCGTTTGGAGGCTGTGGTTGAAGCCAATGGCGACTTTATTGAATAAATTTATACTTTAGCATTTAGATATATTTTTGTGTAGAATTTTGTTAAATATATCTGTTAAAATGAAATGACAATTTATCCGTCACACCTATATATACCTCTTTTCCGAAAGTTAAAGAGTTGGGGATGAGGACATAATTAAAAATATACTTGTGGGTGTGTCTCGATTAACCAATTGAAAGTCAGAGTTTAGGGGTGAGGGAGTTATTTTTACATATGACTATCTACCGGCGCTTAAACATGTCATCCCTGACGAGTGTGGAGAATATGACAGCGACAAATATATCACGGATGTTGCCAAAAATATTTATATACTCTACAGTTCACCTAGTCCTCCGAATCTATTATGGATTAGGTTTAATTCGCTGTTGTGTCTGTTCTTTTTTCATTGTTTGATTTGGATGATTCCATTTTTAAATAATCTAGAATGGCTTTTTTTTTGTTTATAAATAAAAATATTTTTAAAAAACTATCATTATTTTACTAATCAAAATTATCTAAAAATTCAACACAACATTATTATTTGGTTTATCTTTTTTAGAAAAGGTACAAAATGGCTTCTTCTTTTCCTCGCCTTTTTTCTCTCAGGTTGGTCTTGTTTACGGTAGTCTTCGTTTCTTATGTATTTTTCATTCAGTTGGATTTAAGACAACGCTACTTACTTTGTAGTGTGTTTAGGAATTGTTTCTGATTTTGTGGTGTGCCTTTTTATTGTTTAACTTGTATTATTTAGTTTGTGGTTACTCTTCAGAAGATTTAGTACAAATTGCTTTTTCTCTCTTTGTCCTTATCCGATTTCGTTATTTTAGGTTTTAACTCATTCAATTCTGCGATCATCTTTTTAAAAAGAATTGGAACAAAACTTTGGCCCTTGTTGTAGCAATCTTTAGCCTAGCGTTTTGTAATTTTTTTGTGTATTTGTGGTAAAAGATATTGTTGTAGCTTGCACCATTTTGGGGTTTCTAGAAAAGTGACGTTATTTATATATTTCACGATTAAAATTCCCTTTATATTTTTTTACATTTTTCGGCTTGCCTACTGTATAAATTTAGGCATTCATCTATGTGGTCGCCAGGTACTTTCTTTCCCCATTGTATGCGTAAACATAACCCATTACATTTTCCCTCAAGGTGTCCTTATTTCTGGGACTTGTAATACGAGGTTCATTCAATAAATAAGGTGAATTGTTTGGTATAAGGACTTCTAATACAGATAAAAGCTTACTTTTTTTTCAACGTAGTCTCCCAGTAATGTCACACACTTTTCCCATCTGTGCACAAGCTTCCGTATTCCCTCGGCGTAAAAATATTTGGACTGATGTCTCAGCCAGTCGCTCACGACACTTTTGACTTCATCGTCACTTATAAACTTCCTGCCTCTCGTGAACGCTTTCAAGGGGTCAAACAGGTGAAAGTCTGAAGGGGCAAGGTCTGGGCTGTAAAGGGGATGAGAGAGCAGTTCCCAGCCCAGCTCGTTGATAGTCTGAACTGTTTGGGCTGCTGTGTGAGGCCTTGCGTTTTCATGATGCAAGATGACTCCTTCTGACTGATGACCCCTGCGTTTGTCCCAACAGATAAGCTCAATGTCCTTGCAATGTCATCCACTGTCACCCTTCTGTCAGACTGAATGAGGTCATTGACTGATTCGATCACCTCAGGAGACCTCACTTCTGTAGGCCTCTCAGGCCTGTCTTCATCCTCAACACTGCTCCGCCCTTCTTTAAACAATTTAGCCCACTTGCAGACATTTTTTGGCTGAAACATGTGGCACCATACGCAGTTGACATTCTCCTATGAATTTCAACTGCTTTGTACCCTTCAGCAACCAAAAACCTGATAACTGACCGCTGTTTAATCCTGGAGCATGCTTCTTGGTCGGCCATCTTTGTTAATCGCCAAAACTCTCAAAGTCTTTTTTTTTAATCTGCAAAACAAATTAAATCCATGTGAAAAAGAAGTAAAACAAAAAAAAATTAAAAAAAGAGTAAGCTTCTATCAGTATTAGAAGTCCTTATACCGAAACATTCACCTTATTTATTAAATGACCCTCGTATTTCGAATACAATGTTCTATCCTTTCTGCATTATAACCAATTGTTAGTTTGACTGGGATTGATTGCATGTTAAACGTCATCATGAAAATATTTAGATTTGACCTTATTGTGATCCTATTCGCGTCTGTCACGCATTGTGATCTTAATTTCTACTTTTATTTCTTCTGGAGTAAAATAAAGAATATATCCCGGCTTCTTCTCACTACTTAAGTTATATCTAAGTTTTGATGTGGCTAGGCGATAATATTTTTGATGTGACTAGTTTCTATTTTCACTAACAGGTCGGTATAGATTTTTATGTCTACTTCAGTTATTGTTTTAGCTTTTAGACATTTTTGGTGTTATATTTGCCAAAATAACCTTGTCTATTATAAAAAAAAGTATACATTTATTAATGGAGTGTCAAATTGTGCCTCCAGAACAATACATATTCAAAATTTATTATTTTCTTTGTTCTTCTTATCTGAACATTATATATGTAACCTCTTGGTTTTATTTAGAACCATAAGTAAAATTCTGTTTTTCATCAGTTCCCCTGTCTACTCACCTCGGTTTCTACTTCCATATATTGTTTATACAAATTGCCAGTAGTGGATAGGCAAAACATTCGCATTGTAGGCATGCCACGTGAAATTAAAACAATCTCTCCCCGTGGACTAAACATAGTTTTCGGTAGGAATTCCAACAAATATCTCCTGAAGAAAGCTGGAGCGTACAACGGCCGAAACGTCGTGAATATGGCGATATGGATGAGGAAAATATGCAATCCTACTCTTGTGCTGAAATATTTGATAATTTTGTTTACAATAAATAGTAAAATAATTACAGTTTTCAAAGAATATTTTTATCGATAAACAAAAGATAGCCATTCTATATTATTTAAAGAAGTTGAGCTAAGTTTACTTCAAGCTATGTAAATGTCACTAAAATAAAAGAAAAAAGATCGAAGCGTGCAAGTAAGAGGGTGGTTTCGTCTGAGGCGAGGGTGCAAATTTTTACAATAAGAAATATTTTTATGGGATATAGTTCTTAGCTACATGTGCAACCGGTTTTATACCAGTTTTTAAACTGTGACTCTGGAAAAATAAACGTTCAAAATATATGATTGTCTTATTTTTCGTTATTTCAACATAATTACGTATGTAACCAGTAGGTTTTATTTAGAACCATGAGGAAAATTGAGGTTTTTGTCATGTCTACTCTATATTCACCTCACTTTCACTTATTGTTCATGGGAATTGCCAGGGTAGAGGCTCAAACATTTGCCCTGTCAAGAGATGACTACAATAGATATATACGCGAACTTGCAGTGACCGCGAGCACAACAGTATATCACCCTTTCCAAAACAAGGGAGCACAGACAAGTTGCGATCATGATCAGTCAGGACGATTGTCTATTCTAGTATTCATTGATAAAAAGTTTGCATATTGGCATCTGTCTACGAAGAATTTAAATATAATAAACAATCTGAACAGTGTAGGGCATGGGGTGACTAGTTGATTCGTTGGATCGGGCCTTTTTGTCCCTCTGTCTAGCGTAAAACGAACTATAACTAATGTACGGTATTTTTTTAACATTTATATGGAAGAAAGGTATTATTTATTTCATCACTGATATTACCATGCTCTAGCATCTTCATCTTTATTTCTTTACGTATTACTTCTTTGCCAATTACATTTAAATTGTTGCTGTAATTGTCTTCATTTCTAGTAATGCGCAGTCAGAAATGGCTTCTGATTATTTAGTTATAGCCAGCAGTTTCAATGAACGACATCATCTGATCCCTGTCCTCCAAGAGTAGAGAGCAAACCTGCTACTGACTCCATTGCTGGACAGGTCAAGAGATGGTTACGGAGTCGGCTAGGACGGATTTAAATTTGGATCACCGATTTCACTTTGCGCGTAGATAACCCTAATGCAACCAGCACCTGACAAAACTGAAAATACTTACCCAATTTTGCCATACGACGACTTTATTCTCGTCACCTCAAGCACAATTCATATTTTCGGGGGAAAAAGATAGTCTCTGTTGACGCAGAAAAAATTAAACGCACATCCTGTACGTAAAATGCTTACATCGATATCATATTCAAACACCAGTCCTCACCGAAGTTTAGGCACGTCGATCCTGGCCAGTGGATGGGCTACCGTTCCGGAATATCAGTAGCTGTATGTTGGGATGTGTGGATGGTGTAATGTGTAACGGATCGAATTTGTAAATCGGAGAACCGAGTTCCAATTCCAGTTGGGATTGTTATATTCCCTGACGCACAAATACTCGTGAGAAACACATCACTCCAACTCTTCTATCCCCAGCTATAGGTTAATTATTAGAGTTAGTGTCAATAACTCATTATTATCTCCAAAACAAACATTCTTACAATCTAAAAATATGTTTTTGATTTTTTCAAAAAAGGTTGATAAGCCGTAAAAAATAAATAAATCAGCCCTGTACGCATCGAGATGGCAGTATGGTCAAAATATCTACAGGTTGTATTATTTCGTTCTCAAGTCCGATTAGTTGACTTACAATCATATCAATTTCTGCAAAAATTGAAAACCTTTTTTGGTGATCAGAAAACTGGACTTGTAGAAGAGATTTCCGGAAGCCACTTGCTAACTATAGAATTAATAATAATAGTAGTGCACTATTCATCTCCGTGCATACCGCTCTGTAACGGTGGCTGGCCAATACCAATTAAAGAAGCCTTCACTGTTGATTATACTGCATCTATCGTGAGCAAGCAGTTTCTCTGAGATAGCGTACGATCTGGCATGATCAATTTTGGGGACAAGGACAGGACGCTCAAACCCTTAATCTTAAGATCAACGGCTGCTGAACAGTTTCGTTTACCCAATTTCAATCACAATGCTTCGATCAAAACGTGGTATGATTTTATGGAATTTTTCGAAAGGCATTGCGGGCTCGACTTGCCTCACAGACCCAATCTCATGAGAAAGTTACCTTCCGCTCAAATCGACTATAATGAAATTTGAACTCGGTTGTCAAGGTCAGAATTAAAATGTGAGAACTTTCGATTTCTTTGCTAAGCGTCCATATATTTGATACGAATAATTGAGCACAACAACAACACGGCCACTGCCACCTCCCGAATCGGAAGGCAAAATTGTCGACAAAAATCTTGGATAAAAATGTTTCAATTAGTTGCGGCCGTGTGATATCAAATGACGTTTGCAAAATCGATTTATAGAAGTCTTATCTCGGAAACGAATGTACAGTTAGTGTAACGGTTACCGAGTCGAAAAGATAAATCTGCAAGCCGATTTTGCATTCAGGTCGAGTTCATTTACGCATTTCTGGTAAAATAAAAGAAGCATTCATCGGTATCATCTCAGCCCAACTATATGTAAAATAGTAGGGAACACTGAGTTCTCTTTGTTTCAGGTAGTAGAAGTAAAATTCTTATTTCAAAACCAGCCTGAATATGGATGGTCTCCGTCCGGTTATGTTGCAGTACACACACCACTGATACTATGGCAGTGGTACATATGGTGTCCCTAGGACCTTACGTGTCATGGATAACGTGATATGACATGATGTGATCTCGGATGCATGTAACATATTACTGATCATTATATGTATCTTAAAAGGAAAAAATAATCATCGTCATATAATTCCTCTTTTACCAAAACGTGTACAGCATCATTCGGTCAAGATGGATCTGCGAGCATTATCCTATTAAAGTCGATCTGATGGTGGAATACATTTTTAATAGAAATATATTTTCCTTATATTCTTTTAATGACTCATCATTCACTATTTACATTATTCGGACTATTGTCCTCATCTATATCGCCATATTTATTACTAAATAAATATAAATAAAAATGGCGACAAAAATTAGGACAATAGTCCGAATAATGTAAATGGTGTATATAATACCTTATCTCAGACATATATAGAGAGTCTTATCATTCGTTTTCTGTATTTTTACTGAGACTAGAACTCGTTTCTGGGCTGTTGGTAAACATTTTAATAAAACCATAAGGTTTGGTACGAGATCTGATGATGATAGATGCGTTGATGAGAGATGCCTTTCTATCCCTGTTAGCCTGCATATGTACATTTCCTCCCCCATATATACATACTATCTTATAATAAGGAACATGCATACACTTATATCGATATGTATATACACATATACATATACATATACATAGGAATATTTATTCCTTTTAAAATATATATTATCTGAAGACGCTCACGAGAACGGAAACGCGTGTAGGAAAAATATGAAGAATAAAATATAACATATATATACTAAAACAAATCCACATTATAACCAAAAACTTCTGCAGTGTCTTTGTTTTTAATATATATATATATATATATATATATATATATATATATATATATATATATTATGAAGAACAAATAGTCTGTAATGGATGACATGAATAAATGGTAGGGAAGAAAAAAAAGTGTATATATATAATAAAAGTAATACCACGAAAACTGTTAGGGACTCAGCACAGCAAGCCCAAGCAAACAGCCCCTTTGTTTGCAAAGAGACGGTCGCCTGGACCTGATGTACAGCGTCTCCAACACCATGAGATGGAATACTGAGTGTGCCCTGGCCAAAACGGAAAACCAGGTCACACTGAAATCCAACCCACAAGTAGGATTATTTATGAAATGATCCGCAATCGACGACCCATACGTATTCCGAATGGAATCACCCAACGAAAAATTTTTATTCAATATTTTCGCAGGCACGTACTGTTTAATTCTAGCGTCCAAACGCTGTGTCGTTCTACCTATGTAGCCGCATCCACAACTACATTTGAAATAATAAATAAGAGAATTAATATGTTGGGGGGGTAGAACATCTTTACACACCGATGAAAGCACAGACCTGGTTTGAAAAACAACACGGACGTACGCTGCAAAATAACATTTACGTGAACTACATGAAATCTGCTTGGCAAAGGACTCACTAATCCTACCCAACCACGGTAAACGGAGATAGACCGGACATTTACCAACCGTAGCAGGCTTAATTTTATTAAACCTGGCAGTCTTATCCCGAATAACCGATTGTACAACGTCTAACGGATAACCATCGTTCACAAAGATACCAGTTAGACGATTGATTTCATCTTTCAATGTGCTATCCGAGCAGATCATTTACAGCCTATGGGTCAAATTCCTAATCAAATTGATCTTTTGTCGTTTAGGACAAAAAGAGTCCCATCGGGTATAAAGACCTGTAAAAGTAGGCTTCCTATAAACAGAAGTAATGAACACGGAAGGAGTTCTGCGAACCAGAACATCTAGGAAAGGCAATGAACCATTGGCCTCCCTATCTACCGTAAATTTAAGGGCAGGATGAACACCGTTGAGTAGGAAGAAAAAGTGATCAACTTCCGATTCATGGGTGAACACACAAAAGGTGTCATCAACATAACGAAAGTAAACTTTGGGCCGGGAAGAACCTGACAGAAGGTTTCCTCGTAAAAACCCACAAAAATATTTGCCAAAACAGGACCCAAAGGAGTACCCATCGCCACACCGTCAATCTGACGATACATGATATTGTCGAAACTTAAATCAACAGACATGGTTGCAAATTTCATGAGTTCAACGAAAACATCTTCAGGTATAGTCGGAGGAGTTAAATTACTGCGATATAACATATCGCTGTAAATATTAATAATCTCCGGCAAAGGAACACAAGTGAAGAGGCTGCAGATGTCAAACGAACAAATAAATCCATCAGTGGCCTCACAATACCGAATGAATTGGGAAAAAGTAAACGAATCTTTAATACAGAAATTACTATAACGCTGAAAAACTGGTTGCAACATTATAGCCAGCCACTTTGCAACTTTATACTGTGAAGACCCAATCATCGATAATATGGGTCTCAACGGAACACCATCCCTATGAATCTTGGGTAATCCATACAGACGGGGACGAATGGAGCCAGTTAGTCGCAAATGCTCCGCCATTTCAGAAGGAAGAACACCACTTTTTACACATTTGACAAGACGTTTCTGAAATCGAATTTCCGAAGTCAGCGTGGAGTCATAATTGTCAATGGAACCAAGACGTTGAAACTTGGAAGAGTGGTTAAGTATATTTAACATTGTACTGATGTAATCATGGCGGTCCATGACGACAACACCAGATCCTTTATCCGGTTTTGTAATAACCAACGACTGGTTGTTCTTGAGGGTTTTAATAACCCTATGGTGTTCGCGTCTCCGTTTCGATTCAGAAAATGAAATGGGAGAACTCGCATAAGAATTATTCAAATCCTTCAATTTGGCTCAAAAGTCACTGGATTTATCATCAGACACAGGTTGAAGCTTCGAGAGTTGCGCATAATATACTTCGAATTCAGAAAAATTATTTTCCCTATTAATAAAAGGGATATTCAAGTCTAGGCCATGGGCCAAGACAGCAAGCTCAATCTCTGGAGAAGAATAGGAAGACAAATTAATTACATTTGTTGTAGCATTTGGTTCAACCTTACAGCCAAATATCTTGAAGATCAGATGTTGTTGCTTTTTCTGAAAAATCTGTCTTAGCACGGCAGCACACAGATATCAAACCTAGATAACGGGCAAAGCGTATCCTATCAAAATATGATACGTACTTGCATGCCTCACGCCATAACAGATTATATCTTCTTCGTAGGGCCAACTGCTGGTTAGAAAATTGTAACAGAAAGTCCTTAATAAAGGCTCTTTCAATACTCCAACCAGAAACCAACTTTGGTGGTATTACTTTTATTATATATATACATTTTTTTCTTCCCTGCCCATATATATATATATGTATATATATATATATATATATATATATATATATATATATATATATATATATATATAGATATATATATATATATATATATATATATATATATATATATAGTCATCCACAGACAGACTGTTTCGCAGTTCATCAGTGTGGCTAGACATCCGATTGCCTCAAATAGGGATCGAAACTCGACTGACTTGGAACCAGTCGGAGATTATATCCCTAAGACATTGGCGTACGACAGGGATATATATATATATATATATATATATATATATATATATATATATATATATATATATATATATATATATATATATATATATATATATGGTGTATCATCTGTGCTCTGGTTCCATCTGTTACATCTGTCATTCGTGTACATTTGTTGTTAGTCTGTCTTCAATGTTTGACATATATAGTAGAGAGTTAACTGTGAGGTGTTCCTTTTAACAATGGAAAGATATTCATATCGTGAGCAGGTCGATAGGATTTTTACATACGGCCGCGTGAATGACAATGGAAGCGACGCTGCACGGGTGTATCAGATTTCGAAGGATGTGCGGACATATGTTTATATGAACCTTTGTCCTTGTTTTGGTGTAAGTAAACCTCCCGCAAATTTTGTCAAAGTATTTTATATACCACACACACACACACACACACACACACACATATATATATATATATATATATATATATATATATATAGAGAGAGAGAGAGAGAGAGAGAGAGAGAGCATATAATGGTAAATATACACATACATATGCAATCATATATCTAAAATATATAAATATATATACGTACATATATACACATACATATATATATGTATAACAAATTATTCCAAGAGGACAAAAACCAGGTAGAACTCAATGTCCAGGACAGAGTAAGGATATAACAAAAAGGCTTAAACACTCATATTCCATGGTCATAATTTATTCCATTGGAATCGTAAATATATATATATATATATATATATATATATATATATATATATATATATATATATATATATATATATATATATATATATATATATATTAAAGTATGGTTCCTTATCGACAGAAAACGTCGGGTTACTTTGTGTTTTTAACTTTGAAACATCTTTTGAATATATTTATATATCTATGAATATATTTTGAATATATCTCTTGCATAATATATACTCTAGGTAGACAACTATAGTAATATTACCCCGAGATTCAGAGACAGTTACACACCAACTACAATATATCAACCCTACTGAATATTTGATAAGAGCAGGCAGGAGAAAATTAATTTTTAACAATTCAATCTACTACGGAGAAAACATTTGGTAATAGAATGTTTGAAACTAGTATGTCACTGAATGCAGGCCAGTTTCCTTACGGATAAATAGGACACTAGAAAGAGATGGAAAATGGAAACAAAAATGAGATTTTGGCTTAAAATCAGATAGACAAGGTTGAAATATATAGAATAGATAAGAGAGAAATAAGGGATAACAAATTTGAGACACTCAGCTTGGTCGTTTTATCTCTTAGGCTATTCTAGGCTACATATAAAGCAATGGTTTTAAATTTCTACATGCTTTAAATTGTAAGTAGTTTCGTAAACTGAAATGATATCAATATGGCAAAGTCATATCTACTTGACCTTGCAGGAAGCAAAGCAAGGAAAAGAATATTTTAGTTTGTGTTATTGTGTTTCAAGGAGATATCATGCTTGATTTCGGTTCAGAATATTTAAATCTTAGAAATTTTAATAAAGCGAGTGAGACTAGAACACTTGTTGAGACAGGAAAAAGGATCTAGACTTTGGAGGACAAATGCTCGAGACAGCTCCTTAGCATCTCCTACTGCGAGCACAAAACGAATGACAATGTTCGGAGCAAGCCTGAAAGTCTCGTGGGCCGACAGGAGACTCTTGCTATTCATGGTTTGGCCACGTCAAACCGCATAACAGCCTCTGTAAGACCATTATGCATGGCACATAGAAACTTGTTAGATATGAAAGAATGGGCGTGTGGAACACTTGAGAGGCATCGCCAACAGATCACACTGGGAGACGTTGTCTGTTTCTTCTCTCTTTAGGTTAACACACCCCATTCCAACGATTGAAACAGTCAAGAGACTGATGATAAGGATGATGATGAATAAATAGATATCTTTTAGGCTTTTTTGAAGACAGGCGCAAGCGGGGAGTGCAACGGAAAAGCTGGTCAGACATCATCAAAGAGTGGAGGTGACATGCCAATACCGGAACAATGAGAGCCACCGCCAACAAATCATACTGGTTGGTTGTTTGGTTTTATGGTATATCAAAACCTCCATGGGTCATTTAATGCCAACAAAATTTTTGAAATAGATTCATAGCGATAGTTTGGTAAAAAAAAGGCGTGTATGTATACATATATATTTGAACCATTTTTCAATTACTCATATTTTTGAGTACAATCCAAATTCTTTTAGGAAATTTACAATCTTGAATGTTTTTATTTTCGTAAAAAGTTTTTTTTTAAATTACTCACTTGGTAATATTTTGTTCACACTAGGTCAAAATCTACACACTCTAACAGTGTATGTTTCACTGTAAATTTTAATTATTGCTGATAATAATTCTTCCTTCAAAAATTATTACTAGTAATAATTTGTTTTATTACAACGTATTTCTGGCATTAAAACCTATATTTACACAAGTTTGGGTATTAACTATTTGACCATAGCTAGGACCCTAACAGGTGCTACCACCCCGGGGTTAGGGTGGACCTGGGAACAGCAGCAATTAAGTAGTGGTTCCCCGCTCCTCAAAACCTCCTGATCAGAGGCTTTGCTGTTGGACGTAGTTTATCGTCTTACCCAGGACGTGGATGTAGTTTATCGTCATACCCCGGACGGCAGATTATACTGGAGGGCGTTGCCCCACCTCCACTCTAAAGACTGAAACAATCATGGGCCTGGCGATGATGATGATGACGACGATGATGATGATAATATGTTTTTTAGATATTATAATTTCAAAATAGTTTCAGAAAAAGTAATGATATAATTATGACAAACTCAAATTATTTTCATAGTTTTATTGTCGTAATGCTGGTTATAAAAATATATTTTTTTACTACAATGATGTTGAAATATTTGATAATTACGTTTGCAATCAATAGAAATTAGTGAAATTTTTTAACGTATATTTTTTTTTACTGACAAATAGAATATAGCTATTCGAGTTTATATAAAGGATTTGCGATAAGTTCCCTTCAGGTTATGCAACTCTCGTTATATTAGCTGAGGTAAATTTTGTTTGTTTGTTTGTTTTACGGCATATCAATTTCAATGGGTCATTTAATGCCGACAACTTTTTTTTTCCTGGTAATATTTTGTTTTATCAAAAATCTATTTCTGGTAATATTTCTTTTCTCAAAAACGTATAGCTGGTAATATTTTTTTTCAAAAACGTATAGCTGGTAATATTATTTTTTCAATAACGTATAGCTGGTAATATATTTTTTTTCAAAAACGTATAGCTGGTAATATTATTTTTTCAATAACGTATAGCTGGAAATATAATTTTTTTCAAAAACGTATAGGTGCTAATATTATTTTTTCAATAACGTATAGCTGGTAATATATTTTTTTCAAAAACGTATAGCTGGTAATATTATTTTTTCAATAACGTATAGCTGGTAATATTTTTTTCCAAAAACGTATAGCTGGTAATATTTTTTTTTCAAAAATGTATAGCTGCGAACATTATTTTTTCAAAAACTTATTACCAGAGGCCTTGCTGTTGGACGTAGTTTATCGTCTTTCCCAGGACGCGGATGCAGTTTATCGTCATACCCAGGACTCGCTGTGTTAGAGAGTGGCTCCGTATCGTGGTGGGCATAAAGTATCAAAATAGGTTGGGCACCTCGAGGCGGTGTAATGTCTCGCTAGAACAATTACAACTGAGTGGTGAGTTTATTCCTCACTGGAGGCCCCATACTTTCGGCCTTGTGCCAGATCTAAGCTACGCTTGGAAAATCACTATATCAAAGAAGGTTGGTATGGGGTGCATCTGCTAGAATCATACGCAACCGGTTTTTTTTCCAGTATTTCGGTGAGGATATCTGATGTTCACAAGAGCTCCGCCCATCTCAGTACTTACCAAGCTAGACAATGCTTAACTTTTATGCTCAAACTGTTTTACAGCGTGATCTGACCGTAAACTCGAAATAATCGTAGCATCCGCTAAATGTAAATAGTATCCGTATTTTTTAGAATACAGAAATCTCAGATTTATAAGTATCGAAATACATTTGTAAACTGTTTAAATTTACTAAGTTTCGATCCAAAATGTGTTTAAGTTTGCTTTCTCCGTGATAATGTTAGACACAATCACTAAACACAAACCCGTGCACGATTTTAAAATATTTCCGCAAACCCTTGAAGCGTACGTATTCTTAGCACTGAATAAAATTTAATACCAATAAACGCAGTTAACCTCCAAGCACGTTATATTATCGTGCATAATCCACGCAAAACTTTTTTATATTTTCCCATTTTATCTCATTTTCGTTTAACAATTTTAAAATTAATAATTCGCCTACCATTTTTGCGCGCAGGCGTATGCCAGTTTTCCTCCACCTCATTGCCATCGTGTTCCTAAAGATGAAAGCGTCATTGTCATTCTTAGATTTCTGTTGTAAACAACCGTGGCTATAACCAGCCTCGTAAACCTATCAACATTTTGTACGTTTGATACGTGGAAGAATGTTTTCCCTGTTAATCATTCCTTGCGGTAACAAAGCCATAAATGACACACATATGCACTTGAGCGGCAATTGACGGAATGCTATAGGTTAAAAAAAACGATATTAATTTTGAAAAGCGAGTCAGACATTGAAACAGAGACACATGCATATGAATGCAGTGAATATTACACACGAAAAAGATATTGTAAAAGTATTTTTTTAAAAACTGAATGTCTAAGATGGTAAAGGTTTTCAAATTTCAAATCTATATTTAAAATCGACTCCTACGTTCAACACGAAGATTACTTTTCTTTCTTTTTTCGAACAGACAGTCATTTAATGATCTATAAGGAAATCCATTATATTTCCTCGTGCAACGCATGATTGATGGTCATCGGATTTGCCACCAAATTCGCTTGAAAGGTGATTTCCATTGTGATAAAACCCTCTAAGAACCATGGCCCCAATGAAACCTACTAAATAAAAAAAAACATTATTGTAGAGGATTACTTACCTATCTTTTCTCCTTCGACTTCATCATCATCGTCGTCATCATCATCATCATCATCATCATAATCATCATCTTCTTCTTGTTCTTCTTCTTGTTCTTCTTCTTCATTGATGGTCATCGGATTTGCTACCAAATTCGCTTGAAAGTTGACTTCCATTGTGATAAAACCCTCTAAGAACAATGGCCTCAATGAAACCTATTAAATAAAAAAACATAAATGTAGAGCATTACTTACCTATCTTTTCTCCTTCGTCTTCATCATCATCATCATCATCATCATCATCTTCTTCTTCTTCTTCTTCTTCTTCTTCTTCTTCTTCTTCTTCTTCTTCTATGCGTTGCTTTCTTTATTGATTCCTTTTTATTAATTCTCTGCAGGTTATTTAAAGCCAAAAGTATTTTCTAAATTGTAAAAATATTTTTTGATATAATAATCGCTTATCGATTTGATTTTATGGTTTATCAACCCTTTTTAAAGATTATTTAAAGTCAGAAAATAACTTTACATTGTATGAACATTTTGAGATAATCATTTACTGATGCAAGTCCTACTAATTAACCCTTCGCTATGGGGAATTAGTCATTAATTTCCCAAAGGTATTTTCACATAAGGGAATAAAACGAACCCGACTGTACTGGCTGAGGTCTTACAATTTAAACCTATACATGGCGGGAGAGAAGATGTGATTTCATACATCAGGTAGTTGATATGTTTTTACGGCTTATTATCTATTTTCAGGTTATTTAGAGCCTGAAAACTTTTTAAAATTGTAAGAATATCTTTTGAAATAATAATGATTTAGTGATACACTCCTACTAATTAACCCATAGATGGGGGAAGAAGAGGTGAATTCCTACCGTTCCCAAGGTTGTCTACGCTCAAGTGAATATAACGTAGCCAACGGGAATTGGACCTCAGCTCTCCGATTAACAACTCCGAGTTAATATCCATTACACTACCCGCACGTTCAAGCTTACAGCACCGATACTCCCAAGCGGTCACCCATCACGGTACTGATGCTTAACTCTCGGTGATCCTTTTTTTTTCTCACCATCCTTCCCAGTTTCTGTTCTGCCATACATCTACAAATTCTCGTAATGTATGTTACTTGCTACTATCATCTGTCATCTCACTGTCCGTCATTTCTCACTATGCGAACTAGGAATCTCAACTGGTTCCTGATTCCATATATAAAGGTCTTTAGTTTGTCATTTTCCGTAGAAAGTTTTCGTTACTCATATATTCAGTTTATGGTACTTCAGCCGTGTATTATTTTGCTTCAAGTTTCTTCTTCATCTCCAGCATTCACCGTTATATGAGGGCACTGATAGTGAATAATATTTCAGCACTCTTTTCTTTGTTTCTAAAGACATTTGTTTCTGTTCGTTAATTTTTTGCTTGTATTTTGGAAGTTATCTTTCCCTATTACAAGCGACTGTCTTCCGTCCTCTGTGAACATTTATTGATGTTGTTACTATTTCCATTTCGTAGTTAGCATCTTTGGATGTCACTCTTTCAGATAAAAATTCATTTTGTCTTTTTGCAATTAATGTTTAGTCCTTTCTTCTCCATTTCCTTTACTATGTTATGTAGGAATTCCTATAGTTTCTTTTCTATTTGTGTTCTCACTATATATAATACTCGCAGGCTTTGACCGCTCGCTATCTCTCCACAAAATAAGATAGGTTTACTATTTCTTTGAAAATCTATGAAAGAAAAATTTTTAATGAAAATCTCATTCATAAATTGGCTTTTGTTATAATTAAGAAAACCTTTACAAATAGATGCCAACTCATTGAATGCCAAATAAAATACAAACTTCAAACAATTTTCTACACTATATAAGACGATATTTCTATACAAAACTATTAATGATATAAAAAGCAAAACAAACCTCGAATAAAAGAACAGTAATGAAGGACAATTAATTAATGTAATTAACGTTTTTAAAAATCAATATGCAAATTAGTTAAACCTGAAGAGTGATATTGCCTAGAAGTAGATAATATATAAAACAGATATTGAATTTTGTCTACTGCTATTAAGTAATTTGCGCATTATTTATCATCTCTCAGTTGCGTTTCTGTGTCTCTGTCATTGGACAGAGTGCTCTCAGCGGCTTCTCTCGCAAAGTACAGAGGGGCACCTAAGTAAGGGGTGCCCGAGGCTGCGCTTCAACCATTGCACAAGAGGGGGGGATCGGTGCTCGCACCGAGGCCAGCGAAACCGATGATTGCGGGAGCTGTGGGCAGTTTTTGTCCACACCCTAGGGCACGCGCTCGGGTTCCCACTTTAAATAGACCTTGTGTCACATATTCTCGCGTGGGAATGAGTAAACACTGCGTAAATTACTGTAAAGCTTTTTACTCTCAGAATTTGTGGGAGAATTAGTCTCCAATTTTGCGTTTATTCATATAGATTCCATAGATTACTTAATTAGCTATTATGTTTCTCTAACTCTTCAAATGTTGAATGTATAACTAAATCTAATTTCTATTTTCCAATCTTTACACTATATTAATTTTATCTTATAAATTGTCCCGTTAATTATCACCCATGAAATAAAAATAACATACACCAAATCGTCTTTAAGCGGCAGCAGAAGAATTATCGATGAACTTTTAAAACGTAAGCTTAAACATTGATTCAATCCTTAAATGCAGCGATCAAGTTTTTTTCTTATAGTTTATCGAAGCCTATCGCAATTACACCTCCCGAGCTATGGTGATGATGGCCAAACGAAGAGCCCTCCTCAGAAGCTAGCTTAAATGCCGCCCGATGGGGCGGTTTTAAGCTAGCTTAAAATTTTAAGCAAACTGCAATTTAAGATGCAAAATTAAATAAGAGTTACTCCCCTTGAAACATTCAAGCAACGATAATGGCTAGTATAATATATTAATATATATATTTGACTTCATATATTTTGGCAACCCTGAATCTGAGATCAGCGAAAATCGTTCCCTGTGGCTAACTTTTCTAGGGCTTTTGAATGAGCTATGTATCACTGAAATCGTACCAATGGGAGCGGCGGAGTTGCTTGAACACACAGATGCGGAAACTGACATAAACTGTACTTTATATAATAAAGTATAATATATATATATATATATATATATATATATATATATATATATATATATATATATATATATATATATATATATAAGATTGTTAAGATAACTTTCTTTACACACAGTTAATACTAGTTTTGCCAACAGTCACTTGGTAACAATGATTTGTGATATTTTTCTACCGTGTATTTTATCTTAATAGACATGTCGATAACATTGGTCTATATTGATTTCAGGTTAATGCCAGAATTTCAAATTCTTATTTTCTTGGGAGACGTGGTTTCTTTGGAAGATTAGAATAACTCAGCCAGAATATGTAATTAACATTATTTCTCACGAGAACATTTTTTGATAAGTCTCAGACCCAAACAACAAAATTCTTGTTCGAGGAAGTGCTGAAAAGTTCACGACTCAACCCAAGAAATTTTTTTTTTTAAAATCTTCTTACGTTTGGGCAGAAGTAGTTGAATTTGTTGAGCCGTTACTGTAAGCAACATAAATGTGGCTCTACAGAAGGATACTGAGAATTCCATGATCGGAGCAATTAAGCAACGAGAATGGCTTGGATAAAATGGTGAGAGAAAGACCGCATATACTCAGAATTGGAAAGAGATAGCTGAATCGTGTTGAGCAGGGTTTCCAGTATATTCAACCCCGGAGAGAAGTCAGCGTGCCACCTAGCTGAATACCCTGAAAAGCGGTAAGCGTTTCAGCCACAAGACATTGGAAGTTATGGAGGGCCACGTTCGCCCATATCATGAAGGGCCGTGACACATAGAAGAAGAAGAAGAAGAAGAAGAAGAAGAAGAAGAAGAAGAAGAAGAAGAAGAAGAAGAAGAAGAAGAAGAAGCTGCTGCTGATTAGATCGATGAACTTTGGTGAACGGACAGTTACGTACTGGTCATTTGCGTCGCTGGACATTCGAGTCCCTAGATAAATGCATCCCTGGATAATTGCGTACCTCTGTCTGGTACGTAATTGTCTGGGACTCAAATATCAAGTACGCAAGAAGACCAAGAAACAAAACTTCATATTCTCTCCACTTATGGGATTTAGTGAAATAAAGCATTCTGCTCTATTATAAAAACTTACCTAGATGCAACGGACTCTTCCCAAATCAATGTCAATGCTGCGATATTGGCAATACTGTTAATCGAAAAGGAAACTATTTACTTTGTGAACGATCAAAACCTTGCTTATATAAAATGATATCAAATGTTTCTTCGTTTTATACCATTTCGAAAAATTGGAAAAAGATACTACATCAACATAACAGGATACACACTCACAAATACAATTTCTCCCTGGTATTGAGCACTTTTAATATTAAATAGCATAACCGAAAACTCTATTGCATTAGGCACACAAGCAGACACACACACACACACACACACACACACACACACACACACACACACACATATAAATATATGTATATATATATGTTGCCAATCACAGGCAGATTGTTTCGATGTCTCACAGCTCATCAATGTGTCTAGACATCCGATTGCTTCAAGCCGGGATCGAAACCCGACTCATTCGACAATAGTCGGAGATTTACCCCTCTAAAGCATCGGCGCACGGTTGAAGAGAAATGCGCATTTTTATGTACTTTGTGAATAAAGACGCCAATGACAGTGTTCAATTCAGGAAAGGGAATCACCTTGTAATATTAGTAATATATATATATATATATATATATATATATATATATATATATATATATATATATATACGTTATGAAATGGACAATTATTTAAAGACATGTTTATGTTTAACATTGTTTTATTATAGATACAAGTACTTAAGTAAATGCTCTGTTTATAATAAACAGTATTAAATAACCGGCCTGCATGTCCGAGAAATCTTCATAGAAAATATTCGAATGTCATGAATGCACGTGAGAGATTCATGGAAGATTGAATTTATAAGCAGTAGATTCAACCTTGCCACCCGAACGATCCTTAGTAGCCGAAACGGTTAAGGCATGTCAAGCTATATGACGGTTCCGTATAGGATACAGGTTCGAATCCTGTCGAGGACGAATATTTTCTGTGAAGATTTCTCGGACATTCAGGCCGGTAAATGTTATTTAATACTGTTTATTATAAACAGATCATTTACTTAAATACTTATATCATTAAAAAACAATGTTAAAAGTAAAAATGTTTTTAAATAATTGTCGGGCTTTGTTCATTTCATAATCTGTGACGTCATTTGTTTACATTTGATACGCCACGAGCAGTTATGAATGTACGTGAGAGATTCATGGAAGAAAGAAGTTTATAAGCAGTAAATTCGACCTTGCCAACCGAACGATCCTTAGTGGGCGAAACGGTTAAGGCACGTCAGGCTATATGACGGTTCCGTATAGGATACAGGTTCGAATTCTGTCGATGACGAATATTTTCTATGAAGATTTCTCGGACATTCAGGCCGGTAAATGTTATGTAATACTGTTTATTATAAACAGAGCATTTACTTAAATACTTGTATCTATAAAAAACAATGTTAAACGTAAAAATGTCTTCAGATATACATACAAAATGTTTAATATCTAAAAAAAACTATTAAACTGTTGTGAGACCAATACTACATCATGGACTCTCCCAGTACTATATTATTATGTGAATCATGGGAGTAGCAACAGTAATGCGCAGTCGCGTACGATACCAATATCGGACACCACTGGATAGTAAGCTCTGCTTACACTATTCTTTGTAACTTTTCTGTTTAATATATCTTTCTTATCTCTAACCCGTGTTCCGTGTTTTCCTTCCGTGGCCCCTACTTCGGGTCCACATCATAAACTAATTGAGATTCTTCTCTACAGATTTTCCGATTAGACGTTTAACCACCTTGACACCATTTGTTATAAGAAACACCGAAAATCCCTTTCAGCTATTCAGCTACAAAGATATGAAATTTTAATCGTTTTGCTTCATCCCCACTATGTCTTCTCAAGTGAGTAATGGTGAGAGGAAAAGGATCATTCAGGCCTTCAGTAATTGTCACCAACATTCATACTCTGGATTTCATCTTCAAAGTCCATTCACGAGCCATCAAGAGATCGATAAGTTAAAAAATGTGGGAACAGTAAAGAGGAAAATTGGATCAGGAGGTCACAACAGGAAGAGGGATCATCAATTCAATTGGGAGCTAAATACATTCTTATTGTTAAAAGTATAGTCTAATAGAGTTAAAATGAGAATGTCAGTAAGATATCTTTAATCATTTCTAAGATACAAAGCTTAGTTTAACAATTGGACAATTTTGCTGTTACACCCGGTATATATATATATATATATATATATATATATATATATATATATATATATATATATATATATATATCAGTTATGTGCTATGCGTGATACACGCATAGACGGTCATGTATCTTTCGATACATGACTGGCGAGGCAGATTTTTTCGAGCATTAGGTTGCCATTTCTTTCTGCTGTGTAGCAGTTGCCATCCAAACTTATAGAACACGGTCTGCCTTGATATTTAACCATCATTGAGGGAGAAGATGAGGATACATACATTTCCCAAGGATATTAGCAGGTAAATGAATACAATGGATCTGAGTGGAATATATATATATATATATATATATATATATATATATATATATATATATATATATATATATATAGCATTTGGTGTATTGAGGTAGTAATTTAATTATGTTCTTCCAAACAAGACAATAACTCATCTAAGACGCAATGCGATTACTGGGAAAGAAAGAAAGTTAATGTGGAGATAAGACAATAAAGGCACTGCGATCTGAAATACAAAGGAAGATCATAAAGCTTTCATTTAAATTTGTGTACGATCTGACAGATTTGACAAAAAAGAAGTAACCGGATAAGTTTTGTTAAACCCAGTTAATGTTTGCATATTCAGGGGCATATAGGACGCACGGTGCGGTAATGGATAGCGGTTCGAACTGAGGGATCGAATTCCTGTCGAATCCATTCACTAACATGCTAATATCCTTGGGAAAGGTATGAATCCTCCTCTTCTCCACCCCCAAGCTATGAGTAAATAGCAGGACATACCGGGTTCTATGTTTGGATGGCAACTGGTCTACCGCAGAAAAATATGGCAACCTACTGCGGGAAAAAAAACTGCCTCGTCAGTCATGTATCGAAAGATGCATGATCACCTGAGCGTATATCACGCATCGCACATAACTGACTGAAATAGATAGACAGACAGACAGACAGACAGATAGATAGATAGATAGATAGATAGATAGATAGATAGATAGATAGATAGATAGATAGTGAACACATTGAGATAGATAGAGGAATCGGAGAGCCGAGTTCGAATTCCAGTCGAATCCATTATATTCACTTACGTGCTAATACTCTTGGGAAAGATATGAATCCTCTTCTTCTCCTCAATGATACGGGTAAATAGTAGGACAGACCGTGGATGGTAATTGGTCTACCGCAGAAAGATATGGCAACCTACTTCGGGAAAAAAATCTTCTTCATCAATCATGTATCGAAAGATACATGATCGCCTAAGCGTGTATCACGCATGGCGCATAACTGACTGAGTCAAATAAACGCCACGTCAAAGTGTCAGAGAAAGGTCTCAGCTAATGATTGTTCGCATTGCAAAAAAATACCGAACCATCTCAAGAGAATTGACAAGGTGAAGAATCACGCTCATTTAGTACAACATGAACACCGTGACATTCAAAGAGTCCGATGGTTTTCGAGGCGTAATCTGCTAACATCAAATGGCCCCTTTCTCGATCGAAATAATGACTTATGGCTCTTGAATGGACTTTGAAGATGAAATCCAGAGTATGAATATAGCATGGCACATGCTGACTGTTTGCATATTTAGTCATTGAGGGTATTTTTCAAACACACTTACAGCTTTGATGTGCGGGTGATGCAACCGATAATGAGAGAGAGTCGAGTTCAATTCCCATTTTGGTTCGTTATATTCACTTACTCAAAAAATACCCTTCGGAAAGGTATGAATCCAATTTTTCACCCGACCCCTCCAAGCTATGTGTAAATTAGTAAGTCCCAACCATTAACCATTTGAACCCTGCGTTCCTGAACAATGTTAATCTTTCTGTCTGAGCTCATGAGTCAAATAATTGGTATGTATTTTTTCCCCGTAGATATAAAAATAGTTACAAGTCTTTACCTACCGTTCAACCGGTGGCTGGGTATTAAGTCATTTTTCTCTACCGCTGATCAACTGGTGGCTGGGCATTGAGTCATTTTTTGTCTACCACCGGCAAAGCGGTGGTCAGGGCTCAAAGGGTTAAAATAGCCTCCAAAATGAAAAATAAAGTAAAATTGCGTAAAAATATTAAGATTTCGGCATTAAAT
>OZ038492.1:6692457-6704957 GCA_964036315.1 Acanthosepion esculentum | reverse complement strand
TGATTGAATTCTTTATTTACCGGCATATTAATTCCTTATTACTCATTAAATGCTGAAATTTAATATTCTTAGGAGATTGAAAGTAATAAAAATATGATATATGTTATTCTGCTTTCACAATTGATTACATTGTAGATAATACTTAGCTTTGTGCATATAAATGTTTCTGTTGAGATAATTACGATGGGCGGTCATATGTGTTTTTTTTTATTTTGTAGTGTTGTTGAAGTTATATTTTGAAATACAGTTTGATTGCTTTAAGAAATTTCGGATCTTATATGGATTAATGTCATGAAAGTATCCATTCATGTTGCTTGTTTGGTTGATTTTCCTTTAGCGGCATATCAACACCTCGATGAGTTGAATGCTGAAGTCTAAATATTTTGTACGTAATTTTATGATATACTACAGGTATTTTGTACATAATGCTACGCTTTTAGAGTCATGGTATGTTTCATAAATATATAATTTGTAGTTCATAAAATGTATTTTTGAGAATTTCACTATAACAATGTATTGTTATTTTTTCTCTTTTTTGCTTTTTCATTTTGCTATAAAAATGTATTCCTGATCATTTTTCTTATTTTAATTATAATGTTGATTTTTCTTTAGTTTGGACAGCAGATGCTATCACCCGGGTTATGTTGAACCTTGGAACAATATCAAATAACAGGTGAATCCTCTCTACTTGAAACCTTCAGTCTCCCGAAGAAGTAAAAATTGTTATCGGAGATAATAACATAATTTCTTCTTCAAATTTGAAAGAAAAATCGTATTATCAGAAGTAGAGTTTGATAAGGGAATATTACCAGCAATAAATTCTTTGGAAAAAAGCTACCAGCAATAAATTCTTTGAAAACGTTACTAGCAATTCATTTTTGGAAAAACATGACCAGCAATTCATTTTGGAAAAAATATTACTTGCAATCGATTTTAAAAGGAAGGATATTGCTAGAAATATTTTTTGAAGTAAAATATTACCTGCAATAAAAATTTTGTCCGCATTAAAAAATAAATAAATAACCAATTGAGGTTGACATGCCGGAAATCTCAATTAATCAAACCAATGTCCCGATCAGAGATCATCATGCTAGATGTAGTTTATCGTCATATACATGATGAGCGTGACATTAAAACATCCTATGGTACGTTGGACATGAACTGGAGATTATCGCCATTACATTATAAAAGGAAGGTGTCGTATTGCCTGGTCAGAAACCTTTACAACACTTTAGGGCAAACGGTCGAGTTCATATCGGGAGCAGACAATGAAGTTTTCTGCAAAATGGTGGCGGATATCTAATAGTCTTTGTTAATATTTAACAGCCCCGCCTCCCACGAGGGATGTATGAGGCACAAGTTTGAGTTTACTGTGAGTTCTCCGAGCTCGTAGGCTCGGCCAAAAATATTCTCTTTGAAGCCGCATAAACAGGTTCAGGGCCTGTCTACCTCCCCGGACGAAACTTTGCCCTTCAGCAAAGCCTCGTCCGGGCTCCTCTCCGACGAGGCGGAGAGTTTGACTTTTGAACAGTTTAGATCACTGTTTCTAATAGTGTCTGTTCTTTACTGTTGAACTTCGCAAGGCTAAATATAGAAAGTACGTTTGTCTAGACGAAAAGGGTTGAAAAGTTCACACACACACAAAAACTAAATACAAGAACTAGCCGACCAGCTGTTGTATTCTGATACACATGTCTTTTAGTCAACCAGCTGCTTTGTTTCCTTACATGTGAACTTTGCTGCCGAAGCTCGTACACAGACCCGCGCACAGACCATTTTGAACGGCCGTATATTAAATATGTTACCCGTTTCTTTGTTCAAAGAAGAAGACCTAACAATCCACGATGTATAGAGGAAAAGAAACCAGTAACCGGACCTCTAAACTTATTGCCCGTATTTCATTGCCTGCCACACCCACCAGATTTATACCCCGTTAAGCATGCCTAGAACATTTTGCAGGGCGCACTAAACCTTCTGGGTTAACACCAAAAATCGTAGCATGATTATGCACATCACTGCTCTGTGCATAGGCGCCTACACGAGATTAATCTGGTTTAGTATTAACATGCATAGTGATTTCGACCCTCATTAGGTGGCTCATACAAAATTTGAAAATGCTAAACACAACAATATTTGGGGTGGAAAATCAAACAAAACAATCTGTAGTTCATTTAAAATCATTTCCTTCCAAAAAAGGCAATAAAGCCACTAGGGCGCAACAGGGTACTGAGTATAAGAGAATCTGATAAAAAACTACTATTAAGGAGAGAAGATGATAAATGAACAGGAATTAAGAAAACAGAAGATAACGATTGACATTGCATTTAAATTTTTGAAGAGAAAAGATAACTGGGAATAAAGCCAGAAGAGATTTCCACAAGTGAGAAGACACTCTTGGCATAGTAACATCAAGTTACGGTTACACGGACTACGGTTAGTAACGATTCTCACTGGGTCACACATGAAAGAATTCGGCAGTTCTGTTGACATGTCATAAAATCAATCAACCTTACAAAAAAAAAGAATCAATAACGTATATTAATCGACATATATTTTGTAAATTTTCGTAAGTAAGTTTTAATAGAACTAATTCTAGAATTATTCTCCCAGAAACCTTTCAGGTTTGAAACAGAAAGAAATAAAATTATTAAAACTCTAAAGCCTCCATTCCACAAAGCACCGTTTCAAATCTATTGATAGTCCATTCGTATTTCCTTAGCAAAATATTCAGATGTGTCTCTTTTATTAGCTCACCCCGTTCAGCGGTTTATAGATAAAAACATGCGCTTGTAGATCCGAATAAACTGCGATATCATCCGAGCTACTAAACTTTAGAAGGAACCGGAGGCACGGTCCTAAACAGGAAACAAGGAATACACTTTACACAAGCGGCATCCAGTGTGGGTAGTCCTGACCTGTTTGGCGAGGTCTCTCAGTGCTTTTGGACAAGGAACAACATCAGCATCAGTATTGACAGGAGGGATCTCTCTTGAATCATCCGAACTATCCTCAACTTAAGGAATATATCCAGCTACAAGATCTCTATGATTTTGATCAAACTGCTGGCGTTCTCCGCATCATGCTTTTATCTTAACGTCTCTCTGTTCCACATCATCGTCACTTTCATGACCATCCCTGCAATTTTCATCTCGCTGGTCAAGGTCCAACTGCACCTCACGTTTTAGAACATTTATATATCACAATTACAGACCAGGTGATATCCGTTACACTTCTTAACTTTGCACATTGCGTCCTGACAGGAGACATGGGGGGGGGGTACAGTAATAAATACAGATATCAAACAACTCCTTCTTTTCTTCCTGAAATACACCCTTTTATACACATTTTTGTTCTTATTAACTTCAATTCCTCTACTGTACATTTTTTTTCAACTTTTTCTCAATAGTTTTCTAAGTAAGAAGAGGAACAGTGTGTCTATCACCAATTATTTATTCCAATATTTCTGAAATCCTGGGTGGCCATCTTGATAATCGTTGAGACATCTGCAAACTTTCTTTCATCACGTTTATATCACCAGCAGTATTTTAAAATCTCGCCTTTCAAGGTAAGTTTGTCCACTGGAAGATCAGTTGCAGAGCCAAACAATGCTTGATCTGTGGCTGCCATCGTTAATACAGTAGCCATCTCAATAGCAATTTGATCAGATAAATTGATAAGAAAAGAGGAAGAGTTGGTGTATGAACAAAATCGAATAAAAACATTGTGTATTTTAATATACATTACACTGGGCCAACACAAGATAAGTAAATTTTAAAATTTCAGTTGCAAATGCCGCAAACGCAACCTAGTCATCTCTGCTTCAAATATGGCAGGAAGTCGTAGATAAGTAACTATCTATGAAGTGTGTAGCTTTGAGGGAAATTTCACTGCTGCCCTCACGGGATTTAGTTGCAAAATAAGGACCAATGAACCTATGATTATTTAATTTATCAGATTAACCATGGATTTCAATTTAACATCAGAAATGTTATTGTTTCTTTGCAATATTCGCCACAATGGATATAACTGGCCATAAGTTTGATTTTAGATGCCATCTTAATTTTAAAAAATGAACAAAAATCTTTATGTTGAAAGCACTTCGAAGTAAAAACGAATAACAATATTACCAAATATAAACATACGTCAAAAACATTATATTACATCATCAGCTTTTACTGAATCCAATCTTAAAGAATCTAACATATTGTAAGGGTACAGAAGACGTTTATCTCACTTTGGTGTAGATAAGTCACGTGGGTCATAAGACGCCAGCTTAATGACGTCACGCCATACAGTGATAAAAAAAAAGCGGCAATCAAATTTCAGGATCGTTTACAGCAACCAAACGGTAAGGTTGCTATTTTTTAACTCCGGGCATGTCCCGGGCATAGGACAAATCTGCCTCCTCAGCTGCTTACAAGACCATGGTGTTCTTTTCCCTTTGGGAATATATCTTCCCCGTATAGAAAATGTAACTCCAGCTCGCAGTCCTAAATTTGATAAAAAAACAAAAACAAAGACTTGCTGTTTCCCGTTTGAGGAGAATGTCCTCGTCTGGGACATAGATGAATCCATTCCGTTTGAATCTGCTAATAAAAAATGGCTTCTCAGGGTACAGGTGTATATCCATGTTATATCTGTTAACATTTTTTTTTGTTTTTTCTTACATTCTGCTTTGTTGTATAAATATATATGATATATCATTCTCTACGTTGAACACACACACACACACATATATATATGTGTGTGTGTGTGTTAGTAATATAAAGTCTCTCTTAGAAAAAAGGCATATTTTTCATTCCTTTTACTTTCAGCCAATCTGTTCCATCCGTGAAATATCGCTGTTAATATATACTGGATATAATAACGCCCATAACGGGGTGGGGATGCAAATGTGAAAATAAATCATTTTCCCCTAGCTGCCTTATTCCGTTACAGTAGGTTTAATTAAAACGAACCGTATATACGGGAAAAAACACATTCACAAATCAATATGCGAAACCACTAAACAAGCTGTCTACTAGAACTGCACACAATTACGAATATACTTTATCGTCTCAATTCCACGTAGACAAACTAGAATTTTTATACACTTATATACATTAAGCAATATTAAATGTTTTTCAGTTGGGCTTGGAATCTGTTGATTTCTTGGCAAAGGTTGTGTGGTCTTTCCTTGAATTCAGAACGCCACAATTTATACTAACGTTTCTTAACAAGTCGAATGCACGTGAAACATAATTAACAAATGGAAATCAAACAACAAAAATTTTTTAAAAATATCTGAATTTATTTTTCTTTTTCTCCATATCTCATGCTATAATAAAGCTTTAATAAAAGTGAGACGTTAAATTGGTAAACTGTCTTCTATATGTTCTTTAACTAATCAACGGCCATCTTTGACCTGAGAAGTCGAATTATTCAGCACGAACCTTAACACTTGTATTTAATAGGAAACTCATTGCCTCGTTCCGTTTTGTTTTATTTGGCAGTGACTGGCTGTTTAAGCTCTTTGGTGACACTGAATGACCTCTGAAGACAAATTCACATAACCAAAGTGACAATCATGTGTCTTGCTTGTTTCCATCCCGACAGAGCAAACTAATTATCTGGATCCATTTTGCTTGAAGTTACTACCTTTGGAGAGAAATGGCATATCACGCTGTGTCTTTCATCGCCTATGGCGGCGTTGAATGATATCCGAGGTCAGCCTGAAATAGCCTCTGTCATTACTGAAATCTTGCGCCTTTCCATGCAAAAGATTCAGTTCCTCGGAATTTATGCTAGCCCGTGATATAGTACTAATAAATACACACACACACGTTTACAAACAGATATAAGATGTTTAAAGATCGTTTACCGTGTGAAACTTCCGATCAACATCTCTCTCACTCTCTCTCAATTTCCCTCTCTCTCCCTATACACACACACACACACACACACACACACACACACACATATATATATATATATATATATATATATATATATATATATATATATATATATATATATATATAAAATTGAACATTGAAGTCAACACAGAGGCGACAGGCTGTTTCATGCTAGACGCAATCGTCGTGGCCTGACAATTGCGTCTAGCAAGAAACAGCCTGTCGCCTCTAAGTGTTGACTTCAATGTTCAATTTTATATTTATACATGCTCTATCTCTGATATTATGCACTTTATCCCATAAATATAGCACACCTTAGGAGTATATATATATATATATATATAAATAAAAAGATATATATATATATATATATTTATATATATATATATATATATTTCTTTATATATATATATATATATATATATATATATATATATATATATATATAAAGAAATATAGTCTTAAAGTGTGCTATATTTATGGGATAAAGTGCTCCATATCAGAGATAGAGCGTGTGTAAATATAAAAGTGAACATAGAAATCAACACTTAGAGGCAACAGTCTGTTTCATGCTAGATGCAATAGTCAGGCATATATATATATATATATATATATATATATATATATATGTGTGTGTGTGTGTGTGTGTGTGTGTGTGTGTGTGTGTGTGTGTGTGTGTGTGTGTGTTTTATCAGTTTGTGTCTGGAAGGGATAATTCTGAAGAGGATATAGTAGGGAGAGAAGCTGAGAGAAAGGGGTTGGATAAAATAGGGCTTAGTGATAGATTAGTAGGGGTTGGCTTTCTCAACCAAGAATTTAGTCTACACTTTTTGGATTTTAATATTGGTTTGAATTTTACTCTGGCCGATACTGTTGGTTGTTTTTATGTAGGATAAGTCAGGTGGACTCAAGTTAATTTAACTGAATGGATATTAATCTAAACAAAATAAGAGTCGGTGTTACTATGGTAAAACTTAAGCGTTTGTTTTTTGTCCGAAGTTTTATAGTCATTGGAGACAATTATAGAAGGAGTGGTTGGGTTAGGGAAGATACTTAGATACTTCTTAATTTTTGGAACTATGTCGTGGGTTGATTGTTATTTGGTAGTCACTAGTACAAATAATAATTAGAAATCACAATAAGCCCTATCTTTACCCAACACATTTCTCACGCCCCCTTCTCACTACCACCTAAAGTGTCCGTCCGGTCTAATTTCTCCATTTGCGGATCAGGTTTACGTTTTGATGAGATGAACATCTCACTGTTGATGGAATAAAAATTATAAATGAAATGGATAATTAAATTCTCCGTCTTCTTATTATCATATATATATATATATATATATATATATATATATATATATATATATATATATATATATATATATATATATATATATATATATATATATATATATATATATATATATATATATATATATATATATATATATATATATATATATATATATATATATATATATAGTGTCTTGGGGCAGCAGATCATTATTTAAACATATCAAAATTGTCCAACATTTGGATATTTTTTATTAAGTTAATAAAATATTCAAATGTTGGATGTTATATATATATATATATATATATATATATATATATATATATATATATATATATATATATATATATATATATGTGTGTGTGTGTGTGTATGTATTACAATGAATCATTCATACAAAAAGTAAATTAGTAAAGTTTATGATATAAAATGCCGAAATCACTTTGCTAACAAAATTTTAACATACCAATCACTCTATGCATGTTATGATCCTTATTTTGTTTTGTTTTTAAATTATAAGCTGCATAATGTCTTTCTTAAATACGCAAGTACTTTCGACTCTATATTCAGTTATCTTCAGGCATGGGAATTATTTTGTTTTTGGTAAAATTCAGCTAGCATCCGAGACGAAATAATTTAATGCGAATCGAAATATGTTTTTTGAAATGTATTATTGATAACGGATACAAACTTTTGGAGCGTGCATTCACAATGCTAAGTTTGAATTTTTTTGTACACACACACACACAAACATATATATATATATATATATATATATATATATGTATGCCAGTTTAGTTGACAGTGTCTGACAAGGTGCTGTACGTGGTGTTTTTATATAATTTATCTTGTGTTAGTAAATTTTCCTCTTTCAGGACATAAATTATATAAAGTTTGTTCGAATGTTTTACAAGAACTTTCGGCTATACTTTACCCATTATCAAGAAATTTTACCTTTAACTGGATATATGGATTGCTTTATGTATGTCTCTACAGTTTTTTTTTTTAATTTTTTAATTTCTAAATACAGTCAGCATATTGCAGCCGTTTGATAGTTGATATCAGTGGCAGTTGGCTTTTTCTTTTTTTAATAATGCTTCCATTATTTTTAACCTTTGTGTACATGTGGATAATGCTATTATATTTATATTATCAACGACTATGTTACCGATAGATTTTGGTAGGTCTCCATGTGTATTTAAATGAGGCCTAACTGAGCCTATGGTTAGAAAGACGTAACGAGAGTATTTGCAGATTTGTATTGGTCAGGAACGCAGCTCCTGAAGAGACATGTGCACTCGTAAATGATATTAGTAAATTGTAATTTCGATCTTGCAGGTGAATTATTATTTTTGACGATGAGGCTAGGAGTTTTAAATTTTTTATATAATAAATAATTAATTTAATTTTATCGTTTGAAACTAATGGAGTAAATATATGTAATTCTCTGGGTTTTATTTTGAAGTATATTGGTGTTGTCTGCAAGTACGTGGCTTGACAAAACTACGGCAACTTCCTTGATAAATGTCAACCTAACACCAAGAAGCTAATTAGAGAATTAAAAAGGATTATTATAAATTTCAATGAAAAATACTTGAATATATATATATAATTGTTATACGTTATTTATATAGACAAAATATTGAAGTAAATGCTCCGTTTTATAATAAACAATATTACCAATATTTACCAGCATGGACGTCCGAGAAATTTTCGTAGAAAATATGCGTCTTCCGACAGGAATCGAACCTATACCAGTTTAGCTACAGAGGAGCGTCTGGTGAACAAGGTCGATTTCTCAGACCTATGCCACCTATGTTGATGAGGTTTCGATTCTTATGTAAAAGAAAAGATCAGATTGACGAAGTCGGCAAAAAATAAGATGTAAGTTTGTTGGCTTGCGGTTGGACGTGTGAAAGGGAGTTTCAAACCCGGGCCTTTCCTTTGGACAGACGGTCATTTCAAGATACACGGCATCTGGTTCGGTCTAGGTCTCTTGCTGGAAATTAATTGGTCGGAGGTGTGGGAGAATGTGGAGGGCTCAGTTCGTCTTTGGTTCCGGTGGAATCATTCCTTAAAGGGGAAGTCAGTAGTATGTGCTTCGCACATGTACCCAATTCTCCGTGTTCCTACACCAGTATTTCAAATTAATGGAATTTGTTAGGGTCTTGTTCTCCTTTTTGTGGGGAGCAAGACTGCCTAGTTATGTCGGGAGATCTGTTACCTTCGCCCTTCTTATGACTAGCGTTGAAATTCGTCAACATAGACTTCGCATCGTGTTCCTAGATCGAATTTGTTGACAGACGGGTGGGAATAGCGAATTCTGGAAGGAAGACGCCAGGACAAAATGCCAGTCCCGAAGAAGAAGAGGAGGAGACACGCCGTTTATCCTGAAGCGAGTGCACCTTCTATCGTGAATACCGGTAGGCTTGTTTTGCTTTTATATCTTAACATAGCTATAGGATATATGCTCATGGGCCATTTTTAATTTTGTCCCTATTTTCTTGAGATTATTTACCAATGTCGCCCGCACCCACCATCCACCTGATTGGTGACCAGAAAATGTTAGTTACCCGGATGGATGCGGGAGACTTTTCGATATACGAGTGTGTTTTTCGTGTTTGTTGTCGAGTATGGATATTTGTGTAGTTGTGTGTCGTTGGTGGAATGATTGATTTTAATTTATCCAAGTTCCGCATAAAATTCGTCCAGTTACCTGATATTTCTGCCCCTATTAAGGATTGTGCATTGTTTATTTTATAACTAACACCATTCTTTTTAGGTTATTAAGGGTGTTCCAATAACTTAAACCGATTTTAAATGTCAATTAAAGCTATATTTTATTTCAGATGTCAAGTCCTTTACAAAGAAATACAGGCACACCTTGTATGAACATTTCATATATATATATATATATATATATATATTGAAAATATTAGTGGTCAATATGTATATGTATACACATACACACACAATATATATATATATATATATATATATATATATATATATATATATATATATATATATATATATATATAAATTCCCAAGAGTATAGACTCCAGGTAGGACTCAATGTCCAAGACAGAGTATGAATTGGATCTTGATTACGATTCCAATGTAATAAATTACAACCATGGAATATTAGTAGAACATTAGTGTTTACGCCTTATATATATATATATATATATATATATATATATATATATATATATATATATATATATATCAATTATGTAGTTCGGGTTCAATTTATATAACGTAAATCATTCATACGAAAAGCAGATAATGAAGTTAATTATATGGCAAGAATCACTCTCGCAAACAATATTTAATAATAAAATACAATCAACCTCGAATCCTAAGTGCGAATTCCTGATAATAACTGTGACATTACTCTAATTATTGAACAATTTAGTTCATGCCACCTTTACTACAAAAAGAAGCCTACTTCTACAGTACAAGAATGCACAATTTTAAAATTAAAAACAAAAAATCATCCATAGCGTCGTGACTGCACGCTCCAAAAATGATTCTTACAGTTAACAATATCACATTTCTAAAAACACCTCTTTCGGTCTGCACTATCTTTCGATGTCTCATTATTACCTGGATTTAAAAAACTTACCTAATTTTCTACCTGATGATGGTCATATGAAACGATTGAAAGCCGAGCTAGTAGCAAAAATAAGACCTGATAAAACCGGAATTTATAAACAAGGATCATACCATTCATTAACGGATTCGAGGTTGATTGTATTTTATTATTAAATATTGTTTGCGAGAGTGATTCTTGACATATAATTAACTTCATTATTTGTTTTTCGTATGAATGATTTACGTTATATATATATATATATATATATATATATATATATATATATATATATATATATATATATATATATATTATATATTAAAGTGTTTTTATATGAAGACATTTGTAGTTTATTTTTCATATGATTATGTTGTATAGCTGTTCGCTATGTAATTGAAACGAATAGTATATATATACTCACAACATATATATATATATATATATATATATATATATATAGTGAGAGAGAGAGATACATACATACAAAGATACATACATACATAGATACATAGATAGGTAGATAGAGAGATATTGGTGTGTATGTGTGTGTGCTGTTCGCTATGTAATTGAAACGAATAGTATATATATACTCACAACATATATATATATATATATATATATATATATATATATATATATATATAGTGAGAGAGAGAGATACATACATACATAGATACATACATACATAGATACATAGATAGGTAGATAGAGAGATATTGGTGTGTATGTGTGTGTGTGTCCATGTGTGCATTTTCTTGCCTAAACCTATGAAAAATAATAAATAAGAAATAGGCAGTGTCGATAATGTACACATCGCAACCATATATATATATTATGTAATCATTATATATACAATGTAATCGATCCTAATCAATATCGATCAATATGTATATAATGTAATTGATCCGAATGAATATAGATTAATATATATCATGTAATCCATCCGATCAGGCATCTTGACTTCAGTGACTATTTCACAGAATTTGTGTTGTTCTGGCAGTTGCTATGATGAAATTCTTTCCGTAGTGACTAGACTTCATGAATTTATGCGAGCGACTAGATTGATATCTAAGTGTCACCGTTGAACTAGCTAAATTCAAACGTCTCTTCTCGTCTATCAGTTTCTTTTCTCGCACTTCCCGGGGCTTTCAAAGAAGTTGTCTGCGTGTAACTACCTTCTTACCATTGGAATACAGAGTGATGGAAGGTGATTAAAAACTGTAGCCATAGTAACCTGATTATCAGATATATAGGTCTTAATCAGTGGCACTAAATAATCGAGCACGTCTGAGCATTTCCCATGGAAGTAGGGATAGAATTGCAATGAGCATGCCTTTTGGATAAAAAACAAAACGATGAAATTATAACCCACTTACAACCGCATATAAATATGTAGAAATTCTCCAAATCATTTGTACGTCCAAGAGTTTTCGGATAGCCATTACCAAGGATGATATTATTATTATTTTAGCTGTATGTATGGGTTGTTTGAAGTATGTTTATAGGGTTACAGATATATTTTAGTTTCCAAACACTGTCAGCACATTATCTAGAATTTTTAAATTCTAATTCATAGATTATATAGACAATGTGAAAAAGAATACATACGCACTGTGTTTGTTTACAAAAGTAAGCTGTCGTATTAACACACGTTCACTGGCTGTTTTCGTTACCTTCCTAAAAGCTGGAATACTGTTGCTATAAAATTACGC
>OZ038492.1:6632457-6687457 GCA_964036315.1 Acanthosepion esculentum | reverse complement strand
TCTCATCTTTATAACTTGCTGCAATCGTTTTCTAAAGTTTTCGATGGGATTTTAACGATTCTTTTCTGGGAATTTTTTCCATTTTTCAATTGTCACACGTTCTAATTCCTGAAGGGTTTTTTTTGTGACCGACGATTTATACGAACTTTCAATTCTTCCTATAGATTTTCAATAGGATTCAAATCAGGATTCATTGAATTCCGTGGCAGAATTGCATTTATCTTTTCTGAAGCCACGCAGTCACTGATTTAGATGTATGTTTGGGATCATTGTCTTGCTGGAAAGTAAATCGCCAACCGAGATCAATATTTTGTGCTGATAGTTGTAGATTTTCATCCAGATTTCCTATATAGTCAGCAGATTTCATTATTCTTCCTATTGCAATTAATTGTCGGGTCCCTCTTGAGCTCAAACATTGTTCAAAAATGAGACAAACTCTTGCCACTTGGTTTTGACTTCAGTATCCACATTTATATTTACATAAGCTCTACCCCCGATATTGATCAGTTTTGACCATAACTAGGTAATTTTTGATGCCCTGATATAAAATGTATGCTTATAAATGAAAAAAAGATTTTTGATGCTTTCATTCTAACTTTAATTGAAAGCCGAAGGATAAATTGTACTATTTCCAGTAAGCAAAATAATCTGATGCATTTCAAAGAGAAATTATATTGATAGGAATTGACTTTTTGTAAAATATCCGATTAGCCCCCTTTTTAGTCGTCTTTCGCAATGTAATGTAATTCTCTGTACTAAAAATCTTCCAAAAATAAAATGTACTTTTCTTAAACTTTATTTGTAAAATATTCGCTGATTTAAAGTATAAATAATCTGATTTTTAATATTTATTTTAAGTTTAAAATAACAGAGAAATTAATTTTTAAACAAACAGTAGCGGTGATTATGTACATGACATTGCTAGCCAATCACATGACAAGTGCTGCTAAAAGAGTTGACAATTTTATTGTTGTTCTATGTAGACTTTATTTGTTAAAACATAATTTAAGAAAATGACGAGTGCGACACCCTTTTCATATAATTTTTAAATAAGCAGAAATCTCAAACATTTTGGCAAATATTTTCCGTAATCTAATTTTTAGAATGTTGACTATAGACATTGTTCTTATTTTCTAATAATGTCGTGTATGGTCGACCATAGTTTAAAAATGGCCATGTTACAATATTTCATCTATACATAAAAATTAAAATTGATTTTAAAAACTTGGTTCAACCCCCTCCCATGCAAACTGACAAGTATGAACATCGGACAGTAATTCCTAAACTTAATTACTAAACACTTAAAAAAAGAAACCATCTAGATAAGATATTCAACAGGAAGTCTGTCAAAATTAGCTACTCCTGCACTGATAATATGCACCAAATTATTAATTTCCATGTCAATTACATTTTAAGTAAATTCCATGGACAAAAACTAACTCTAACATGGAGATTCCCTGTAATTGTTGAATTAAGGAAAACTGCCTAGTAGAGGTCAAGTGCAGATCCACAAGGGTAGTATACCTGGCAACCATTACGCCTAAAGAAAATACGACAGATCATAATATTTACATCAGCATTTCTGCAGGAGAATTTAAGAAGAGAATCAATACACACAGACATTCATTCACCAATCCAAAATTCAAACACCAAAGAGCCCTTTCGGAAAATTTTTTTGGAATTGAAGGAAAAGGGTCTAAATCCTCAAATAAATTGGAAAATGCTAGGTTTCGCGATCATCCCCAATAGTTTTAGGGATAGATGCAAGCTATGTTTAGAAGAAAGAATCAAGATAATAAAATATAAAGATCAATTCAACTATTAAATAAACGGAGGGAACTAATCACGAAATGTAGACATAGAAATAGATTCAAAATTACATAAGAATATATGTGTATATATGTGGGGGTATATGTGTACGTATACGTATGAACATGTAAATGTACACATATATGTATGTATGAAGACATGTACGCATATAAGTATATTGGACATCACTGGGTGCTATGGTATTACCCAAAATCTATAAATCTATAATTCAACTAATTTACATTAATCTTAACGGACTTAAGTTTAAATCCTCCATCGCTTAGTAGTACAAAAACTATTTACTGTGAACCCCAGAAAAGCACACTCGAGCGCCTTCATAAAAAACAACACCACATAGTAGGAACTGATATCAAACTACGAACAAAAATTCTGGCCAGAAACTCAAAATCCAGACCGCTTCGTCTGGGATAAGATACTTTACGCCCCCATCAATTGTTAACACAAACTCACTCCCATTAACAAACCGCCTACTAGAGGAGGATTGACTTTGAAAATAAATTTAGAACAATGCTCCCAGATAATCACTTAGAAGCTGACGATAACCGCGTAAAGAACGGTTTGAATTAGACTATACCTTTGTTGAGGTAATTTTTGTTGTTTGCTGTAATATATATATATATATATTTGTTGTTTGCTGTAATATATATATATATATATTTCGGACCGCACTATCTTTCGATGTCGCATTACTACTCGGAATTTAACAAAAACACACTGAAATGTCTACCTGAAGATGGTCGTTCGGAACGACTGAAAGGCCGGCTCGTAGAAAAACTAAGACCTGATAAACCCGGAATTTATGAACAAGGATCACACCATTCATTAACGGATTCGAAGTTGATTGTATTTTATTATTAAATATTGTTTGTGAGAGTTATTCTCGCCATATAATTAGCTTCAGTATTTGTTTTTCGTTTGAATGATTTACGTTACATATATATATGTATATATATATATTAAAGAGTTGAATTAGACCATGAAACAGTAGTATTAAAAAGTTTTCAATACACGTATAAAAAATTTAAAAAAAGTAATATGTGGAGGTTTTAGGTATAAAAATTAGGAGAATAATTCATTTCTCTACCTAGATTTCAAGATGTCGGTGTCTTCAGATGATTGTTGTCTTAACTTGATTCCCTAACACTTTACTTTCTTTTTTAAATAATGAACGCTTATTACTTAAAAATAAATAAACAAATGACGAGTATGAGGAGGAGGAGAAAAGGAAATGGTGCGGGTTTAAATGAAAGCATGAAAAGTTTAGCTGTGGTTAGTTACTGTTCAACGGATTTATTTCACACAGCTAATTGATCATTACTATTTTTACTGTACACCGCTACCTTGAGTTACACTCGTGCCTTATATTGGGCTAAATTTGAGTGTAAACACCTGCACAAATTAGAAGAATGCATAAATATTAAACAGAAGAAATACTTTTCCGATTTGTTTTTTATCAATGTCATTCATATTTGATCCCATCACATACATGTGTGTGTGTCTGTGAGTGTGTGTGTATGTGTATGTCATTCGCAGACAGTACTGTTTCGTGGTATCACAGCTCCTGTTTCACATCTTCACACACACACACACACACACACACAGACACAGTCGCACACACACACACACACACACACACACACACACACATATATATATATATATATATATATATGCGGTTAAATAGACAAAATATCGATCGGAATCTGACAGAAGATAAGGGACAAATAGGAAACGTTTATCAATCTAATATTTGGCACCTTTTTTACACATTCATCTCTCTCTCTATCTCTCGCTATATATATATATATATATATATATATATATATATATATATATATATATATATGTATATATATGTATATATATATATTTGTATATATATATTTATTTGTGTGTGTATATATATAAATATATATATATATATATATATAGATGTCGAAATCAATTATATATATATATATGCCGAAATCAATATCTGGAGTAAAACAAGCAATTTCCGATAGTTCTTTCTAAAATTAATGTAGAAATGTGTCAAATGGTTCGTAGTGTTTTACTGAATGTCAAAGGCATTTTAAATAGTTTTTTAATCATGACAAATCATGTTATTTTTATGTAAATCAATTTTCTAAAACTAATGAAATATACATTTGTGTTCAATAATAGTCAAATAAAAACTGGAGTAACTTTTCCCACAACTTTTATATTAGATAATACCAAAACCAAATATGTCAACCTAAATTCATTTTAGTTTTTGGCAACTTCGGGACAAGATATTTTTTGTCAGAATTAACTTCTCAAAATTGTTTTATCATTCCCATCTATGTATTGTATCGATCCGATTACTTTCGCCTGTATTAATGCATGCTATTAAAATTAATAAACCAAGGCCAAAAGTATGGGACGCCCAACGAGGATTGAACTCTCTATTCAATAGTAATTGATCGAGAGAGACGCGCTTACTAACCATTACACCTTGTGGAAGTGCCACCCAATATCAGTGATAGAGCGTATATGTATATAAAATTAGACACTGAGGTCAACACCGAGTGGCGATAGTCTGTCTCATGCGTGAACACAGTCTTGAGGTTATGCATTTTGTGTTTTGTTCCTTGTCAGTGATACGTTATATGTAACAGTGTTTACTGTACTGTCCTTTACTGGTAACAGTTAATTTTTAAAATTATTCTGGAGCCTACTGAATAAGTATAATTGTGGATCCAGTATATATATATATATATATATATATATATATATATATATATATATATATATATATATATATATATATATTAATTTAATTTAATTAAGAGACCAGTCAATCACGCTACCTTGGTTTAAATCTTTTATCTTTCGGTGCTATGGGCCAAAAGAATTCCTAACGCTTTATTACTTATATATAAATGCACAGCGTTAATTCACTAATTCAACTCTAACCAATAAGTGTTACATACAATACATACATATATATATATATATATATATATATATATATATATATATATATATATATATATACAGCGAAACAGTACTGTCTGTGAATGACATAATATAGCTCTTGAAAATACATTTCAATTGAGCACTGTTGAGTGATAAGCTAATTCTATAAACAACAGCCACCTGCACAAATGCAAAGCTCTTCAATAAAATGAATAGAGCATTTTGCCTGATCGGCATTTGTTTACATTTGTAAAAACAATACGCTAGATTTAGTTGCGTAACTCTACCGAGTGAAGATAGCTCTGGGTGACACCAAATTAGTTGTGTTTCAATCCTGGCTTGAGAATCCCGACTGTTTGATCGGACCCATACTCTTATCTCGGTATACATATATATGTTTGTTTTGTGTATGCACGACAGATCGTGAGCGACGGACACACAGAGATAATATTATAGAGTGTGTATATGTTTTCCCTAACGGACCAACCCACGGAAATCATATCTTTGAAAATGATAAAGGCGATTATTTGGCTTGCGTTTCTATTCTATCTGCTAGGTGAGATGGTAAATAATTTTTGTAAGGTTAAATATCTTTGAACTTCTGTTTCACTGTTTTGACCAGAAATTGCACTTACTGTCTATATAATTATTAATTAAATACATTTCACATTGAAAATGTTTCTTTTTTTAAATTATTTCTACATTTTTTTTAAAATCCAACATTATCTATCGGCTTGCGTGCACAGGAAACATCAAATAAAAAATAAAAATAAATAAATAGTCGTCTTCCATTTCTTTATTTTTATTTTTCCCTCTTTGAAAGACGATTTTGTTGTCTTTGGCAAACAATTTTTTTCTTGTAGTCTTAGATTGCTAAATATTTCTGTTGGCTTCTATGGCAAGAGAAATTTAATTTAAAACAAAAAACGGAGCAACAAATGTTTTGGTTAGAATTGAAATCTAACTTGGTTTATTTGTTGACGAAAATGCAATACCACCATTATTCAGTTAATGGAAAATAGAAAAAAACTTATATAAAATCTTCTGTGGCCATTTTGTCTGTGATGTCTGTAACATTCTATGTACTAGTTACCTGAAAAAGGCCACAGGGAACAACATCGGGCTAACGTAAATATATATTTAAGTATGAAGGAAAAGGTCATATAAAAACGCAAACATTCCTTACAATTATGCATAGATAGGAAACGTTGTGAATCTCGGAAAGTTTAATTTATGTTTTTAAATTTAATTATATTTTTCATTAGACGTGTTTGGTTATACAACCTAGCCAATTCCTTTTAGTTGCTACATCTTTTGGCTTTGGGTTTTTTGTAACCTAGAAAGGGTTAGAATGAGGAATAACTAATAACGGAGGTTGGAAATGAAATTGTAATCTATATAACATCAATAAAATACAATACTCGCTAGCGACGTGAAGTAGGTAAACCACTGTTAGTATTGGGCTACTGGGACAGCAGATTATCCCCCACTTACAATAGTGTCCAACGTATTTATGAGAATTGGGACAGTGGATATAGCAATTGATTCTATATTGTCACTCCGCTTCACGTCCTTGACAAACGTGACGCACAGGTTGTTGCTCTCCTGTGGTTCAGCATTAGATACCCTGATGTAAGGGGAAAGTTTCTCTGTGGTGATTAAATGAAAACAGTTTTGTTTTAGAGGTTTAATAATTTATGAGCCACTTCTTGCTCCATTTAATCACTGATCGGCGGTCCTTTTCTAGAGCAGTTTTCAGTAGTCAGGTTTACTCTGTCGGATTTATCTCATTTGCAACTGAGACAGGAGTAAATGGCAGTGCCATACGCATAAATATCTTGTTGAGAACTGATGACATCGTGGAGATCATTGATGGAGATCAGAAGCAGAGTAGTTGCAAGGATAGATAACTCTGGGACTACACGTTATTATGAAATGACCTGGAAGCGTGCCTGTTAAACAGTGTCGGAGTTACCTCCTCCTTAATTGTCCCAATTGTTCACAACTTTCCTTGCGGTGGATGATGCAATTGACTCGATGTATTTGTTCCATCTCAGATCAGCGGCCAGCGTGAGACCGAGCAGCCGCAGAGAGGAGCTCTCGAGAAGTTGGTCTTCAGACATTCTAATGAGATGCAGGGATGGATCCTTGTGGTGGTTAATAGAGAGCAGTTTTGTTTTAGAGGCGTTAAAGTTAACCATCCATTTCTTGTCCCAGTTCACAACCGATTGGAGGTCCTTTTCTATTTGAACTGCCAGATTAACTTTGTCAGCATCACTAGATTTGTGTTTGAGGCAGGAGTAAATTGTGGTGTCTTCCGCATAGATGCCGACTTGGGAGTCTATGGCGTCAGGAAGGTCGTTTATGAATATGAGGGCCTAGGATGGAGCCTTGAGGAACACCTGCGTTAGTGGGATAGGAGCTGGAGATGAATCCTTTGAGAACGACCTTCAATTCACGGTTTGACAGGCATGATTGTATTAGGTCAAACAATCGACCTGTGATACCATAACCATGGAGCTTGCGAAGAAGGCCGACATGCCAAACGCTTTGGAGATGACTTACATATTTACTAACATTAATGTTTAGTCGATTAACGAGGTTTTCAACATTCTGTCACTAAAAGACCAGTTATCTATAGCAGTCACATGCAAAGATCCACAGATTTGTTTCAAATGATAACAAACATCAAAGAACTGTAGGTTGAATATGGAACAAACATAAGTATTATATTGATAACTATATCACCTCCAAAATTAATCTGCCCTCATCAATCATCTTAGAGCACCTTTTTTATCTCTAGTAAGTCTGATCAGTTTGATAAGGTCAATTTGGCAGCTGATCTCAAAAATATCCTACAATCCCGTGTTAACTTGGGGCAAGGAAGGGCTTGTTAATTTTAACGCCTTGTAGTGAAACAGATAATCAGCTACCTCGAAAAAGTGTCCGTATTTTGTGTGCAATCTCCCGAAGAAAAACTGCCAAAAAGTATTTAACAAAAATCTACTGTAAGGACCAGAATCTATGCTAATATTCTTCCCTCCCCTGAATGGCCTGACCAATCAGAAAAATCTCTCGGTGAGTGAAAGCCGTTGCTTTTCGATTATGTGGAATGTTTGGTTTTCTGAGCTTGGTGGACGAACACGCGTTTTTGCTGGTGAGAAGTGAAGGTTGGATTTGTGACCCATTTTGTCGTTTCTACGTTGCCTGTTGGACTGTTAATGACCTTGAATTTGTAAAGATTAAAATTGTAGTAATCGAGGAAGCATCCCCGAGCGTATCCGTTCCACAATCCAAAAGCTTTGATGACGACGCTGGCTGATTGAATATGATGGGGATGAGAATGAATTCACCCTGTGTCCGTTGGATGGCGGGTCTAAGGTGTCATGGTCTGGACTGGGGAATCCAAAGAATATAGGGTGCTCGAATATTTGCCATGAAATTAGCGATAGAATAACTAACACTGTTCAAACTATAGCCTACGCGGAAGGGGTTGTAGGGTGGAAAACTATTTTTTCACACAAAAGGTTGTGTATAGATTCTGTCTCGGCTTGAATGCGGCGATTTGACAGCTCTAGGAGCAACGTGGTATAAATAATCTGTTTTGGTCTTATGTGGCTCTTTTAAAGATGTGTATGTCATGTAATATCTGAAGTAGTATAAATCATAACTGTGTCTTGAATTTGAGGTCTGGGGTAAGATTATGTACAAATAGAGACATTCCATCTTTTTTTACCTAAAATAACAAACATGTATATTTTCAAAGATGTTACGTTCATTATTTTTATTTAAAGGTACATAAAAAATATCTGAAATATATTATGCTCGTTATTCATAGCTATTTGCAAATTTGACAAAGAGAAGCGAATTTAACTAGGGGGTTATCCTTTTTTTATTTACTTAGACGAAGTGAATAATAACATTCAGGAGACACTGTACATTTTCAAGATTAAAATTAGGTTATAACTCTACCACTAAATGAGCCATCTTTTTATGTTGAGAGAGTCTGAGGCTAGAGTTGTGCAGTTTGTAAGAAACGATTTAGCGATAGTAAAATTCTTAGACAGATTTTTATCACGAAACCTTCTTCCAGATCCAGACATAAATCGTGAAATAAAAAATTTCAAACATTAAAATGAAGAGAATATGAGGCAAAAATTCAAAATAACTAACCTTTTGTTTGCTTTTGTTCAACATAGAGAGAGAGAGAGAAATAGAAATAGGGACAAAGAAAATAGATCCGATTGAGCAACAAATATAATGGCTGCCACCTCGTTTTCGAGTATGACACTCGCAACGTATCATTCAAAGATTCAGTTGTCACTTACCATATCCAACAATGACTTTAAGTCATTCATTTTTTTCAAAGTGGAGAAAGACGTCGCGATGGGTCAATCCCACGCTATATGCACGAGCAGCACCTACCCATAAAGAAGAACCAGTAAAATACATTGGATTATGTGAAACAAAGGTGTTACCAGGGCCGACTCATCGTACTAGCATGTTGGACAGTCGCCTAGGGCTCCATCAAAACTGAGAGCGCCATCATGCTGCCAGGTGATGTGTTTGTAATCTTCTAAAACTAATGCTCATTAAAAGATTCATGCGAACATCCATGACTCATAACAGATGAAATTCTTTGATTATTTTTTCAATAGAAAACGATCTTGTAAAAAAGATACGTATAGAAAGTGCCATGAAATATTTGCATGTCTAAAGACTAGAAAAATGTTTTAGGTAGGATAATAAATGTTTTAGTTAACTTTTCTTAAGTTGTGTATTGCAATAAATACTTTATTCTATATTTCCAGTTTTTATCCCTGTGAAAATTAATATATATATATATATATATATATATATATATATATATATATATATATATATATATATATATATATATATATATATACTTGTAAGAGCGACGAAGTTCAAGTTGGCCGGGGTGCCAGCAAACCTGGAGTCATCACAAGGTTTTTCGACTAGTGGGATATCTTAACGGAGGCTAATGGGTCTGAAATTTCATCTGAGCTCACTGCACGCCTGGACAACATCCAAAGTGGTTCTACAGCCTACCTGCTATTGCTAGATGGCCAGTGATCAAAACAGTGTATTCGTTCTCCTTTTTCTCATGTTTTTAATCCTGTCAGGTTTCTGCCCACGCTCCTGACCAGAAAACATTAAAGGAAGCGATTTGTAGTACTAGGCTACATAGTAACAGTAGCACTCATACAGTGATAAAATATGTTGTAGTATTTACTATATAGTCTGTTACGTTACCTCTTACTATCCTTGCTAGAGCAATTTCGATCATGAAGAAGAATTATTTCTGGATATTAAATGCAAGATTCTTTCAACATCAATGAACAATAATTTTGATGTAGGAAAAGCCAGGTCTCTTAATAGGCACTAAATAATATGATAAAATAAATTTGTGTTGTATAAAAACTGCCTGATGTTCTTGAAAAGAAGATACAATCTGTGGTTAAATGGGGCAAGAAATGGCTTGTAATTTTAACGCCTCCAAAACAAAACTGCTCTAATTTAACAACAATAAAAACGGCCTGCCATCAGCATGGCTGGGGCTAGACTCCAGGAGAGTAACACACTACACCTTCTTGGCATGACGTTTTCAACTAACTTGACGTGTAGCGACTGCACATCGAAACAATAGATACATCTACTGCAATGAAATTTGGGTCACTGTGTCGTACATGAAAATCTTTCTCGTTAGAACCCATATTGCACATTTATAAATCTATCATTCGTCCGTGCATTTAATACTCCTGTCATATATTGCTATTCATCTTGAGATACCCAAATAAGGATCTGTAATGTAATCAATTATGACTGCATCACGACTTGTCCGTTTCCCATCGATTTGCTGTGTTTTCCCTCTGTTTTTCATGGCAACTGCTCAGATGAGCTTTTTTTCCATGGTGTCCCGATTACATGAGTTTAAGCCAGGTAGCTTAAACCCTCTGTCACTGACCTCGCTGGCACCCAAACTTTCAACTTCTCAATCACTTAATTCTCACGCAAGTGGTTGACTTACCCACACGTTTTCCCAGTATCCCTGACGGAAACGCTTCTCTTCTCGATCTTTTTTTTTTAACTCTATCCCTGACTTCTGTCGTACTATGCAGCTCTGCCTTCTTGGCAGCTCTGATCATGCGGTTGTCTCTGTAAACATCTCCTTCCAGCCACGGACTCATATTGCAATTTGTGTTGTTATTATCGCTTATGAGCTCTGATAAAAACATGCAATAACAGCAAAAATTGCAATATGAGCACTGGTAAAAACTTTTTTTGCTGAGACATTAGTTTTATAATACAGACGTCCTCAAGGACACATGGCAGGGTGGATAAAGACGTTGATTAGATCCAGTGACAGGATCCAGAGTTGTGAGTTCAATACCTGGTTAGGCAGTGGAGAACGTGGAGAGGGGAATTAACATGAGATAACTGATAACTGACATCCATTAAACATGGCACGCGGAGCTAGAACAGTCTAGCCCAGTGAGCGAAATAAAGGGTTCAGTTCGACATTCCAACTACCTGAAGAAGGCCGGAGCGTACATCGGCCGAAACGTTGTAATAAATATGGCGACAAAAATGAGGAGATTAGTCCTAATAATGTAAATAGTAAATATCCTTCTATTATCAATGAGCAGTTTGGGGATCGTTGCATGATTTCCTTCGTGATGTCCCATGGAATAAAGTGTTTAATCATCCTGTTCACAAATACGTCTGGGTTCTCCTCCTGAATGAAAGACGCCATCGATGTTTTCATTCCAGCAAAGAAATATCAAATTAAACGGCGTTCATCTCTATGGTTTTCACATGCATGCTCGCCCGCTACAGCCCACAGGAATCACTTCTTCCGACTGTACCGGAGAGAGACGTCTTATTGCAAGAGACGTCGCTTTGTCTACTAATGAATACAAGCGTGTCCTCAATGAAGCAAAGTTACTGTTTGCTAATAGAATGAAACAATGCATAGCATCTCGCAAAAAAATACATGTAAAAAATAGAAAGGAGTGTAAAAAGATGAAATATCTTTTCCCCAGAACTATTCATAGACAGTGAAGCGATCCTGAGATAATTATAACTCAAAACAGGATTCATTATTGGCGATGACACAGTGTAAATCGCAGATATACAAAGGGAACAACAATAGCTCCTACAGGATGTTGGTTACTTGTTGGTTTTGCTTAGCAGCCTATTAACATCTATGGGGAACCTTAATGCCGAAATTTAAATGTTATAAAGAATCGTATGGCTTCACCTTAATCTACCTTAAATGGAATTGTATGCCTTCAACTACAGATAAAAAGTATTGTTTCATTAACTAACCATGCCTATTTATAGTAAAATGCCTAACAGCACATATTTAAAGCAAAATGCTTTAAATATGTGATGTTAGGCATTTTACTATAAATAGGCATGGTTAGTTAATTTTATTTAGCAACACACCATTACCTATGGTCTGCTCCATGTTGACATTTATCTTGAAGACAATTATATGGCTTCAACTAAATATATATTGAAAGCAATTTTATACCCTCAACTACAGGTAAAATACGTTGTTGGTCAATTTGCTTTACATATGTATTGTTGGCAATATTATTATAAATAGGTATTCTTGGTTGGGTAAATTTGTTCAGCGGCATATCAAAACCTGTATGAGTTATTTAATACCGAAATGTACAATGGGACAGCGAAAGATGACTTCCAAAAGCTAGGCAAATATTAAGAAACAGGAAAAACATCTTTAGAATCAATAAAGACGAATATTGAACTGTTACGTAATATCCGTTTTCCTACATACTAGTGAATTCTGGACAGTCTCTCCACAGATAAAGACGAGATATTTTACCAACAGAAATGTGGTTCTACAGGAGGAGGATGGGAATAGCATGTGAGCAACGACGAAGTTTTAGAGAAAATTAAAACAAAAATGATGATTATACTTAGCATCATGAAGACGAAGTTGAAATTGATATGGAACATAATCAAGAAAGAGGGTCTGGAAAGTTTGATACTCACATGGCAGATTCAATGCAAAATGGATAGAGAAAAACGCATTATATCCCACCTGGCGAGGTTAAATTAATAGCTGAGCAAGAAGAGGAAATTGTGGGGAGCCATGATCTCCAGCGTCCTGAAACGGCACAAATAATAATAATAATAATAATGATAATAATAATAATAATAATAATGCAAGCCAGAATACTTCAGCTCTTGGCTTCAGTGAATTCTATCTCTCTTTTCGCAGTAACCTAATCAAAATAAAGCGTAACTTTGAAGCATTGAATAATATCGCCGTTAAACATCCGCCATATTACCATCTTACGTCCATAATAGTCATTCTAATGAAACAAGGCACAAGACAAAAAGTCTTGAAAAACCTTTCAACAGATCAATTATTAAAGACTATCAGGCTCATCGTAAATAAACAGGTATCTCACCTATTTCAGAGTAGGGATCGGATATTTACGAGGACACAGAACATTGAATGTCCCCAAATAAGTTACCATATTCATCATACACTTATACAAGCAAAGGATGTTCAAAAAGTCTTAGTCCCTATACAGTTCCAGTTATTACCTGACTGCTCATTACGATCTCATATATGAACAAGAGCTGACCAGTCGTTTTTTAAAGTTTATTCTTTTATATTAGAGTTAATTTGATAAAGACTTAAGGCTATAAAGTAACTGAATTTCAATAAAATATTACATATTTACTGAAACTATTAAGTTCATTTTTAAACATTACTATGCATTTCTAAACCAAAAACAAAGCGTTCACTTAGATGTCGTTAATTTATATCAATTTCTGGCGTACCATACTTATATTTTCTACACCTTCGGCTGCAATCAATCCATTAACACCTCAGAAAAAACAACACTGTGTTTATCAAATGCTTGCATATTACGTTTTATGCTGGAAGTAAGTAATATTTATTTCGAATCAGATTAATTTAAATTTTCTAATTTTCCTCAAATAACGTGTCACGAATGTATATTTTATTTTGGAAGATTTTTTAAACCGAGAATTAATTTTTATTTACGAATCTATCAAAATGACCGATATTTATAGATTTTTATCGATTAGCTGAAAGCGACCAAAATATTGACATTCCAATCAATATCATTTCTATTTTAAATACACCAGAGTATTTTGCTTACTGCAAATAGTAAATTTAGTCATTTAGCTTTCAATTAAAGCTAAAAAGAAAGATTCAAAATATTTTTTTCATTTCTAAAAATTCATTTTAAACCTTAGATATTGAAATTTTTGTGGAGGTACCTACATTACTAAGAAGAATGTTCTACTTGAACAGCTTTTTCGCAACAACCAGTACTTTGTAGAACTGACTATTCTTTCTCGAATATTATAATATTAACCTCTTTAAGTCTTGATTTGGTGGATATCCCTCCCACATACTTTAATAAAGCTTTACCATTTGACCGCTACTCACAAAGCTCGTACAACGACCTACTACACTAGGACTCTAGAATTGTTGTGTCTTGGGACTTGTATAGAGAGGGTGTTAGTTAAATAAAAGAGATGATGGGAAGTGATGGGTACTGATAATCTTAACATACCCAAAACACGTGTATCTATTGGGTTGGTGCATAATTATCAGGCGTTTTTTTAAACAATCTTTAATTTGAAAAAGAAATATAACAATTCAACAATAACATTTTTAAATGATTATTCCGGAGCGTATGATTATCGACACGCATTTTTATAACCTGAAAATAAAATATTTTTATTAAAAAAAATTAACACATCAACAAATAACTCGCCTACAAAAACGCGTGATAATTATGCACCAACCTAATAGTAATAGAAAAGTCTGTTCTTGATTATGCTCTCGAGGTCTAACTAAAGAGAATAAGGGTGGAGCTGTAGTGGCGCATACGTATTCATATTTTGGATAGGAATGTTCTTGGAAAAAATCAGAATCCTCTAAAAAGCGCCACAAGAAATAGTGCTGGAAGTATATCTTTACAATACAGAGATTGTTATCAAGAATTGGAATGAAAGGATTGATGGCATCTACTCTCTTTTGACCACAGAAATTCAGGAGGTGGAATAAGTAAATACTAACCAATTTACATTCATCGATAGGTATCGTTTATATACATGTCCTTTTCAAAACGTGTTTACAATAATCCAGTAAGATAGCAAATTTCTGTTTCAGGCTATATGATGCCAGTTGTAGTTATACATTGCAATATATACACTGCTATATCTACGATAATTTACCTGGTTCTTCATTTTATTTTTATTTTTCATTCTGTTCAGGACGTAGGCAATCATGCCTCTCCACCTCCGTCTATCCCTTGCAGCAAGTTCCTTCCCTCTGCCTCCTCGCCCAGACCACGTTCTGTCATTCACTTGCTTAAGTCCGCCAGGTATGTCACGCGTTGTTTTCCTTTGTCCCTCTTTCCCTCTATTCGACCCGGGAGTATCAGATTCTCCAGGCCCTCCTTCTTCATTATATGTCCCAGAAATTTCAGCTGCCACTTCCTGATATTAAGTATAAGTTTCCCCCTTGTTTTCAACCTCTTTAAGACCTCAACGATGCTCACACGCTCGGTACATGATATCCTTAGCAATCTTCTGTAGAACCACATCTCTGTCGCCTCGAGTCTCTTCTTCATCTTTGAGGAAATTGTCCAACATTCGCTGTCGTAAAGAAGGACAGATGTCACGTAACAGTTCAGTATATTTTCTTCGTTACCAAAGAAATCCTCCTGTCTCGAGATACTCTTCCCAGCTTTTGGAAAATGTGTCCTTGGCCATCCCAATACGTCTACGGATCTCAGTGTCGCACTTACCGTCCTCTGTCACGACGTTTCCCAGATATTTAAACATCCGCGTCTGCTTGATTCTAGTGTTCCCGACCTTCAAATCGCATTTCAGGCTCATCCGCTTTCTGATGACCATGCATTCTGTTCTTCATGTAGTTTATGCTTAGTCCTTTCTTCTCACTCTCCGTCGCTACATCCTGTAAGAGATTTTGTAATTTACCTGGTTAGCGCACTCTAATGACCTATTCCACAACGATCAACATGATTACAAATCGCTCGACACTTTCAGTTATCTCCTCTCTTTCACGTTGCAGTATTGAATCTATAGGGATAAGAAGACTGTATTAAATAATCCCACGTTGGCATAAATGCATACAAGACTTTGTTAATTGCCAAGAGGATATACACTGTATGACTTCTCAAGTAATTTTGAATATAGCGTACGTATTGTTCTACCTGGGAGCATTTTATGATAATCTAGCTATATCAGATATTTAGAATTGAAATATATAGTGAAGTTATTTTGATTTTATCTTCCCTCAAAATATATATACCGTCTGTTAATGCGTCCTGGGTATGACGATAAATTACATCCGCGTCCTGGGTATGACGATAAACTACATCCGCGTCCTGGGTAAGACGATAAACTACGTCCAACAGCAAGGCCTCTGATCAGGAGGTTTTGAGGAGCGTGGAACCGCCTCTTAATTGCTGGTCTTCCCAGGTCTACCCTGACTCGGAGTGTTAGCCCCTGTTTTAAGTCCCAGCAATGGGGAAATATTTAACCCCCAAACTAGAGTCAAAACACTATGAAAGTGTAAAAATAGGTTTTAATACGAGAAATACTTTGTAAAAAGTTATTACCAGCAGTCAATTTTTGAAGGAAAAAATTATTACAAGCAATACATTTAAAAAAAAATATTACCAGCAATACATTTTTGGAAAAAAAAAAAAAAACAATATTACTAGCAATATATTTTTTGAAAAAAAAATATTACCAACTATATATTTTTGGTAAAAAGTATTAACAGCCATATATTTTTTTTAAATATTACCATCTGTACAGTTTTGAAAAAAAAAATTACCAAAAATAGATTTTTCAAGGAAAAAAATATTACCAGCAATACATATTAGGAAAAAAATTACCAGCAATAAATTTTTGTCTGCATAATAACCCATTGAGGTTGATATGCCGTAAAACAAAATAAAACAAACCAATCTAAACCAACTAATACATATTGTATTCATACGAATCCATCCTAAAAATGTTGTCGGTATTAAATAACCCATTGAGGTGTTGATATGCCATAAAACGGAGCAAACCAAAACAAACTGTTTCTTGTTTGGACGTTCCCGCATGAAACAGATTGTCGACAGTGTTGATCACAGTGTTCACTTTAATATTTACATACGTTCCATTCCTGTGATTGACCACTTTGGCCATAAATATAGCATACATTCAAATTATATTTTATCACACACACCTGTGTGTATATGTGAGTGTATATATATATATATATATATATATATATATATATATATATATATATATATATATATATATATATATATATATATATATATATTATATATATATATATATATATATATATATATATATATATATAGTTAAGTTATGAAAAATTTGGTAGTCCCAAGGAGGATGAAATCCTGAGGCTCCATGTAAAGGACGCTGGATTATCAGATTTCACTTCTAAAAGGTGAAATGAACATTTACACTTTTGACGGGTAGTATTAAGTTTATGTAATTTAACAGAGAGGGCAGTGAGGCGTGGTGTGAGAGACATTATCGAGCTTATAGAGGGTTTATTTTAATATTTCTATCTATCATACTTAGTATTATGGGAGGAGGGACCAGACATTGAGGAGAAGTGTGAAAAAATATAAAAAAAGAAAAAAGAAAGAAGCGGGAAGTAAAGAGAAAGAAGCTGTCATTAGGCTTTACGAAGAGAGAGGAGGAGTGGTAATTTTTAGCAAGTTATGTAAAAAAAACAGATTTTAATGTTTGATAGTAATTTATTTTTTTAAATAACCGAAGAAATTAATTTGAAGTTTGCTAGCAATTTAAATATTTAACACTTTTAAAATAATTTAGGGATTTAATATGAGTTAAATAGTATATTTAAAAACACATTCATAGAAAGTACATTAAAAAATATATATGTGTGTGTGTGTGTCTATGTGTGTGTGCGCGCGTGTGTGTGTATATATATGCGTGCCCGTTTGTGTGTGTGTAAATATTTCACATAGAGTATATATATAAAAGGACAATATGAATAAAGACAAAAGGCAACACGTTTCGTCATCTGTGGGGAATTATCAAGGCAAATTCAGACATTTTATCTGCAAGTGAAAAAATTATTGTTTTTTTTGGAATATGTAACTTTAGATACGCTCTTAAATATAAAGGTCAGACCATTTATGTGGGTACACGGTGTGATATAATTCAATGTCTGGTAAACGAATGTCAGCCCCCAATTCATATATATATATATATATATATATATATACATATATATGCAATTTTTTATATATATTATTTATATATTATATATGCGCGGTACTTATTGGAAAGCACTGGATATCGGTGATAGAGCTAGCATATTTAGTTGAATTGATGTAAGTTTGTGAACTTGGGTTTCACGGTATTTGCGATCTTCAGTTTGTCTGACGATCGCAAATAGCGTGAAATCCAGGGTCACAAACTCACATGAATCCAACTATATATATATATATATATATATATATATATATATATATATATATATCAAAAGGAAACTGTCCCCCATTAATCATATGTGAGAATTTTGTTTTGTTCATTTTTAGATTTGTCTGGCGTCTCTCGCATTTGAATTGTTCCCACCTGCACTGAAATAAAGACAGAAATCTGAATTATTTTTTCCAGTTTTATAAGAGGTGGTAGTGTGCTATCACAACAAAAAATGATCAGCTATGTGTCTTCTTTCTGGGTGAGGCTGAGAATTTTTGAACGACCCTCGTATTTGTAATTTGTACTTGCGAAAATAATGATTACGTAATCGATCGCGTAGATAGGTAGGTAGCGCGCGCGCGCGCGTGTGTGTGTGTGTGTGTGTGTGTGTGTAATATAATCCAAGTGAATCCTAATAATATAAAATATTAAAACTGGTCCACAAAAAGAGCTCAATGTATTTATTATAAAAGAGCATATAAGTTACATAATACAGAAATTCAAAATTACCTTATAAGAATAGCTATTTCGACCAACACGTTACTATGTTCGCATTTTTCGACTCAGATAGTGTGTTGATACGAAATCAGAGACTTAAAAAAATTAGACACTTAAAAAAGGAGAAGGAAAAGAAAAGAAAGGAAACAGGAGGCCGCCGTTGATAAAATAGATATTAAATTAACCCAACCCCCCAGTATAATGGGAGGGGGAGGAGGTGGAAATGTCTGGCTAAAACTTAGACGGTTAACAGAGCCATGACCTATATTTTAAATTTTAACGCCGCTAATCAGGTTGAAATTGAATCACATAGTTAAAGACACTGAGTTCAAACAATTTATATAGCAAAGAATAAAAAATATAATTTCTCCTTATATATGAATATGAATTGGTATAAATACAGTTCAATTATGGATCAAATTCACGGGTCTGCAAACAAAACAAACATTTTAAGTTTTTCTTTTTGTCTATAATTCATTCTCTGATGAAGCTTTAATAAAAGCGAAATATGTTAGGCTTATAAGCGTGTCATATTTGTTCCTTATCCTATCATATATATATATATATGGTGGACTATCCCATCGTATTCCACGTATGAGGCTCATATATATATATATATATATATATATACAACTAATTCATCACTTCTCAAACCAACCTTAATTGTTTTATGACCCTTCACGCAGAACTCTTCACTGCCATTTCAAGAAGGACATTCGGATTACTAACACAAAAACAGAGAATGTCTCGTATAGAGACTATTTAACATTGAAAAACATAAAGAAAAAATAATTATTTATAATAATATGGGGAAATCTCCACCCTTTACCTGAAGACGGTAGCGAGACCAGTAACACGTGTTGTAAAGTTATGAAAAATAAAGGATAATATTTTTTTAAAAAATCCACATTACAACCAAAAACATTTGCGGTACCTCTCTTCTTTTTAATATATATATCTATATCTATATCTATATATATATATATATATATATATATATATATATATATATATATGTGTGTGTGTGTGTGTGTGTGTGTGTCTGAGATCAGGTATTATGGTTACATACAATATTTACATTATTCGGATTGTTATCCTCATCTTCGTTGACATATTCACAACGTTTCGGCCTTCTTTTAGTGATTCAAATTTCGAACCAAATACTTTATTCCGTCCCCGGGGGTAGATTGTTTTAGTTCCACGTGCCATGCCTCTTCCGGATGTCTCAGTTATTTCCCTTTAACTCAACTCTTGAATTCGGGTATTGAACGGACAACACTTTGGGTCTAGTCACTGGATCTAACCAACGTCTTTTCCCACTGAGTCATGTGTCCTTGAGGACATCTCTGCATGAATGTTTGGGACATATAAACCTAATGTCTCAACAAACATTTTTACCAGTGCTCATATTGCAATTTTTCTGTTATTATTATTGCATTTGTTTTACTAGAACTTGCAATTTTTGTTGTTATTCATTGCTTACTGGTTTCCATATTTCTATGCTTGATCGGCTCAGGAGACTTTTGTCGCCTAGCATGTGTGCTGATTCCTTAAGTTTTCGTGTTTCCCAGTGATGTTCTCTGTCTATTATTTCAACCTCTTTCCTCATATGTGGTCAGCTACGCCTGATTTTTCTATTTCCTCTTGTGTTACCGCTTTACGATGTAATACATATATATATATATATATATATATATATATATATATATATATATATATATATATATATATATATATATATATAAGTTCAGGAATGTTTCCTCTTTATCTTCTTTTTTAAAATCACTTCACCACTAGAAATGCAGGGATGCTTGTAGTACGCAGGGGAGTTACAGGGGGGAAAAGAGAGAAACGATTGAGTATAGGGAGGATTGACGAAAGGACAAAAGATGAACGGGGTTCAACAAGATTTTGGTGAATTTGCGTAGATACTAATCTACAGCCAGTTAGATCAGGGCTACAGGAATATAGGACCCCCATGGCTAAGATACAAAGACAATTTGTCAGCAGTCAATATACCACATAACACTCTTGAGCGCTTAGAATGGAGATCAACATGTTTTAGTGGACTCAGCAGTTTTCAATCTGCTTGTCTGAATCATCTTCAAGAAGCGAGAGCAAGATCTAAAAGGTCAGTCAATCTAACAGTGATCTCATCTCACAATCCTCACACTTGCTCCATATGTGGCCTCCTTTGTATATCACTAGCGGGTCTTAAATGCCATTTAAGATTATCGCACTGAATTTCATACCTGAATTAACTAACCTGTCAGTTCCTCATACGTCGAAACCGACGAAAGATTCGAATATATATATATATATATATATATATATATATATATATATATATATATATATATATAACAATTATTGTTGTTCTGCATGTCTATATATTTTAGAATGATAGAGATGATGAAAAATAAGACTAAAAAATATATTATATTGTTATTTATGTGGATCCCGCGAATGGAATCCTTCCCAAATAAATAAACAACGCCAGTAATTGAAATAAAAATATAAGTGTATTGAACGTAAGAATACAAACTCGAAATGAAGATGAGTAGTCCAGGAATGCAGGTAGGTAGAAAGTATATGTACAAGTCTCTGTAAGTGAAGCCGTAATTCTCTCTCTCTCTCTCTATCTCTCTCTCTCTCTCTCTCTCTCTCTCTCTCTCTCTCTCTCTCTCTCTCTCTCTCTGGAATCTACGCATCTGTCCCTTGTCTCAACGTATCTTTACGTATCTCCAACTCTGTCAGTATAAATATACTTTAGACGAGTCCATCTTGTGTAAAAGGGGAGAGCCCCACAACAATTATATTATATAATAGAAAGGAAGGAAGGAATTACATAATGAAGTATATACCAGATAAATAAATGTTAGAGAAAAAGAGCAAAGCAAAAGAATTCATTTTAAAAAGAATAATTGACAGAAGTAAAAGAGTGACAGAGAGCGAAAATAAAAAAGAACAAAGAAGGAAATGAAAAGAGTGAAAGAAAGAAAGAAAGAAAGAAAGAAAGAAAGAAGAGAAAAAGTACGAAAGAAAGGAGAAAACGCGAGTAAGGCAAAAGCTATAAAAAAGAAGAAATAAAGAGCGAACGAAAGAAATTAAGAAAAGAAAAAGTAAAAAAGAAAGAACAAAGACAGAATGAATTTTAAAAAAGCACAAGAATGTAAACATTTGGAAATGAGAATATCGAAAATGAAAGGACAAAAAAAAGATTTTTAGAAAAGAGAAAATGGAGGTTAATAGTAAATGAAAAAAGGCGGGAATTGAAAGACATACAGAAAAAAAAAAGAAGTAAAAAAAGCGACAGAACGAAAATAAAAAAAATCAGAAGGAATGAAAGTAGAAAGCAGGAAATAAATATTACAAAGAACGAATGAGAATGAATTAAAAGCTAAATGAAAGATAACAAAATAGAAAAAGTGGTAAGGAAAACTGAAAAAGAAATAATCAAATGAAAAGAATAAATGAATGAGAGAGAGAGAGAGAGAGAGAGAGAGAGAGAGAGAAACAAGAAAAACGCCACATGATGAGAAGGGAAGAGAAAAGACCGAAGAAAAAGAAAGAAAAACACATATACTGTCATCCCAACAGAAGAGAAAAAATATAAAACAAGCTAAAGCTAAAGAAAATAAGGAAAACCAGACAAAGGAACGACATCAGAAAGATTGTTAAATAATCCAAAAAGTAAATGAAAGACGCAAAAAAAAGAAAGATATTTTTTCCCAATAGAATCATACACGTACTTGTTTACAAAAAATAATCGTCAAAAATTGTAATGTTAAGAAACAATTCATATATATATATATATATATATATATATATATATATATATATGAACAAATAAATAACAGTTATTTTTTCAGGAAAAAAAGATATTTACAAAGATTTTTTTTCAGAAAATGACAAGGACCCACGACAAGTGGCAAAAAACTAGTCTAATTCACAAAGTATTAAACTCTAGCGTGAAGAAAGATTGACAAATCTGATTTCAAAAGACGGAAAACAACGAAAGACCAAAAAACGAGAGACAAAAAACAAAAACAAACAAAAGCAAAATATTCAAAAGAACTTTTTTAAAAAATATTTATATATTGTCTCCATATAATCGTCATAAATATGTTCAGCCCGATGGTTAAGCTTCAGGTTGGTTACCAAAGAGTCTCGATTTTTAATCTGATACATTTTTTTATATACAGTGTGTCTATAAACTTCGTGTGCACTTTCAAAAATTTATAATTTTATTTGTATTTGCGATAGAAATAATTTGTAAAAAGGATTAGAAAGAAGTAAATCTATATTTTTTAAGGTTTTCTTGAATTTTTATTTAAGTTTCCACATGTCCACCATCATAAGCAATAGAAAGGGTAATACGATTTTACAGTTGACGGAAAACATTTGCCAACTGATTTACAGTAATGCCTGAAATCACCTGAGTTATTTTAGCTATACTTAAAACTAGGTACATTAAACTTTATAACATTTTTACAGATTATTTCTATCGTAAATACAAATAAAGTTATAAATGTTTTAAAGTGCACACGAACTTTATGGACACCCTGCACATATTGAGTGTAATAGGTTTACGAAAACTGAACTTAACTATACTAGATGCGACTTATGCATTTACACATTATTCCTTTTATCATAAAATAATGTTGTGGTTTATGAACGTTTCAAGATTGATTATTATTTTTATTGAAACTATTCTGCATATATTTACAATTCAAAATCGCCGCCCTTCGCGCTCAGCATCGCGCTGAATCTCTGCTCACCTGAAATGCTCTTTCTTCACTACTCTTCGCTTTCAGCATCGCGCTGAATCTCTTCTCACCTGAAATGCTCTTCCTTCACTACACTTTGCTTTCAGCATAGCGCTTATTCTCTTCTTACCTGAAATGTTCTTTCTTCCCTACCCTTCGCTTTCAGCATCGCGCTTAATCTCCCCTCACCTGAAATGCTCTTTCTTCACTACCCTATGCTTTCAGCATAGCCCTTATTCTCTTCTTACCTGAAATGCTCTTTCTTCCCTACCCTTCGCTTTCAGCATCGCGCTTAATCTCTTCTCACCTGAAATGCTCTTTCTTCACTACCCTTTGCTTTCAGCATAGCGCTTAATCTCTTCTTACCTGAGATGCTCTTTCTTCCCTACCCTTCGCTTTCAGCATCGCTCTTAATCTCTTCTCACCTGAAATGCTCTTTCTTCACTACCCTTTGCTTTCAGCATAGCGCTGAATCTCTTCTCACCTGAAATGCTCTTTCTTCACTACCCTTTGCTTTCAGCATAGCGCTGTATCTCTTCTCACCTGAAATGCTATTTCTTCACTACTCTTTGCTTTCAGCATAGCGCTTATTCTCTTCTTACCTGAAATGCTCTTTCTTCACTACCCTTTGCTTTCAGCATAGCGCTTAATCTCTTCTCACCTGAAATGATCGTTCTTCCTTAACCTTCGCTTTCAGCATCGCGCTGAATCTCTTCTCACCTGAAATGCCCTTTCTTCACTACCCTTTGCTTTCAGCATCACGCTGAGTCTCTTCTCACCTGAAATGCTCTTTCTTCACTACCCTTTGCTTTCAGCATCGCGCTTAATCTCTTCTCAGCTGAAATGCTCTTTCTTCACTACCCTTTGCATTCAGCATAGCGCTTAATCTCTTCACACCTGAAATGCTCTTTCTTCACTACCCTTTGCTTTCAGCATAGCGCTTAATCTCTTCTCACCTGAAATGCTCTTTCTTCCCTAACCTTTGCTTTCAGAATCGCGCTCAATCTCTTCTCACCTGAAATGCTCTTTCTTCACTACACTTTGCTTTCAGCATAGCGCTTATTCTCTTCTTACCCGAAATGCTCTTTCTTCACTACCCTTCGCTTTCAGCATCGCGCTGAATCTCTTCTCACGAGAAATGCTCTTTCTTCACTACCCTTTGCTTTCAGCATAGCGCTTAATTTCTTCTCACCTGAAATGCTCTTTCTTCACTGCGCTTTGCTTTCAGCATCGCGCTGAATCTCTTCTCACCTGAAATGCTCTTTCTTCTCTAACCTTTGCTTTCAGCATAGCGCTTATTCTCTTCTTACCTGAAATGCTCTTTCTTCCCTACCCTTCGAATTTCAGCATCGCGCTGAATCTCTTCTCACCTGAAATGCTCTTTCTTCACTGCCCTTTGCTTTCAGCATCGCGATGAATCTCTTCTCACCTGAAATGCTCTTTCTTCAGTACCCTTCGCTTTAAGTATCGCGCTGAATCTCTTCTCAGCTGAAATGCTCTTTCTTCACTAACGTTTGCTTTCAGCATAGCACTTATTCTCTTCTTACCTGAAATGCTCTTTCTTCCCTACCCTTTGCTTTCACCATAGCGCTGAATCTCTTCTCACCTGAAATGCTCTTTCTTCCCTACCATTTGCTTTCAGCATAGTGCTTAATCTCTTCACACCTGAAATGTTCTTTCTTCACTACCCTTTGCTTTCAGCATCGCGCTGAGTCTCTTCTCACCTGAAATGCTCTTTCTTCACTAACGTTTGCTTTCAGCATAGCACTTATTCTCTTCTTACCTGAAATGCTCTTTCTTCACTACCCTTTGCTTTCAGCATAGCGCTTAATCTCTTCTCACCTGAAATGCTCTTTCTTCCCTACCCTTCGCTTTCAGCATCGCGCTGAATCTCTTCTCACCTGAAATGCCCTTTCTTCACTACCCTTTGCTTTCAGCATCGCGCTGAGTCTCTTCTCACCTGAAATGCTCTTTCTTCACTACGCTTCGCTTCAAGTATCGCGCTGAATCACTTCTCACCTGAAATGCTCTTTCTTCACTACCCTTTGCTTTCAGCATAGCGCTTAATCTCTTCTCACCTGAAATGCTCTTTCTTCCCTAACCTTTGCTTTCAGAATCACGCTCAATCTCTTCTCACCTGAAATGCTCTTTCTTCACTACACTTTGCTTTCAGCATAGCGCTTATTCTCTTCTTAAAGGAAATGCTCTTTCTTCACTACACTTCGCTTTCAGCATCGCGCTTAATCTCCCCTCACCTGAAATGCTCTTTCTTCACTACCCTATGCTTTCAGCATAGCGCTTATTCTCTTCTAACCTGAAATGCTCTTTCTTCCCTACCCTTCGCTTTCAGCATCGCTCTTAATCTCTTCTCACCTGAAATGCTCTTTATTCACTAACCTTTGCTTTCAGCATAGCGCTGTATCTCTTCTCACCTGAAATGCTATTTCTTCACTACTCTTTGCTTTCAGCATAGCGCTTATTCTCTTCTCACCTGAAATGCCCTTTCTTCACTACCCTTTGCTTTCAGCATCGCGCTGAGTCTCTTCTCACCTGAAATGCTCTTTCTTCACTACCCTTCGCTTTAAGTATCGCGCTGAATCTCTTCTCACCTGAAATGCTCTTTCTTCACTACCCTTTGCTTTCAGCATAGCGCTTAATTTCTTCACACCTGAAATGCTCTTTCTTCCCTAACCTTTGCTTTCAGAATCGCGCTCAATCTCTTCTCACCTGAAATGCTCTTTCTTCACTACACTTTGCTTTCAGCATAGCGCTTATTCTCTTCTTACCGGAAATGCTCTTTCTTCACTACCCTTCGCTTTCAGCATCGCGCTGAATCTCTTCTCACCAGAAATGCTCTTTCTTCACTACCCTTGCTTTCAGCATAGCGCATAATCTCTTCTCACCTGAAATGCTCTTTCTTCCCTACCCTTCGCTTTCAGCATCGCGCTGAATCTCTTCTCACCTGAAATGCGCTTTCTTCACTACACTTTGCATTCAGCATCGCGCTTAATCTCTTCTCACCTGAAATGCCCTTTCTTCACTACCCTTTGCTTTCAGCATCGCGCTGAGTCTCTTCTCACCTGAAATGCTCTTTCTTCACTACCCTTCGCTTTAAGTATCGCGCTGAATCACTTCTCACCTGAAATGCTCTTTCTTCACTACCCTTTGCTTTCAGCATAGCGCTTATCTCTTCTCACCTGAAATGCTCTTTCTTCCCTAACCTTTGCTTTCAGAATCACGCTCAATCTATTCTCACCTGAAATGCTCTTGCTTCACTACACTTTGCTTTCAGCATAGCGCTTATTCTCTTCTTACCGGAAATGCTCTTTCTTCACTACCCTTCGCTTTCAGCATCGCGCTGAATCTCTTCTCACCAGAAATGCTCTTTCTTCACTACCCATTGCTTTCAGCATAGCGCTTAATTTCTTCTCACCTGAAATGCGCTTTCTTCACTACACTTTGCTTTCAGCATCGCGCTGAATCTCTTCTCGCCAGAAATGCTCTTTCTTCACTACCCTTGCTTTCAGCATCGCGCTTAATCTCTTCTCACCTGAAATGCTCTTTCTTCACAACCCTTCGCTTTCAGCATCGCGCTTAATCTCTTCTCACCTGAAATTCTCTTTCTTCACAACCCTTTGCTTTCAGCATCGCGCTGAATCTCTTCTATCCTGAAATGCTCTTTCTTCACTACCCTTCGCTTTCAGCATCGCGCTTAATCTCTGTTCACCTGAAATGCTCTTTCTTCACTAACCTTTGCTTTCAGCATAGCGCTGTATCTCTTCTCACCTGAAATGCTCTTTCTTCACTACCCTATGCTTTCAGCATCGCGCTGAAACTCTTCTCACCTGAAATGCTCTTTCTTCACTACCCTTTGCTTTCAGCATCACGCTGAATCTCTTCTCACCTGAAATGCACTTTCGTCACTACCCTTTGCTTTAAGCATAGCGCTTAATCTCTTCTCACCTGAAATGCTCTATCTTCACTGCCTTTGCTTTCAGCATCGCGCTTAATCTCTTCTCACCTGAAATGCTCTTTTCTTCACTACCCTTTGCTTTCAGCATAGCGCTCAATCTCTTCTCAATTGAAATGCTCTTTCTTCCCTACCCTTTGCTTTCAGCATAGCGCTTAATCTCTTATCACCTGAAATGCTCTTTCTTCACTACCCTTTGCTTTCAGCATAGCGCTTAATCTCTTCTCACCTGAAATGCTCTTTCTTCCCTACCCTTCGCTTTCAGCATCGCGCTAAATCTCTTCTCACCTGAAATGCTCTTTCTTCACTACCCTTTGCTTTCAGCATCGCGCTGAATCTCTTCTATCCTGAAATGATCTTTCTTCACTACCCTTTGCTTTCAGCATAGCGCTTATTCTATTCTTACATGAAATGCTATTTCTTCACTACCCTTCGCTTTCAGAATCGCGCTTAATCACTTCTCACCCGAAATGCTCTTTCTTCACTACACTTTGCTTTCAGCATAGCGCTTGATCTCTTCTCACCTGAAATGCTCTTTCTTCCCTACCCTTTACTTTCAGCATAGCGCTTATTCTCTTCTTACCTGAAATGCTCTTTGTCCACTACCTTTCGCTTTCAGCATTGCGCTTGATCTCTTCTCACCTGAAATGCTCTTTTTTCACTAACCTTTGCTTTCAGCATAGCGCTGTATCTCTTCTCACCTGAAATGCTCTTTCTTCACTACCCTTTGCTTTCAGCATCGCGCTGAAACTCTTCTCACCTAAATGCTCTTTCTTCACTACCCTTTGCTTTCAGCATCGCGCTGAATCTCTTCTCACCTGAAATGCTCTTTCTTCACTACCCTTTGCTTTCAGCATCGCGCTGAATCTCTTCTCAATTTTAAATGCTCTTTCTTCACTACTCTTTGCTTTCAGCATAGCGCTTAATGTCTTCTCACCTGCAATGCTCTTTCTTCACTACCCTTCGCTTTCAGCATCGCGCTTAATCTCTTCTCACCTGAAATGCTCTTTTCTTCACTACCCTTTGCTTTCAGCATAGCGCTCAATCTCTTCTCAATTGAAATGCTCTTTCTTCCCTACCCTTTGCTTTCAGCATAGCGCTTAATCTCTTATCACCTGAAATGCTCTTTCTTCACTACCCTTTGCTTTCAGCATAGCGCTTAAACTCTTCTCACCTGAAATGCTCTTTCTTCACTACTCTTTGCTTTCAGCATAGCGCTTAATGTCTTCTCACCTGCAATGCTCTTTCTTCACTACCCTTCGCTTTCAGCATCGCGCTTAATCTCTTCTCACCTGAAATGCTCTTTTCTTCACTACACTTTGCTTTCAGCATAGTGCTTAATCTCTTCACACCTGAAATGCTCTTTCTTTACTACCCTTCTCTTTCAGCATCGCGCTTAATCTCTTCTCAACTGAAATGCTCTTTCTTCACTACCCTTTGCTTTACGCATCGCGCTTAATTACTTCTCTCCTGAAATGTTGTTTCTTCGCTATCCTTTGATTTCAGCATAGCACTTAATCTCTTCTCACCTGAAATGCTCTTTCTTCACTACCCTTTCCTTTCAGCGTCGCGCTTAATCTCTTCTCACCTGAAATGCTCTTTCTTCACTACCCTTTGCTTTCAGCATAGCGAAGTTTCTCTTCTCACCTGAAATACGCTTTCTTCACTACCCTTCGCTTTCAGCATCGCGCTGAATCTCTTCTCACCAGAAATGCTCTTTCTTCACTACCCTTTGCTTTCAGCATCGCGCTTAATCTCTTCTCACCTGAAATGCTCTTTCTTCACTACCCTTTGCTTTCAGCATCGCGCTGAATCTCTTCTATCCTGAAATGATCTATCTTCACTACCCTTCGCTTTCAGCATTGCGCTTAATCTCTTCTCACCTGAAATGCTCTTTCTTCACTAACCTTTGCTTTCAGCATAGCGCTGTATCTCTTCTCACCTGAAATGCTCTTTCTTCACTACCCTTTGCTTTCAGCATCGCGCTGAAACTCTTCTCACCTGAAATGCTCTTTCTTCACTACCCTTCGCTTTCAGCATCGCGCTTAATCTCTTCTCACCTGAAATGTTCTTTTCTTCACTACCCTTTGCTTTCAGCATAGCGCTCAATCTCTTCTCAATTGAAATGCTCTTTCTTCCCTACCCTTTGCTTTCAGCATTGCGCTTAATCTCTTATCACCTGAAATGCTCTTTCTTCACTACCCTTTGCTTTCAGCACAGCGCTTAAACTCTTCTCACCTGAAATGCTCTTTCTTCCCAACCCTTTGCTTTCACCATAGCCCTGAATCTCTTCTCACCTGAAATGCTCTTTCTTCCCTACCCTTTGCTTTCAGCATAGTGCTTAATCTCTTCACACCTGAAATGTTCTTTCTTCACTACCCTTCTCTTTCAGCATCGCGCTTAATCTCTTCTCAAATGAAATGCTCTTTCTTCACTACCCTTTGCTTTCAGCACGCGCTTAATCACTTCTCTCCTGAAATGCTGTTTCTTCACTATCCTTTGATTTCAGCATAGCGCTTAATCTATTCTCACCTGAAATGCTTTTTCTTCACTAGCCTTTGCTTTCAGCATAGCGCTTATTCTCTTCTTACCTGAAATGCTCTTTCTTCACTAGCCTTTGCTTTCAGCATAGCGCTTAACCTCTTCTCACCTGAAATGCTCTTTCTTCGCTACCCTTTGCTTTCAGCATAGCGCTGAATCTCTTCACACCTGAAATGCTCTTTCTTCACTACCCTGCTTTCAGCATAGCGTTTAAACTCTTCCCACCTGAAATGCTCTTTCTTTCCTATCCTTTACTTTCAGCATAGCGTTTAAACTCTTCCCACCTGAAATGCTCTTTCTTCACTACCCTTCTCTTTCAGCATCGCGCTTAATCTCTTCTCAACTGAAATGCTCTTTCTTCACTACCCTTTGCTTTCAGCATCGCTCTTAATCACTTCTCACCTGAAATGCTGTTTCTTCACTTTCCTTTGATTTCCGCATAGCGCTTAATCGCTTCTCACCTGAAATGCTCTTTCTTCACTAACCTTTGCTTTCATCATCGCGCTTAATCTCTTCTCACCTGAAATGGTATTTCTTCACTACCCTTTGCTTTCAGCATAGCGCTTAATCTCTGCACACCTGAAATGGTCTTTCTTCACTACCCTTTTCTTTCAGCATCGCGTTTAATCACTTCTCACCTTAAATTCTCTTTCTTCACTACCCTTTGCTTTCAGGATATCGCTTAATCTCTTCTCACCTGAACTGCTCTTTCTTCCCTACCCTTTGCTTTCAGCATCGCGCTTAATCTCTTCTCACCTGAAATGCTCTTTCTTCCCTACCCTTTGCTTTCAGCATCGACGTGAATCTCTTCACACCTGAAATGCTCTTTTTTCACGACCCTTTGCTTTCAGCATAACGTTTAATCTCTTCTCACCTGAAATGCTCTTCCTTCCCTACCCTTTGCTTTCAGCATAGCGCTGAATCTCTTCTCACCTGAAATGCTCTTTCTCCCCTACCCTTTGCTTTCAGCATAGTGCTTAATCTCTTCACACCTGAAATGCTCTTTCTTCACTACCCTTCTCTTTCAGCATCGCGCTTAATGTCTTCTCACCTGAAATGCTCTTTCTTCCCTACCCTTTGCTTTCTGCATAGCGCTTAATCTCTTCACACCTGAAATGCTCTTTCTTCACTACCATTTGTTTTCAGCATAGTGCTCAATCTCTTCTCACCTGAAATGCTCTTTCTTCACTACCCTTTGCTTTCAGCATAGCCCTTAATCTCTTCTCACCTGAAATGCTCTTTCTTCCCTACCCTATGCCTTCAGCATAGCGCTTAATCTCTTCTCACCTTAAATGCCCTTTCTTCCCTACCCTTTGCTTTCAGCATAGCGCTTAATCTCTTCACACCTGAAATGCTCTTTCTTCCCTACCCTTTGCTTTCAGCATAGCGCTTAATCTCGTCTCACCTGAAATGCTCTTTCTTCACTACCCTTTTTTTTTCAGCATAGCCCTTAATCTCTTCTCACCTGAAATGCTCTTTCTTCACTACCCTTTGCTTTCAGCATAGCGCTTAATCTCTTTTCACCTTAAATGCTCTTTCTTCCCTACCTTTTTTTGTAAATTCTAACACTGTCTGAAGAGCTTCTTTTAGATCTGAAACACTCGAGTATGAGTTACATGAAACACCGCTCTACAGTATCGGCCATTGTTGATGGCCACTTTGACTTTCCAGACATTCCACGGAATTGTCTCGGAAGTTAAGTCTTAACTAAAGCCATAGAAAATACCAAATGTGGTTAATAATCAGGATAGAACATTATAACTTCAACGATTGATGATAATCTCTGCTATTCCCATTCACTTTTTCGTCCATGAACACCAAGTGCTGTTTAGAAACATCGGAAACAACAGCCACACAATCCATATCACCAGTCGTTTTCAGTGGCTTAACATGCGTCCAGGAATGTTTCCTCTTTATCCTCTTTTTTAAAATAATTTCACCTCAAGAAACGTGGGGATGCATCTATTACGCATGGGGGTTACCGGGAGGAAACGAGAGAAACGATTGACTACATAGAGTATTGACGAAAGTATTAAAAATGAACGGGTTTCAACAAGATTGTGGTGAATTGGCGTAAGCTCTACTGTGTTGGGAGTTGACCTCAGTTTCCACACTGCTAAAGCCCGTCGTAAGGTGTGGTCTGTACTTGTGCGTACAATTTTTAGTATTTCTTGAATGCATGGACAAAAACATTCCTTCAATGAATATATTTGATTTTTTTCCATCAATTCGAGGTTTTCTTTCTACAACTAGAATTGTTCCTGCCGTCATGTGCTACATTTTTAAGATTTCGTTTTCAAGATCCTTTTTTATTTTGATAGTTTCTTGAAGATCTTACAGTCTGCCATGTCAATAAGAAGGGACATTTTGTTTTTGCTGTCTCTGATCTCAATATCTGGGCGAGTAACTTGGTTGTTTTGTCTGTGTATAATGTACCATAAAATTATTATAGGTCCTAATTCCATAATCGATCCTGGGTGGTGTTCATACCAGCAAGAGGACACGAAGGTGATCTCTTCTTCGCTTCAAGGACATCTGCAAAAGAGACATGATGGTGATGGACATGGACAACAAGAGGTAGGAATGCGTTGCCAGCGATCGCTCATTCTGGAGACGCAATTTACGTGGAGGGCTGTAGCGCGGAGAGGAAAAACAGAGGCTTGCAACCGGGGTGAAGCATGCTCAAAGGAAAGAACACATAGCGACGGCAGTGTAGAGCGTCTTCATGTGCATCAGTTGCAATCGAGATTGTCACTCTTGTGTGGGCCTGTATAGTCATAAAAGATGCTGCGCTGTCATCAACAGCTGAGGCATATATATATTTCTGGGCGCCACCCAACGACAAATGCCTTGATATTCTAATGAACTTTTTGTTAACTGAAGTATACTTCAGTTCATTTATCTAATAATTAGTTATGAATTAAAACAAATTACTGCGCATGTATTCAAGTTTTAAAATCCAACAATATTTTCAATTGCTATTAAATTTGAAAATGTATCTGACTATATTTCTGAGATGAGGCATTATGCACATTATTCGGACTATTATCCTCATCTTTGTCGCCATATTTATTACAACGTTTAGGCCGTTGTACGCTCCGGCGTTCTTCAGGTGGCTGGAATGTCGAACTGAACCCTTTAGTTCGCTCACTGGGGTAGACTGTTCTAGTTCCACGTGCCATGTGGATAAAGTCGCATGGCACAGTGGATAAAGGCGTTGATTAGATCCAATGACAGGACCCAAAGATTGTGAGTTCAATACCCGGTTAAGACATTGGAGAACATGCAGAGGGAAAATTAACAGGAGATAACTGATAATTGACATCCATTAAACGTGGCATGTGGAACTAAAACAGTCTAGCCCAGTGAGCGAAATAAAGGTTTCAGTTCAACATTCCAACCACCTGGTGATGGTCGGAGCGTACAACGGCCGAAACGTTGTAATAAATATGGTGACAAAGATGAGGATAATAGTCCGAATAATGTAAATAATGTTGAAAATGTATATGTTCTACTATGGAAAAGAATGACGATTTTCAATAATATATGCATAGTATTCTGAATGGACATTTTCAGTCGGTCAGTCATGGAATCGGGGAGAAAATGACATTCTGACCTATGGAAATAAAGGACGCACTGGGGAAAAGTTTGAAAACCCGCTGGTCGAGATGAACGAGAGGTCGTCAAAAATGTATTAGCACAGACCTACTAACACAAGAAATAAAATGCTTTTGTAAAAGCCTATAAGCGCAACTATTCTGACTAGAAATTATTTGAAAAGTTACCTGGAAACACGAATAAATTTTAGGAATTAAATAAAAGATGGAAATACAACAAAAAATCTTAAAGAATTTTCGTTGCTCTCCTAAAGACACACACACACACACACACACACACACACACACACACTGACAAATACACGCAGACACAGGGGGAGAGAGAGAGAGAGAGAGGGTCAGGTACATATACGTACATATACACGCACACTAAGCATAAAAATCCGAAACATAAAATTTATAAACATTTCTAACTTCAATATTTGATCTCAGTTCATAGCTATATATTTTCAATCTCTTTCTCTCTCTGTATTTATATATATATATATATAGGACGCACGGTGGAGTAATCGATATCGGCTTGGATTGAGGAAACGGAGGTCCAAGTTCGAATTCCAGTCGAATCCATTATATACACTTACGTGCTAATACCCTTGGGAAAGGTGTGAATCCTCTTCTTCTCCCTCCAGCTATGGGTAAATAGCAGGACAGACTGGGTTCTATAGCCTTGAATGCCAACTGGTCTAGGAGAAGGACAACTCTGAATTCAAACCCGGGTGGACGGGACTTTGTGATACCTGCCGCGTTGGTACTAAATTGTATTGGTTTATCTATTCCTTTGTACTCTGCTAGTTCTCGATATATCCCGCACAGGCTCGTATCACACCGCGCTACTCGTGAGCACCTAATAAATTCTGCCGTTTTCAGGACGAACTATTCTCCTGACAATTTTTTCTGTTATACACAGGGCGAGGACAAGACTCCACTTAGATATCTTGGAGTCTGTTATTATTAATATGCAACGTCCTGCTCTGTGTTGACAACAGAAAATGAAATATAGGTTAGTCCTGTTCCTGACTAGGAACATATTTAGTAATGATTTTGTATTCTTCTTTCCTCCCATATATGACTATTGCGTGATTTATGTTTTTAATACCAGTTGTTGATAATAATTTTTTTTTATCAGCATCTTTGTTTTATATGGCCGACGATTATGTTTCTGAGGAAGTGTCGGCCGAAAGGTGCCTAAAATCCTGTTCTTTAACGGCATACATTTCTATCTATTTTAATAATAAACAATATGATATTTTTTCTTTAAAGTTTTATATATTTATATATATATATATATATATATATATATATATATATATATATATATATATATATATATATATATATTTAAGGGTAGTGAATATGGGCTAGAATCCAAGAAAATGATATATATGTATATATATACATATGTGTGTGAATGTGTGTGCATGTGCGTGTATTTGTGCGTGTGCCTTCGTGTGTTTGTGTGTGTATGAATTAGGATCAAACATAATTTAGAATCTAAGAGAAGGAAAGGATAAGGAACAAATAAGTAACGTATATAAATTATAATATATATATATATATATATATATATATATATGTATATATATATATATATATATATATATATGTATATTTACACACACACACACAGAAGCACACACATATATATAAAAATGAATGTTGAAGTCAACACTCAGAGCAAGAAACAGCCTGTCGCCTCCTAGTATTGTTTTCAATGTTCATGTTTATATTTATATTTACATACGCTCTATCTCTTATATTAAGCACTTTATCCCACAAATATAGCACACCTTAAAACTATATTTCTTCATATATATATATATATATATATATATATATATATAGAGAGAGAGAGAGAGAGAGAGAGAGAGAGTGAGAGAGAGAGAGAGATAGATATACATATATATATATATATATATATATGCATGCGTACATATTATGGAATTCCTTCACGCATATATGGTTGTGTAGGTAATGTATAGAAATTATAATATACGTAATTTATAATATCGACAAATAAGAATGGAAATATACATAGATAAGTATTTGAGAAATCTTTTAGAAAAAAATGCTCCCTCCGGCTGTAATCGAACTTGCGGCTACCTTTGTCCGAGCAACCATCGTCAGATCTGACCAGCCGCGCAATATATATACTCATACACAGCACATGAAGGTTGCTTCGTGTATAAAACTCCGAGTCGTGCTAGCGGTGAGGGATAATATGTATATTTATAAATATACACTTAATAGCTCTGTTATATTACATCGAGCACTCTTTTATTAACACCAGTACTATATGTGTGATAGATCATATATATATATATATATATATATATATATATATATATATATATATATATATATATATATATATATATATATATATATATATATATATATATATATATAGAGAGAGAGAGAGAGAGAGAGAGAGAGAGAGAGAGAGAGAAAGAGAGAGAGAATAATACATTTCAGATGCATCAAGGAAGGTCTTCAGTAATGCACTGTCTTCATTGCCGATTTCGGGTTTTGCATCATATCGGCTCAAACGGCAACTCCGACCGGATTCCAAAAGATTCAGGCCGCCTCCTTGATAGCGTTGTGCTACGCACCTCGACATTGCAAAAAAAAAATTAAAATAATCAAGATATGGCTAGGATTCCGACCGTTTTTATTGATATACGTCAGTCAACATCAGCCAATGAAATAAAGACTTTTTACCCCTTCCCTCCTATATATTCTTGTCTTTTACTTCGTCTGGTTTTGATTCCCGCTACTTTCCCCGGGATTCATAACGAAGTAAGCTGGACTTGTTCTTGCAAAGTTCAATCCAGTTTTTATATATATATAAAGAGAGAGAGAGAAAGAGAGAGAGAGAGAGAGAGAGAGTGTGTGTGTGTGTGTGTGTGTGTGTGTGTGTGTGTGTGTGTGTGTGTGTAGATACATATATAGTTTTAAGTTATATAGAATTTATGTACAAAATTACACACTCTCTGAGATAAAGCGTGTGTGAGGTCAACAATGAGTGACGACAGTCTATTTATTACATGAACCCAATTTTCCAGCCATGTGCACTTGGTGATAGCCCTGCTATTTATATATGGGACATTATGCGTAAAAATATCGGTTATTCCAGGTGTATTGTCTTATCTTAACCATTCCTTGGATAGACAGCCACGTTTTTATGATAGAACTAATTATCGGCCAGAATGCAGTTATTTTATAGCTATAATATAGGGTAATTTTTTAAAAACTTTAACTCACTTTGTATTATTGATTACTTAGGATATTTTGTTTTTATTTTGTTTTGTTTTTTTAAGCATTTCACCCCAAGCAAGGCGAGAAGCCACTAGCACGTAAGCGGTTACAGAAGATTTGGAGCGAGAGCAGATAGGAGTGATAGAGGAAAGGATGAAGAGAAAGATAGTGGGTAAGATCAAGGCAACTGGAGATGTCGAATGTCGATTACATTTGAATAGTTGGAGATTATAGCTATCAGGGAAACAGGAATAGGGAAGGGAGTTCCACAGGCGAGAGGTGCGAGATATGAAGCTATTGGAGTAGAAGAGACTGCCACATTTAACAGTTTCAACTGTGAAACGGTGGGAACGGGATGCCATCCTCGTAGGACGCTTGAATTCATGAAGTCTGGGAACCAGCGAAAGCAGCTCATCGGGGCAATTACCGTGAAAGTATTTGTAAAAAAGACAGAGAGAGGCGACGACGCGTCTGTGGGGGAGCGTCTGTAGACGAGATGCCAGATCAGGGCCAATTACATTGCATATCCGTCTCTGGATCTTATCAAAAACTCCGAGGAATTATTCGCTTACATATCGGTTGTTATAAATGTATTCGTACAGTTTGTTTATTATTTATTTACTTAAAATGCTTATTTAGTCATTGTTTTTCTTCAGAATTCCTTTCGTATATTTTTTTACTTAACACTAGCATTGTTTAATTATCTGCTTTCTGTACATAGCATATATTTACATTTGCCTTGCTAATGTTTTACAAGGAATTCGTTTTTAATTTTAGATTTCTAAGTAGCGTAGAAAAAATTGTTACCGTGTCTACATTTATCATACCGTTTGTTTAGTAATTTGTGTTGGTCTGGCAAAGTCAGTACGATTGTTTCACTTCCAGACAGAGTTTACAGGTTTTACATTCATTGTTTTGTATATATATATATATATATATATATATATATATATATATATATATATATATATATATATATATACAATCTCCGAGTGACTACAATTCAGCCGAGTTTCGATCCTAGCTAGAGGCAACCGGATGTCTAGCCCAACTGATGAGCTGTGATACAGCGAAACAGTCTGTATGAGGATGACAATATCTATGCTCCTGAAAAATATATTTCGGTCGAGCTCTCTGAGGATGTGTGAAATTGTAAACTGCGACTATTCCTGCTAGTAATAAAAGACTTTTCGGTAAAGAGAATCGTGTTCTCTCAGTCACTATGTGTTTATCTAAAAATAAATACGCTTAAATTCACCTTCATCACTGCCCTGCACCAACGGCTTAGGGATAGAATTCCCGACTGACGCCAATTCAACCGGGTTTCGATACTAACTAGACGCAACCGGACGTCTAGCTACACTGATGAGCTTGTTTAAATTGGGGAATGCTGCCATAATTCATACCTTCAGTTTATCTTTGGTGTTAAAAGAAGTTTTTTTCTTTGTGTCTCGCTCAACTTCTCACCCACACATAATAATTAAGCGGAGTTTTGTTACCAGATGAAAAGGGTGATGTGATCGCAGAATTGTCTGACAGCCATGACCGAGTTGACCTGCTTGTGTTCAATGTTGCAGAGCCCTGTAGTGTTTTCCAGCAGCCACCCTCTTGACCGGGGACAGGACTACCTCAACAAGTACTTTGATATATGCCCCCGTGTTGAGTCCGAGGCTCTCACTAACAAATTCGGGAGTTCTTTTCTTATCAGAATCATCAGAGAGAAAGATTTCCGAGCTAACGTACCTTTGTACTCACCATTAGACACATCCAACTCTTACCGAATCCTCCGTACTGACACCTAAACACTCTGAAATGTTCGTCTTAGAGCTTCCGGACAGGTAGAACAGTATGCTGTTTCCAAATTTCTGGCGGAATGAATTATGTCATGATGCTCTATTTATCACCGATGGTGCCCAATCGATCCTACGATATTGCGCAGTCGATAAAATTAAAAACAAACAATGCGCATGCGCGAAATTAAAAAAAATAATATAATTTCAATTTACCCATCGCAACACTCCTACATTTGCAAAACTACCATATCACCCATAAATATATACAAATATATTATATATATATGTGTGTGTGTGTGTGCTTGTGTGCTGTGTTGTGTGTGGAACTGCTATATTTATAGTTACATATGAAAAGAGCTTAATACTGTGGTTAGGAACATATATCGCCTATACAAAGGTTGAAATTGCCAGACACTAAGTGTTGTTTTCAGGCTAGATTTTATGATGATCTGTTAATTTTATCTGTTTCTCTCTCTCGCCTTCTCCCTTATTCTCTCCTCTCTCTCTCACTCACTCTCTCTCACTCTCTCTCTCTCTCTCTCTATATATATATACATATATATATATATATATATATATATATAAATATATGTGTGTGTGTGTGTGTGTGTTTGTGTGGAAAAATTATCCTTCTCGGATTTCTGAATTGTAATAATACCATTTTTTATTATTCGTCCTTAATCAAATGGAACTGATATTGAATTTAGTTATTTTGGGACATAATTTAATTCATTTCATTTCCTTGATTAGCGAATTTATTTTCGTCTTCTTTTGATCGATTCAAAACCTGTGAATATGTTATTAAATTTCAAGTAATTGTTTAGACGCCATGATAAGGAAAATATCTGTAATAGGCCATTGAACTGTCTCCTTCTACTTACACACCCACATACACACAACCCAAATCCAGACACAGACAGACACACACACACACACACACACATTATATATATATATATATATATATATATATATATATATATATATATATATATATATATATATATATACTCAATCTGCCTGAAATTATTCCGAAAATCACATAATCCTCTATCATACGAATTTGCTATGAACAATCTTTAATGAATAATTTACGCCTCAAAACAAAGCTTAGTTAACATTTTATATAGATTCTGCATGTCTGATAAACTGCGAATCCAGAAAACCAATTTTACTTTAAAAATCATGTAATAAAATTATCCATAATTGATCAACACCTATAATATTACAATAAATTGCACAACGCCTGTAATAGTACAAAACAAAAAGAATAGGATAACTCTTTGAAGCATTTATATATTAAACCAGTGAGCCCCTCATTAATAGTCCGATATCTATAATCCATGGATATTTTTAATTTTTTACTTCAGTAGTGGTTTCATTTCTCCCATAGCCCCGTTTTACTGATGTATGCTTCCTTTACATAATTTCATCTTTACAATTGAGCATAAATCGTTTAAAATATGACAACATTTGTTAAAAACTAATAGGAAGTATTGATGTTTATCTGATTTGCATAAAAATTCCAGACGGACTTAATATATATATATATAATTATTTTTAATAATATGTGGAAATCTCCACCCTTTACCTGAAGACGATCGCGAAACCAGAAACACGTGTTGCAAAATTATGAAAAATAAAGGATAATATTTTTTTCAAAAATCCACAATACAACCCAAAAAGTTTGCGGTATCTTTCTTCTTTTTAATATATATATATATATATATATATATATATATATATATATGTATATATATATATATATATGTATATATATATATATATATGTATATATATATATATATATATATATATGTATATATATATATATATATGTATATATATATATATATATATATATATATATATTTAAAACACAGAGTGTATAAAAAATACGTTTGAAAAAAATACTTTTACAAAATTTGAGTGCGTGTTCCTCCCATCAAACAATTACATATATATAAAATATAATGTTGATATACTTGAACGTTATCTTCAAGCATATTATATATATATATATATATATATATATATATATATATATATATATATATAGTCATCTGCAGACAGACTGTTTCGCTGTATCACAGCTCATCACTTTTGGTACTCATCCGGTCGCTTCAAGCCGAGACCGAAACCACATTGCGTTGGTATCAGTCGGAAATTCTAACCTCTAGACTATCGGCGAGAGAAATGCGAAATTTTTCGTATTCTTATTTTTTCATAAACATACCTCTGACCTAGAAAACACAATATAATTTCCTTTATGTTATCAAATCTATGCAACAAAAGATAACATACAATTATATTTGATTTTATTCATTTTTATGGAGTTCTTGTCTCTTATCAGGCATCTTTTCGATACTGTTTGACTAAAATGTATGTGAAAATGTTTTCGACAAACTCATGAACTTCTTTTTCATTCAGTAAGGTTATCTCCAGACAGGTGTTTTTTTTTTTTTACCATTAACAAGTCATTTGCTGCTCCAGTTAACCACATATTATGGATCTTTCTTTAGATCAGCTGCCAATTTTACCTTAATGAACATATCACCTGCCATCAAGACAGGTGCAAATAGTTGTACCTACGGCATAGATATCGAGTTGAGAACTGATTAAATCGTGAAGGTAGTCTATGAAAATCTCGAAACAACGTAGATGGAAGCATATGCCCTGAGGCACACATGTATTAATGCTATAAAAGTGTGGCAATTCAAGCTACTTCCATTTTGTAAATTATCAGTAAGATTAAAACAGTTCCAGAAATACCATATCTGTTCTGGTTATTAGAAAAAATGTTTCATTTTTGCCAATATTCTAAATTGGCACATATTTTTCTCCATCACTTTTATGCCTTTACAAATACGGTTCATAATTTGCTTTTTAATTTGCTTGAATTTTAACACTTTTTACACATATGACGCTGGAGTGCAAAGTCGACTATAATGAGCATATTCGAGACTTGCTTCTTTTCACATTTAAGGATCCAACATTATCAAACCTGCTTTATATATTCGTAATGTGAGAAGGAGCTGTTACAGAAAGACCTTCACAGAAATGGTTTTCATTCTTTAAGAATGTGACACTCGACCGCAAATATTATCACATTGCTGACAGACATTTTCAATTCACAGAGGAGCGATTGAACAAACTCGTCCAAGAGAATCCTCGCCAATCCACCCGGGAATTAAGCCCGATTTAACTGCTTTCATAATCCCGCCACCATCACCCGATTTGTTCAAATTGTTTAATGAATAATAAGATGAAAATAAAAGTAAAATACGAACGAATTTATCTGAGAAGACAATATTAATGATCTCAAAGAACCTCAAAGAAAAATGATAACATTAAATATATATTTATATGTAACTAGCAGCATGGCTCGGCGTTGCCCGTGCTTGATTCAAAAATCGTACGACTCATACAGCAATCGCTATCACTTGACTTAAAATATGTTTGCCCTTCCTTGCCTTTAAAGGAGTGCCCTTTGCCGTGCTGATGTTGCTACATGCCTTACTTCTTGCCTATCTCACACTGCGAATTTTTTCTAAGATCTAAACTAAACATTAAATCTGTTACGTAAAAAGAACTAAACAAAATGAACACAAAACGATCAGCTTTAAAAAAGGACTCCTAACTGGAAAAACACAATGAAAAAAGAATGTTAACAACAATACTTTTTCACACCCAAACCAGTTCTCCGAAATCAGAATCAACGTTGAGTTTAAGCAAGCGAATGAGCCAATTGGAGTAAATTGCCATGCAGATTTAAATTTTTCCCACTTGTTACGAATGCAGCTATCGATTTTTTGCATGCCAGTTAACATTCGTGTCAGTCTGCTGTTAGCTCTCACGCCGGCCAATAGAATCTTCCTGCCTATTCGTGGCAGCCGGCTATACTGTACTATATAGGCTCTCACTCTGGCCCTTAGAAGATGGCCGCAAACTACATGAAAACTGCCGTAGAAGCATGAACAAATCGATTATTTCCACTATCGATGGGATTTGGGAAATGCAAAGTCGGTCTTCGCCTTGTTACTAACTTGGAGAATGTGCATGTAAATTTTGGTGCAAATCCGTCTAAAATCGCGACTGTGCATTCGTTAAACACACACACACATCCTGCCTTTTATAGATAGAGATTGAATTATGAAAATATTACACGTTTTAGAGGGTTTTTTTTAGATTAAGGGACGTAAATACATTTTTTAAACAATATTTAAATAAAATCGAAGCACATTATTAATTGTTTTATTTATCATAGAGAACTGATGACTTAAATATTTTAACTGTAAATTTCAGATTTGAAATATAGCATATACATTAGCGGTAATAACTGGTATTCAGTTATTAATGCAATTATTCTTATCGAATGTCCTTTAGAGTAATGATTCAGAAAATGAGGAAATGATGAATTCAAAATAGATTTGTATTAAGCTATATTAAATCTAATTCAATGATTATTGTCCCACTTATATTACTATATCATTATCTTACTTCATCCATGTCTGTATCATCCATATAAAAACTGTTTCGCTGTATCGCAGCTCATCATCGTGTCTTGACATTCAATTGCTCCAAGTAATATGGCATCAGTCAGAGACTCTACCCTAAGCTATCGGCGCACAGCAGAAAAAAAAGTGATCTTTTAACGTATTACATAAATATTGTGTATAAAGGTTAAACTTGCAGCCAGAGCACTCAATTCATAAGTAGAGCTATGCTATATATGTATGTATATATATATGTATGTATATATATATATATATATATATATATATATATATATATATATATATATATATATATATATATATAGCTCTACTTAAGAATTGAGCGCTCTGCGCGATATATATATAATATATATATAAAGCCATATATATATAAAGCTATATATATGAATATATAATGAAATATATATATAAATATATATAAATGAAAACATAAAGTTATATATATATATATATATATATATATATAATGTATAGAAATAAAAATACATTATTTCTTAAAGAATATCTGAACGCAGACAAAGTAATTCTGACTAACGCGCAGAGATGAAATTGGTTCTTGATAATGATTACGAATTTCAAATGTACTTGAACACAAATAACAACATTTGAACTCTCATCAGTTTTAGCCAAAAATTCAAGTAAAATATTCAATACCTTATTCGAAAATTGGAAAAATATATCCTTCAACCGTACTATTTAATTAAACCTGTTTATATATATATATATATATATATATATATATATATATATATATCCTGGTATGATGAGAACGAATAGAGTAAAATTCCAACGTTCGTATTATTTAAAAAGAGGACTCAAAACAGAGTAGAGCAATATTATTTATTTTAGGACATTAAACCGAAAACATGTAAATATCGCTACAAAAAAAAGACAGTAACCATTTTCAAAGGTATTTACATTTTATAGTTATGGATATTAATAGATCCAACCAAATATTTGTTAAATATGATAAAACTACTACGCATAGATAAGCATTGGACACGACTGCAATTGTGTAGCGATTTTACATGTCTGCAATATAATATCCTAATCCCCAAACAGAATAAAAAATGTTTTTCTTTTTTACAGATAATCAACAAATCTTAATTAATATATATATTCATTAATAAAAAACTTTATTGAACAAAACTCCAACTTATACACACACACATATATATATATATATATATATATATATATATATATATATATATATATATATATATATATATATATATATATATATCGTATGAATAAAAGCTATATCTTCAAATAAGATAGAAGGTTACAATGTAAAATAAACTGAGTGTTCAATGCTAAAATCGACATTGTCTTAATATAACATAATATTATAACATATATAATGTAAATATCAATATTATAATGAGTATAATATGATAATATTATCAGTAGCGAAATCACTTTGTTTTATTAATAACTTTGTTTTATTAATAACAATCATCAAGACAATCAAAATATCTGAGGCGAAAAAATATAATGCAAATCGAAATATGCAGGATGCTACTGGATTTTACCAAATAGAAAATATTTTCCATGTCTGATGACGACCGGAAGAAACGTCGAAAGTACTTGCCTATTTAAGGAAGACTGAATACAGTATACAATTTTGAAAAAAACAAGGATCATAACATTCATCGAGTGGTTAGTGGGTTAATGCATCTTTAAAATTTAGTTAGCGAAGTGAATTCGACATGTTATATCATTAACTTTACTTATTTACTTTTGTATGAACGAGTCATTGTAATATATATATATATATATATATATATATATATATATATATATATATATATATATACATATATATATATATATATGAATGAAGAAATATAGTCTTAAGTTGTGCTATATTTATGGGATAAAGTGCTCAATATCAGAGATAGAGCGTGTGTAAATATAAAAGTGAACATAGAAGTCAACACTTAGAGGCGACAGTCTGTTTCATGCTAGATGCAATCGTCAGGCTACGAGTGCTGTTATTTTTCTCGGCTACTTGTATATACGGGTGAGTGGTGCATTGTGGGTAGTCTATTTTGCTGGTTATTTACCGGAAGTCGTGTATTTGTTTATTTATTTATTTGGGTTAAATTATTTTGCTTGTTTTTATTTATTTATATTTTTATTTTTATTTCTTATCTTATATATTTATTTATTTATTTTTATTTTGATCGGTGTTTTTTACTAACGAAGTAAAAATTTATTTATATAGCGTATTTAATAGTTTTGTTTTTGTTTGGCAAGATAATTAAAGCTATTTGTTCAATTTTGGGGTTGATTGTTGTAGTTTGTTCTAACTATTATTTTGGCGGGAACAGTTTTTAATTTGTTTATTACTTCATGTATTTATTTGGATTGATTATCTTTATTTTTTTTCTAACGGCTAATTTATCGGTATCGGTTGTTAGTTTATTTATTTGGATGTATTTAGATCAATTTATTTTACTTGTTATTTATTTGTTACACTATATATTTTCTCGTTTTGGTTTTTCGATTTTTAAGTATATTATTTTTTTATTTTTCTTCATTTTTTATCGTTATATAACAGTTATAGCTATTTTTCGACCGATTTTTGGTTTGATTTAACTAACTAATATTTTGGTCATAATAGTTTGCTAATTTGTTTATTCTTTATTTATTTATTGATTTTGTTTCTTATTTTTTATTGTATTTCGTCTATTTTTACAGGTGTGATTTGGTAATTTGTCTGGATTCATTTATTTTGCTTATTTTATTGTCATTTTGTTTATTTATTGTTTCCGTTTTCGATTTTTATGCAACGTAGTAAAAATTTGTTTTTATGTCTGAATTTTGAGATGAGCTAGGATCTTTTATTTAATACTTTATTTTGGTCTGGGAAGGTAATGATAGCTTTTTTTCCTCCAAGCAAAGTTTGCAAGTTTTTGAATGGTTGTTGTAGGCTGATGATCTTTTCCTTATTTTCCAAGATATTTTTGGTGTGTTGTGCGGTTTGAAATTTTAAGGATTGTCCATATTTATTTTTATTATATTGCTCTGTTACTTACATTGAGCCCTCTTTGGATTAATGTCCTCCTTGGAATTATCCCTACCATTTACCATGTATTTTCTATGTATTTTTCTATGTCATATCAATATTGAGGGTTACAAATTCTCTCTCTCTCTCTCTCTCTCTCTCTCTCTCTCTCTCTCTCACACACACACACACATATATATATGGCAGATAATTCATTTCGAATACTGCCGAAAGCGCATATTTTCCTATAAGATTCAAGCCGCTAGACGAAAATTTACTGTTTAAGAAATAAACAGTGTGTCTACGAGCATCCGCTAAAAATAATGTTTACTTAATACATATATATATATATATATATATATATATATATATATATATATATGAAGAAATATAGTCTTAAGGTGTGCTATATTTATGGGAGAGTGCTCAATATCAGACATAGAGCGTGTGTAAATATAAAAGTGAACATAGAAGGCAACACTTAGAGGCGACAGTCTGTTTCATGCTAGATGCAATCGTCAAGCCTGACGATTGCACCTAGCAATAAACAGACTGTCGCCTCTATGTGTTGACTTCTATGTTCACTTTTATATATATATATATATATATAGATAGATAGATAGATAGATAGATAGATAGATAGATAGATAGATAGATAGATAGATAGATTGTATGACGATAGCAAATTAATACAAATTGTGGTAGAAGGAAAGGGGGAGAAACGAGCTGATCTGGCTCAAGATGTTTGCTTCAGGGAAGACCCTATATCTGGCTACGGGATTCTGCCTTACGAGCAAGAGCATACAGTCATAGCTCTCAGCCAATTTCGCCAATTTAAACAGGGAGACCGTCCAGAAGAGATGCAGGAGATTTCGAATTCGACTGGAGGCCGTATGTGAATCCAATGGTGATTTTATTGAATATATTTAATCTTTAGTATTGAAAGAGATTTTTTGTGCAATTTAGGTAAATATATCTGTTAAAATGAGATGTCAGTCATTTTATCCATCTCACACGCACGTGTGTGTGCGTATGTGTCTGTGTGTATGGGCGTGTATTTGTGTGTGTGAAAACATTGATTTAAATTGTGCTATATTTATATGTTAAAATGCTCGCTATCAGGGACATTATATATATATATATGTATATATATATAATATATATATATATATATATATATATATATATATATATTTAGATATATATATATTATGCAGTGTTACATGAGAACAGGCACATACCCACTACAAAACTGTACATCATGTTTCAACGTTAAAAAAAACGAAAACTTTTTTAACGTTTCATCAGGTGGGGAATCAAGATGCATAATAAATATTTACGGCTCTACTTTGTATTGAGCTCTGTTTTAAATTAATGTTTTGAACGCTGAAATCTTACTCCTCTTTCTTTTACATTTGGATATAAATATATCTACACACATATATATATATATATATATATATATATATATATATATTCTCATTTTCAATTGTACATTTTCGATTATGTTTATAATAAAATAATAAGATGAACTTGATTTTTTCTCGTGCGATTTGCACACTAATATTTAATTTTATCTCTTTCATGCCGATAGAAATTAAATTATAAAGCATACAGTTTACTGGATAGCATCTACGCAATTCCATCAGCCTTTAATTAGAGATCGTGATCAAAATGCTATTTAGACACTAGACGCAAATTCATTGTAATTACTTGATATTTCCTGGCATCCTAAATCTGTCTGAAATGACACAATGAAATTTTATATATATATATATATATATATATATATATATATATATATATATATATATATATATATATATATATATATATACGTGTGTGTGTGTGTGTTCTATTTGTTTAAAGAAGACACACCAACTGACATATTCCCAAATCGAAAGGCGAAAAACCTGTAACTGAATATCAATTCTCTAAATTCAAATAAGCATTACGCCAACGTTGTTTTCATTTCTGATCTAATTATCGCCCATTTAGTTAACACTTTGTTGGTTTCATGCAAAATTCAAACAATATATTCGCTTAAAACATATTTACTATAAATTCTATATATAAATATCTACCGATATTTTAATTACTGTCGCTTACGTTTCGCTGCCGAAACTGGTGCAAGCAGATATAGATTCACAGAAATCGCCAATTACAAAACCACTCATTGCTTAACAGACAATTCTAACTTTCTATTGCCTGTCTCGTATACTTTAGGTTAATAAATGGTTTCCCTGGGGCAAAACAATCATGCAGTTCGATTCCTATCGGGGACACAATATTTCTTTAGTAGGGCATCTTAATTTAGGCTGTTTTAAAAAACTAAAACATCAGGTATAGCAACACAAACATATAGCCAGTATATATATATATATATATATATATATATATATATATATATATATATATATATATATATATATATATATATATATATATGTTTATGAATGTGATTTGTGATCTTTGGTTTCACACTGTTGAGATCCTCAGACAAACTCAAGGTTTGTCTGAGGATCGTAAAATCGTGAAACCAAGGGTTACAAGCTCACATTCATACAACTAAGCACGTTAGCTCTATCACTGATATTGGGCGCTTTTTAATAACTACCGCACATATATAATATTTAAATAACATATATATTTATAGATCACACACACATACATACATATATATATATATATAAATGTATATATATATTCCACACTCACAAACACACACACAAACATACATATATATATATATATATATATATATATATATATATATATATATATATATATATAAAAATAACCGAGAAAGAAATATATATAAATAGCCGAGAAAAATAACTGCATTCGTGGCCCGACGATTGCATCTAGCATGAAACAGACTGTCGTCTGTAATTGTTGACTTCTATGTTCACTTTTATATTTACACACGCTCTATCTCTGATATTGAGCACTTTATCCCATAAATATAGCACACTTTAAGACTATATTTCTTCATATATATATATATATATATATATATATATGTATGTGTGTATATATATATATATATATATATATATATATATATATATATATATATATATATATATTAATTATAGTTCACCCAATGCAAGTCCCAAGCGCCACTCGTGGTAGAAGGCTACTTAGTCTGATGGTAATTGAGGTAGTAGATAGACTATTATGCAATTGATTAGCATAGATACCGTTTGACCTTGCATTTAAAGACACTAAGATTTTAATTTTCAGGGAGTTCTTCCACAAATTAACAATCCTGAAGAAGAAGAGAATGGCGATAGTTAACAGCCCTGAAAACGGGATGGCTGTGAATGTCGAAGCCGAGGAAACTAAGGAATGTAACACTTCGAATACCTTCCATAATAATAGCGATAATGTTTTGCCTGTACGATAACGTTTTCAGTGTGGGGAATGATTCATCACCCTCATAGACGCAAAAGCCTTTGAACTCTACCAAAAACTAAAGCAGTTAACGTGAATTTGTAACACAATGTTAATTCTCAAAATAGAAATAAGTATATCAATCATATGATTTTTTTATTTTCTCATCTCATTATCTGACGTTGTCTTTACACCTTGTGAGACTCATGTGAATTTCTCAACTAAAACACGTTATCTATCATTTTCATATACAAATATATATATATATCTGTTGAAATATATAGAAATATAGGAAAGAACACGTTAAGTTAATAATCCGAAGTTCTTTAGTATTTTTGTTTTTATTTTTAAAAAAAAACAGTCCTCTATAAGTAGAGCCTAAAATAAAATTATTGTTTCATCGTTACATAAGTGTTCTCATGTTTCAAAAACAGGAGCTAAAAACTTAAATTTAATTATAAAAATTTCGCTTGAAGATGAAACAGAGCTTGATACTTTAATTCAATTTAATTTTTATAATTAAATTGAAGGTTTTAGCTCCTGTTTTTGAAAACTGAGAACTCTTATGTCGCGATGGAATCATATTTTTTTAAATTAAAGGTATATATATATATATATATATATATATATATATATATATATATATATATTATCAGCAACGTTTACATTACACATGTCGGATTCAAGCTCTATTGCACAGCATTTAAAAACATTCTTGTCTATATCCACGTTTTAGATAAATATTAATTGACAATCCTTGAAGTGTTCTATATAAAAAAATGCAGCCAACACTAAAGAAGATTAATTATGGGTATAGCAACAGTGTGTGCCATTACCCTTGAACCTGATACATGATAATCAGTTGTTTCTGCATTTTGAACTAACCGAATTTTTTTAGTATGTGTGCTTGATAATTTCTAGGTAACAAGCATTAGTCCTGTGCAGCAAGGACAAAACCTTCGGATTCAGCTTTTAACCCTGCACTAAGTAGCCACAAATGGGTACGGGGTGTGTCTACATCAACTTGTTTGATATGGGCAGAGTATTGACCGTGAAGCAGTTCATCATCATTATTATTATTATTATTATTACTATTATTATTATTATTATTACCTCTTCTGTCTGCGGTTTTTCGTTTTTAATCCGAGATCTTGCATTATGGATGTTCTTCATCGTTGTACGACCACAAAACACCTTTCTCAGAATACTTGCTGAGCCAAGTAATGCTGACTTGGAGCATTGTTGAATGTAGAATAAATGGTTTTAAAAGTTTCAAATTAATTAACGATCCTTCGCTAGGGGTAAACGCTATTACATAAGCTAGAATGACCAATCAAAATACAAGTATACATTTATTCTACATTTATTCTACATTTATTCTACATTCAACACCATCACTTGATAAGAAACCAGAAGTGTTGAAACAAAATGGCTATTTTTGTAGTGATTTTATAACATTTATGTTATAATATTTAAATAAATAATTATATCTGCTCTACTCTGTATTGAGCACTCTTTTAAGAATAATAATTGTTGGTTATTGGAATTTATTCCGTATATACCAATCCTATACTAGGGTATATATATATATATATATATATATATATATATATATATATATATATATATATATATATATTAACTGATTTAAAAATATGGTCCATTCGATACACAGGAATTACCATGTTTCAAAACCCAGACACTAAGAATTTCAAATTTAATTATTTAATTAAATTAAAAGCACTAGTTGTTTCATTTTCAAGCGAATTATGAAATCACTTAATTTATACCATTCATGTTATGTAAATTTACATTGAGCACTGTTTTGTAAAAATAAAAATATCAATAGGAACACCGGATTATATATCTTACTCTTCTTTCTTTTTATTATAATATATATATATATATATATATATATATATATATATATAAATATAGGTAACTATACTCGTGTCGAAAAACCTTCGAACTCTTGATTTAACAACAGCCAAATCAATCACGAAGGAAAAGAAGGTTTTAAAAAAAGAAAGAGCCAGGAACATGAAAGTCTGTCGAAAATAATCGCACAGATACAGGTTCAAGGCCCAAAGAAAAAAACCCCGATACGAGTAAACCACTAACTAAAGAGCTCAATACAAGCGTAGAGCAAACCTAGTCAAACCTAATGAGCCAGACACACCTACCAAGGTTTCACTTAGGCAGATCGTCAGGGTCGGCCAGCCGACCCTGACGATCTGCCTAAGTGAAACCTTGGTAGGTGTGTCTGGCTCATTAGGTTTGACTATATATATATATATATATATATATATATATATATATATATATATATATAAGGTAATATGGTCTTAAGATGTGCTATATTTATGGGATAAAGTGCTCAATATCAGAGATAGAGCGTGTGTAAATATAAAATGAACATAGAACTCAACACGACAGTCTGTTTCATGCTAGATACAATCGTCAGAACATCTGAGCTGGTATTTTTTCGGCTATTTATATATATGCGTCAGTGGTGCATTGTCGGTAGTCTATTTTGGCGGTTATTGTTACTGGAAGTCGTTTATTTGTTTATTTATTTATTTGGGTTAAATTATTTTTCCTTGTTTTTATTTATTTTTATTTTTTATTTTTATTTCTTATCTTATATATTTGTTCTATTTTTATTTTGATCGGTGTTTTTATTAACGTAGTAAATTTTTTTAATTAGCTTATTTAATAGTTTTGTTTTTGTTTGGGAAAATAATTAAACTATTTGTTCAATTTTGGAGTTGATTGTAGTAGTTTGTTCTAATTATTATTTTGGCGGGAACAGTTTTTAACTGCAGTATAAAGAACGAATGTCCCTTAAATGGTAATTGTTTACAAAACAACGCTATATACCAAGCTACGTTAAAATCACCAGATAATGAAGAAAATGTATACATAGGAGTAACTGAAGAACCCTGAAATCAATGAAATTATGTACATAAACCATCTTTCACAAATAGTAAATATGCGAACAGCACAATGCTTTTTAAGTATATCTGGGAAATTAAAAACAAAATGCACACCACGCCAAAAATATCTTGTAAAATAAGGAAAAGATCATCAGCCTACAACAACCAATCAAAACTTGCAAACTTTGCTTGGAGGAAAAAAAGCTATCATTACCTTCCCAGACCAAAATAAATTATTAAATAAAAGATCCTAGCTCATCTCAAAATGCAGACATGAAAACAAATTTTTACTACGTTACTTAAAAATCGTAAACAGAAAACATTAATAAATAAATAAACAAAATGACAGTAAAATAAGCAAAATAAATTAATCAAAACTAATTACCAAATCACACCTGCAAAAATAGACGAAATACAATAAAAAATAAGAAACAAAATCAATAAATAAAGTAAATAATAAACAAATTAGCAAACTATTATGACCAAAATATTAGTTAGACTATAAAAATCAAACCAAAAATTGGACGAAAAAAATAGCTATAACTGTTATATAAAAAATAACCGCCAAAATAGACTACCCACAATGCACTACTGACCTGTATATATAAATAGCCGAGAAAAATAACATCACTACTGGCCTGACGATTGCATCTAGCATGAAACACACTGTCGCCTCTAAGTGTTGACTTCTATGTTCACTTTTATATTTATATATATATATATATTTATATATATATATATATATATATATATATATATATATATATATATATATATATATATATATATATATAATGACAATATTGGTAATCAGTATGGATATTTCCAAAAGGATATATAAATCCAAGAAGAGTTCTATGTTAGAGACAGAACAATAATTAGTTTTATAAAAACACGAACCCTTAAAATACCATGAATTGTTATTTATTTCATTAAGGTCATAAAATTGACCTCAACTTTTCAGATCTCGTAATACAAATAAAAATAGATAAGTTTTCTCCAGACCACAACAAACAAATTTACGTAAATATTCAAATCTACCTTTTTGTGTAAGGGGAGGAAAAAAGGTGTATATCTAAGCTTGTGGAAGGGGAGGAGATGAAACTTATAGTATGCATTCAGAAAGAGGGGGAAAATTGAGAAAATATTTGAAAATTGAACGTGAGAGGAAAGATATTATTTTTATAAACTGACATTGTGAGCTGTAGACGTAGGGACCTAATTTAGATACATGTTACGGAAAGAAATGTGGTCATTTAAAAATACATAAAAAGAAAAAGAAAAGTAAAGGACAAATAAATGATAGCGGATTCAATGAAAGTTGGAAATTTGGTGATACTTTTGTGTGCAATCGTGGACTATCTTAGTCGATTTTAAATAAATCTCATTTTCACTTCTTTGAATTAAGAATCCAGTCACATGCTATGAAGTAATAATCATTTTTTATATATCGGTCATGTGAGTATTAGTACGCTTTGGCTAGCCAATTTATGATCAATATCATAACTGCAGATGGAAAGGAAAAGTATTTAAGCGTCAATACTTATAAAAAATAGAAATAAATAAAAAGAAAATATATTTACACGTCGCTTCTGTTCGATAATTTAAATTTCTGTATTAGCCATCGTATCATAATCCTATTTTTTTTAATTTTCGGTTCCATGAGATCAAATTGGCAGCTGACCACAAAATGGCCTATAATCTGTTAACTGGACCAAGAAATATTTATTTGAATGCATACTGCTTCCTTGTTAAATTCTGAGATAACCTTTTTTTAGTTCCCACCAGCATGGTTGATGCAACCACAGAGGTGTGTCAATCATTGCACTTTCTGTTTTCTGATGGGGAAGTTGGTTTACTGTGTCTGTGCTTCTGCTATACATTTAATTCTTGATAAAATCCAAAAAATAATATGCAATGTTATTGGTCCTGATCTGGCATCTTAGCTTCAGGTCCTCCTCCTAACGTCGTAACGTAGCATTCCTGTGACTTTTCCAAAAACATTTCCATGGTAATTGTTCGAACTGATTTTCCACTTTCGTAGATAGGTGTTCTGGATTTAAGCGAAGAACATGTTTGGTGGTAAGTTTTCCTCATTTTACAGTTGAAGTGACTTGTTATTAGCGCAAGTTTTATGCTAACAGCTTATTTTCTCGCAATGCCCGCTTGAGTTGAATTTCTGCTTATTTATTATTTTCTCTTATTAATATAGATATATATATTTTTACATATACTTCCACATTCAGTAAACACTTGCATCTTAATGGGTTTATTGATTTCCTTGGAGTGTAATGATTATATATATATATATATATGTATATATATATATAGAGAGAGAGGGGGAGAGAGAGTGTGTGTGTTTGACTGTTTC
>OZ038492.1:6584957-6627457 GCA_964036315.1 Acanthosepion esculentum | reverse complement strand
TTCGTCAATTAAATATATTTGATGAAATCGACATGATAATCATATAAACTAATTAATATTTTGAATGAAGTAAATAGACTTCGAATATTTTCCAAAACCTTATCAATTACATACACACACACATAATTCTTTCGTTTTCACGAAGAGACTTTTAATTATACACGAATATATATATATATATATTCATATATATACATATATATTCGTGTATAATTAATATATATATATATATATATATATATATATATATATATATATATATATATATATATATATATATATATATATATATATATATATATGCAAGCATACATATTTCTGCTGACATATGTGTGTGCCAAAGTGTGATTGGTTGAGCTCTTGATGACGTCAAAGGCGAAGCGAAATCCATTGGTTTCTTTCTTTCTATTTTTTTTCCTCTCATTTTCAATAGGACACAGACTGCAGTCCTACGTATTTTTGTGTACTTTTTCTAAATCAACAATAGTTTTGATATTCAATAAATATTTCCAGATGAACAGAGAATCGATATTCTAAACTGGTTCGTGTCCCAAATAAAAAAAAGTATTTTTACGGTTCTATAGATATTTACTAAATAAATGGTAAAGTTATATGTATATTTGGATCTGTTTTATCTGTATTCGTATGTATATAAGGTATACCCATACAAAAGATATCTCTCTTGTTTTCCCTTTCTCTGTCCCTCTCTCTGTCGCATCTATCTATCACAGTTTGTTCATATCTATCTATCTATCTATCTATCTATCTATCTATCTATCTATCTATCTATCTACCTATCAGTTTGTTCATATCTATCTACATGGGTGCGATGGGTAAATTGTCGCCATTTCATATTTTTAATTTCGCGCATGCATGTTGTTTTTCTTTTATTTTTATTTTGTCGACTGCACAGTATAGTAGGATCATTTGGATACCGTCTATGCGAGGAAGAGCACAATAAATAATTTCTCTAAATTTTGAAACGGTATGCTGTATCGCTTGGCACCGGAAGCTCTAATACGAACATTTCACAGCATTTGAGTGTCAATATGTGGCCAGTGTAGAGGATTAGGAAAGACTTGGATAGTCTAATGGTCATTATTAAGGTGTTTATGTCCAATTCAAAAATGTATATATATATATATATATATATATATATATATATATATATATATATATATATATATATATATTGGAAATGGGAAATATTCTGCCACATTTCTCAGATTTACACACGGTCTATTTGTTATACTGTCTTTTGCTTATGTGCTTTTATAGTTGGTACTTTTGTGGTCACGTGATACTGTTCCCAACTAGAAGGAATGAGGATATAACAGGAAAAAAAAACTCGATTATACATAAAAAATGACGTAGTGTTTTTAACTTTAATTTAAGATTTAAAATTCTGGTGTCACATGTTTCTAAAAGCACAGCCTAGCCGATTTCATTCATTTTGTCACCGCTCTCGTTTTTTGTCTTTGGTATTGTCACTGTCGATTCTAAGTATATATTGCATGTTATAATTACAATGATTTATTATTTAAATATTCAACGTTACTGTAGTAATGGTTTCAACATTTTTAACAGAACAACTGCTGTTATAATGCGCGATAAATAGTATTAGAAACTAACAAAAAAACTATAAAAGCTATAAGAATATGAATGAAGTCGGCTCGGCTGCAAATGTAGACACGTTGAATGTTAGTAATTTAATATTTCTATTTAAAGTTAAGCGTTGCTACATTTTTTGCATTTCTCACCATTTGGGAAGCGACGAATGTGAACATTTTTATTCCAACGCGCACATATAGCGGACGTAACAGCAAAATTGACCAAATCATATAAAGGGATAATTTTGCCATCCAACAAAACGTGTAATATCTAAAAAAAAAAAAACAAAAAAAAAAAACATTACACTAATTGAATTTCTTTTTTCCGGGTCTTCACATAAGTCGTTTAGTCATCTTGACACCATTTGTCGTAAGAGTCACTTAAAAAAAACTATGTGTTATTCAGCTAGAAAGAGAACAGTTTAAAATCCTATGTGTCAGCCCCAATGTCTTCCCAAATGAGCAATTGTTATAGTGAAAGACACCTTGTCTAGATAATAGATTCTCCCATCTATTATAAGTAGGAGTCAGTAGTAGTCTAGGGAAAAAAGTAGTCAGCGACCACAACTCGATTACTCTGCGTAACACTTTATTACAAGTTCCTATCGTTTCTGTACGTTTAACCTATTTAGGACGCATTTAGTCCGAATACAGTTTCTATTGTGGAAATAACTCCACAACAGCAATGGTGAGAGGAAAATATTCAGGCCTTCAGTAATGATAGCAACATTCTAACTGAACCTTCCATCTTTACAGTCTATTCAAGAAGCATCAAGAGAACGGTGAATAAGTTTAAAAAGAAGAAATAGTAGAGAGGAAAACTATCAGGAGGTCACAACAGGAAGAGGGATCATCATTTCCACATAGAGCTGAATATTTTAATTAGAAAAGATCCACTCAATCTGTAAGACGTTTAGCATATGAGAGAGGAGTGTCACCTATGACAATGACAGTACAAAAAGCAGTGAACAAAAAATAAATTGAAAATGAAATCGAACGGGAAGCCTGTGACGCAACTTGTTACTCCAGGACAGAAATTTAGAAGTTTAGAGGGGGTAAGGATCATCTTGAATAAGTTGGAAAATGATCCTGGAATATACATGTATATATGTGCGTCATTAGAAACGACAGACAAGGTACTATAATTAAGATTTTATTGAATCTTTCATGTGTTAGAATCTCATCCACCTATAAAAAAAAATTAAAATAATGGAAGTCTTATTAATACAAAAGAAAAAGACTGTACTTAATGATATTAATTAAAAGTGCGGCCACAATGTGATTTGTTCGGAAAATAAAACATCTCTGTAACACAAAAAACATATACACAACGCACACACTCAATGGAACTGAATACATAAAATCAGCCTTGATAATGGCTAAAAGTATAATCGAAAGCGCTCGGAATTATAGAACATTTCGACAGTTTCTAACAACTCTGTGTCCAAAAAAGAAAACACTTGTTCGAACACATGAAAAATTAAGTAAAAAGCTTAATCATAGTCATTTGTCGTTTTCAATGAAACAAACATTAATGAAGGATTGCTGCATAAATGCAGAATAATATATATATATATATATATAAGTGTATATATATATATATATATATATATATATATATATATATATATGATTGTATATATATATATATATATGATTGTATATATATATAATTGTATATATATATATGTATATATATGATTGTATATATATATATAATTGTATATATATATATAATTGTATATATATATATATGATTGTATATATATATATATATATATAATTGTATATATATATATGTATGATTGTATATATATATATATATAATTGTATATATATATAATTGTATATATATATATATATATATATATATATATATATATATATATATATATATATATATGAAGAAATATAGTCTTAAAGTGTGCTATATTTATGGGATAAAGTGCTCAATATCAGAGATAGAGCGTGTGTAAATATAAAAATGAACATAGAAGTTAACACTTAGAGGCGACAGTCTGTGTCATGCTAGATGCAATCGTCTGGCCTGACGATTGCATCTAGCATGAAACAGACTGTCGCCTCTAAATGTTGACTTCTATGTTCACTTTTATATATATATATATATATATATATATATATATATATATATATATATATATATATTGTTTTATTTTCCATAAAATTCCCTCCTTGCATCCATGACATTCTCAATATCATTCTGTAGAACCTCATCACTGTTATCTCAAATCTCCACTTCTGAGGTATTTGTCTAGTATTCCCTCTTATACAGGAGGATTGATGTTAGATAGCATTTCAGCAGTCAGTAATTTTCGTTCTTATTGTTTCTTATTTTAAAAAAAAATGCCCTCAAGATTTCTCCTTGAAGTTCGATATACGTTGTCTTTATATTAATTGGTTATTAAACAGAGATTATTTCGTGTACACATATTCTACTTGGATTTTGCAAGGGTAAACTTCACATTAAGAAAAATAGATATCTATGGAAAGGAAGCTAGAATAATCCAGTATACTGGGAGCAAGCCGCCTACATGCAGATCGACATTAATTGAGCAGTAACAAAAAATAAGCCAAAATGTGTCTACTCTCCAGATTTGTTCAAACTCTACAGTGACCAAGCTGGTAACCCTGTCACGATTTATTACAAATAGGTGATTTCTTAACAATATAAATTGCGCATATGACGCTCTGTCCATGGTTAGAAGGGAAAGAAAACTACAGGACCACTAAGTCAGTGTATTAAAAGATAGCCAAAAAAATCAGGAATAATCAAAAACTATATGCCAGAAATATGTTTATTAACAAGAGAAAAAGATGAGAGTTTATATTTTTTTTTACGGTAACGTTCGCCTGTACAAAACCCGGGGAGTGCACTTGAGGTAGAGGGCTACGTTAAGGTGTTAGTGTATATGGATAGGAGAGGTAAATAACGATTAAATCTAGACTTGAACATGGTAAGATTGTAGTGATTTGGGAAACATCCTCTTGAGAGTCTGTTCCACGAAGCAGCGTTTCGCGGAGAAAAGCTGTTCAACGGAGATGCCAGCAACAAGCAAGTACCACAAGGTTTAAACAGACAATGAAAAATATGATAACGAAATCCGACCACGAATTGGACCGTTGAAAGAAGCATCTCAAAAACTAATTAAGATGCTGAGAAACGGCGAATTTTCAACAGAAACAAATAAACATTTGATAGATTTTTATATAATACTCATCCTGTCGTATGAAGAAAATTGTTCGCAAACAGATTTTCGAAAACAATTATACGAAAAACATTAATTCGTATTATAAATTTTCAGAATGAAAATCGAAAGGCCACTTATTATCCGAAATTCTATAATTCCCCATGTATAATACGCATTTTTTTTAAAGTAATAAGGAACATCAGGTATACAAAATACATTTTTTTTAAATTGCTGTAAATTCAAATAAGAATTATCATAAAACTAAATTAGAATAATAATATTCTCTGTTTAAAACCATTTTTTAAATAAGAGTTAGAAAGACTGGCTGTAATGAAATTGGAGAAGTACAATACTTAGGATTTGATTACCAAACAACAGGTGCGTATTATGTATGAGAAGAAGCATTTTCCCATAATTTCAGCACAATTTTAAGGGTGCGTATTATGGATGAAAGCGCACTATAAATGGGATATTACGGTAACTATATTTGACATACGTATGTGGCCGTGCTTTCAAAGAGTCAATGCTGATCTACCTAGAACTAATAACGCTCTTGAAGGATGACATAAGGCTTTTAACAGCAAGTCGCACCGTATCATCTCACAATTCTTAGACGCTCTTAAAAGAGAAGAGTACTTGAAAGAAATTCATATTGCAAAAGTAAGAGCAGGTTGCCAAAATATCTTGAGTACCAAGAAAGACCGCGACGTAAATGGTAAACTTTAAAAATTAGTGGCATCCTTTAACAAGTACTCTTCATCACTGCGTCTAGTATCATATAAGTTAAGGTTATGTGGATTTTGTCTTACTAAATTGTTTTATTAAGGACCTTTGCATTTCGAATAATTATCATTTGTGTATTTCTTCTTTTAATTTTTACATTTTTATTACAATAAAGAACTTTTGCATTTCGAATAATTATCATTTAATATAATTGTCCTTTCGCTTAATTTTCATTCAAACAATTTCAGCCAGTTATGTGCCATGCGTGATACACGCTTAGGCGATCATGTATTTTTCGATACATAACTAACAAGGCAGATTTTAACTTGGCCCCCGCGTCTAGTTATTTGGTCGAACTCGCTGCCTCCGGGTAGTGAGGAACTCGGACGAGGCTCAGCCGAAGGGCAGAGTCTCGTTCGGGGAAGTAGACTGTCCCTGAACCCGTTTTTACGGGTTCCAATAGGGAATATTTTTGGCCGAGCCTACGAGCTCGGAAAATCCACATTAAACCCGGCCTTTGCCACATGTAACCCTTGTGGGGGCGGGGGGCTAAATATTACTAACCAGGCAGATTTTTCCCCGCAGTAGTTTGCCATTTCTTTCTGCAAAAGACCAGTTGCCAAACAAGGAGAAGGCTTATATTTAATTATCAGTAAGAGGTAGCTGAAGGTTCTGGGACGCATAATGAGGAAGGGAGGGTCTGGAGAATCTGATACTCACGGGTCGAATAGAGGGAAAGAGAGACAAGGGAAAACAACGCGTGACATACCTGGTGGACATAAGCAAGTGGAAGACAGAATGTGATTTGGGGAGGAAGCAGAGGGAAGGAACTTGTTGAGAGCTGCAAGATATAGAAAGAGTTGGAGAGCCATGATCGCCTATGTCCTGAAAGAATATGGCCCATGAAGAAAAAAAGACTAGGTTGGCATCTTGCTCTCGCCCTTTCACATTCGAAACGACTAAATGCAGCCATCTCTTCTACTCCAACAGCTTCTTATCTCGCACTTCCCGACTGTGGAACTTCCTTCCTATCAATTGCTTCGTTGATAGCTATAATGTTCAAATATTTAAATGTAATGTCAATCGACATCTTCTGATGCCTTGAACTTGAGCCATGTCGTTCTCTTTATCTTTTTCCCCAACACCCCACTTTATTCTTACTCTCTGTAACCCTTTGCGTTCTAGTGGCGCTCCAACCTTGCTTGGGCGTGTGTTTTTGCCGTCCTGGGTATGACGATAAACTACATCCACCTCCTGGGTAAGAGGATAAACTATGTCTAACAGTAAGGCCTCTGATCAGGAGGTTTTGAGGAGCGTGGAACCACCTCTTAATTGCTGGAATTCCCAGGTCCACCCTGACCCGAGGTGGTAGCACCTGTTAGGGTCCCAGCTATGGGAAAATAGTTAGCCCCGAAACTGGATTCAAAACACTATGCAAGTTGTAAAAATAGGTTTTAATGCCAGAAATACTTTGTAAAAAAAATATTTATCAGCAATAATTTTTTTCAGTATTTACATTATTCGGACTATTGTCCTCATCTTTGTCGCCATATTTGTCACAACGTTTCGGCCGTTGTACGCTCCGACCTTCTTCAGGTGGTTGGAATTTCGAACCGAACCCTTTATTTCGATCACTGGGGTAGACTGTTCTAGTTCCACGAGCCATGTTTGATGGATGTCAGTTATCAGTTATCTCCTGGTAATTTTCCCTCTGAAAGTTCTCCACTGCCTGAACCGGGTATTGAACTCACACTCTTTGGGTCTGTTACTGGATCTAACCAACGCCTTTATCCACTGTGCCATGTGTCCTTGGGGAAAAAATAATGCATATTTGAAGGAAAAATAATACCAGAAATGGATTTTTGACATAAGAAAATATTACCAGGAAAAAAATGTCGGCATTAAATGACCCATTGAGGTTGATATGCCGTAAAACAGACCAAACCAAACCAAACCAAACTTGGGGTGGTTTGCTTAAAAAAAAAAAAAAAACAAGAGTGAAGGGAATATAAAAGAGTTTAACGTCTGCTTCATTGAAATGGAAAATGTTGTACCTCTTACTTCTTTGAATAACGACCAGCGTTCATATTTATGATTCTTAATGCATTACTCTGTTAGTGAGTTTTTTAAGCTCAAATATTTATCAATGGGATACGGGAATTTTTACGGACATTTTATTCACCATGAGATTATTCAAGCATTAACTTAAGAATTAAGATTCTTCATAAAATTCAAATATAAAAACCGTGAAATTTTAACATGTATTTCCAATTATTTAATATTATTCTAGCCATGAATACATTCCAATATTCACTGAAGCGGATGAATTTATAAAAGGAGACTTGTTTCTTTTATTGGAAATAATAAAATAAAAAAAATATTCATATTTTCAAATTATAATCAAGGATTACTTAATAATCAGACTATTCCAGCATTCATATTTTTTCGAAATTATGCTTATATTATATTATATATTTGTATAAAGAAATGTTAGAAAAAAATCATATCGTATTTTCTCTGAGACTCGCTTTCACATCAGAAGATTCATTTATCAAATGTCTACCTCTTCCAATTCTAACTACAAGTACTCTGCAGATTTAAGTTCTACCTACTTAGATATAGATATATCGAACGATCTAACAGTTATACGTTCTCCTTTTGGTCACTGATATTAATGCGTGCTATACATAGTAATGGTAATCCCTGAGCTATGGATAAAATAGAAATCTCGCACTGAGTCTGTACCTGCCACTCTTCAGCCACGGAAAGTTAATCCTTCAGATAAAATCCGTCAAATTTAGTTCGGAAACTGAATACTCTGTATTCCAATGGATCGAACTTAACTACCAAATATTGTCTATTGATCTTTCCATGCATAATTCTGGTTTCTTTTTAAATCTTGATACAGATTTAAATTTCATAAAAAACTTAAATATTGCAGTCTTAAAACATCGTGAACTACAGAAAATCTCACATGTAACAAAAGTCAAATGTAAACTTCTGTCATCATTTCGATATATCGGGCAATGGTATATCTGTCACAGATATGAGATAGTTCTCTTCAACGGGGTTAGACGTTCTGCTGTCTCGGCCCAATAGTTAAAGAGGTTGCTGATCCAATCTCCTGGTAGCAAAGCGATGTTTCGGAAATCGACCATACTGATCAGAGAATGTTTAGTTTTATATTTTCCCACTTCATTACATTACCCTACCGCAGTTTGATTGTTACATTCGCCACGTTCTCCTTCGTCATTACGTAGCAAAGAAATCCCAACTGTCTTTTTATAATTATGAATATGTGACATTTTTCTCCTTTTTTTCTTAAGACATTTTCGTTGCTTACATGTTCCGTCCATTTTATTCTCGAGCCTCTTCACCTGTAAGGAAATTGCCCAGTATTTATTGTTATATAGGCGGATTAATACTACCTAATAGTTCAGTACTATTTTCTTTGTTTTTGACAAATATGACAAATGATTGAAGGACTCAAATTATGTAATCTCTTCCTAGCCTATGCTCTGCACATATGCGAACACGATGAAAGTGATGGAGCAGCTATAACGCGTCCATAAAAGATTTTGTCGAAAAGTGTACAGCGTTTGGTAATAGTGAAATGTTAGTTCTCCAAGCAACGTAAGGTCATATACAACAAACCTAACAGAAAAAAGTATTGGAAGACGGATGTTTTGTTTTATTCCTCCGAAAATATTGAAACTAACTTTACACTAACTAATGATTATATTTGTCCCAAACGTTTTGATACGGAATACATTCTCTAATGAAAACCAAATTCAAGAATTCATTGAAAAATTCTTCGCGTCAAACTTAAGGAATTTTACTCTCTTGAAGAGCTGCTTGATAACTGATTAATTGACTGATTGATTAGTTTTCTACTTTTTAACAACCCTTTGCTGATTATTTAAAGCCAGTGTATGAGAATTTGGGGTGGGGTAATAATTATTTACTGATACAAGTTTTACTAATTAACTCATACCTGGGAGGGAAGACAAGGATTCATACAATTCCAAAGTGTATTTGGGCGTAAATAAATTTATCAAAGCCAATGGGAATTAAAATTCGGATCTCCATTTTACAATTCCAAGCCATTATCAATTACACCACTCGCACATCCAAGCTTAAGGCACATGGCATTATTTTTTCGATTCATCCAAACGTAATTACTAATTAGAAACAAAATTCTTGTTTTGTTTCTCCCGCGGCAATGTATCACTGATGGTGAAACACATAGTTATGACATATAAGTTTCGTTTGATTTCGTTTGCCTTACGGCATATCAAGCTCAATGGGTTAGTTAATGCCGACAAGATTTTTACTGCTGCAAATATTTTCTTTTTCAAAAATGTATTGCTAGTAATATTTTTTAAATGTATTGCTTGTAATAATTCTTTTCTTTAAAAATTCATTGCTGGTATTAACCTTTTACAAAGAATGTATTACTGGCTCTTAAAACCTAGTTTGGGGGTCAACTATTTTCCCATAGTTGGACCCTAATAGGTGCTACCACCCCGGTTCAGGGTGGACCTAGGAACACCATCAATGAAGAGGTGGTTCCACGCTCCTCAAAACCTGATAGAGAGGTCTTGCTGTTGGATGTAGTTTATCGTCTTACCCAGGACGTGGATCTAGTTTATTGTTTTACCCTGACCGTATGACATTGGTAGTCATCGTTGAAGTAAGAATAATCTTAAAGAAAATAATAAAAAAATCATCTCCAACTTGTGTTTCAATAATAAGTAAGATTCAAGATGCATTTTTACAAAAATAAATTATGGTCTGGAATTTGGCTGAAAACATACAATGATCCCAACCTAAAACCTCAGATTTTAAGAATTGTTAAATACTAATTATTTCTAATACCGCAGTGTATTGTGATTTTCGATGCATTGCTTAGATGTGGCACATGGACAAAAGTTTAGGAGCCTCCAATGATAAGTTAACTCATTATTCTGTTGTAACTCATTATTCTGTTGCTAAGCATTACACCACGTCAAAGTGCCCTAATACCTCAGTGTATTGATCAGTTATAAATAAATTTAGTATCGGTGATGAGGAAATTAAACATTGATTTGGCTTTATCCGTCTATATCTCTGAGATGAGGTATTATGATTACTTACATTATTTACAAAATTCAGACTATTATCCTCAGCTTCATTGTCATATTCACAACGTTTCTGCCGTTGTACGCTGCGGCCTTCTTCAGATAATGAAGGTGAAATAATAGAGTGCATCACTAGAAAATACGAAAACTTAAGGAATCAGCACATATGCTACGCCACAAAAATCTCCTGAACCGAACAAGCATAGAAATGAAAACAATATGGAAACTAGTAATACAGAGTGCTAGAGAAAAGCAATGAATAACAACAAAAATTGGAATATAAGCTCTGGTAAAAAAATAAAATAATAATAACGGAAATATTGCTATATGAGCACCGGTTAAAATGATTGCTGAGTCCTTAGGTTTATAAGTCCAAATATTCAAACTGAAATATACTCAAGGCCACATGATCCAGTGGATAAAGCCTTTGGTTAGATCCGGTGTCAGTTCAATACCAGGCCACAGGAGTAGTGAACCAAACTTGGAGAGCTGAGTTAAAGGGAAATAACCGAGACACCAGGAAGAGGCATGGCATGTGGAAATAAAACAATCTGACCCGGTCGATGAAATAAAGGGTTCGGATCGAAATTCCAATCACCTGAAGAATGCCGGAGAACACAACAGCCGAAATATTGTGAATATGGTAATGAAGATGAGAATAACAATCCGAATAATGAAAATAATGTAAATAATAGATTTAGTTATACAAGGCTTCCGTTTTTGTTTTGATTTTGGAAATGAACTTTTGCTATTGAGCATATTCTCTAGAATGCTTTTTTAATCAATCCGCCCGAGCAAGGCCAAATGTCACTAAGGTGAAAAAGGCTGCTAGCAATGCGAGAATGAAAACATTTTAGAAGGAACCGGAAACCGGATCCTACATACGGAAGAATGAATAAGCCCCTACTTCCGTTCAAAAGATCTACTCCAGGCGAACTTATCTACTCCTATTTAGAAGAAAAATAATTAGTAAATAAAGGTTTCAGTGTTCAGAGAGAGATACGTTAGAAGTATAGAATTTTTTTTTCTTCTGTATGTAATTAAATCAAACGTATTTATTGAAAGTAACTAATAATAACAAAACAAAAGTAATTGAAACAAAGCAAATTCAGTCGCCCAATGATGACAATTCCAGAACAACGTAACTATAAACAATTTTTCTATCCTCTGCCAGCCGCTATGATGGAGAAAGCATTACCTCGAACCGTCGCCAGTGAGACACGCTGCAAGAGCCACTCCGTTTCGCGAGGCTCGTTCCTTAATCGAGACGCAATCGCGCCAATCCTCCGAAGGAACACCATCGAACGAGGGCCAATAACCCCCGAAGTCTTCACTGCCACAGGAGTAAAAAAAATCTATCAGCAAGAGAAGAATATTTAGCTATTCTTTTTATCTCTGCGTCTCGGGCGACGAACCCCGGCTCAACTGATCAAATTACCGGCCAAAAATGTATCTGCACAGGTCGCATCCCAAATCAACGACTTAATTGAAATAGACATTCGAAGGAACCGAAAACTAAAGCCCAGACAAAGATAAAGCTCTACTCTTGTTCAGAAAACTAGGGAGAAGTGTGAGATGGTCGCTAGGTGACCATATCTACTCATTGTGGAGAAAAACCCAGGTATTTAAATGTGTGTACTTGTTAGCATTTTTATAATGTTACTATTATAGTTATAGGAATTAGTAAAGAGTCACGATTTCTCACGGAAATGAACACGGTGTATAAAAATGGAACGGAAGAATTACTTCATTAGTATAATTTGCCTGAGAAACACCCACTGCAGTTATGGCTGCAGCGCATCTGTTTCCCATACAAATGTAATCGACTCGTGATATTGATTATCACTGTATAAGTTTAGCGTCACAAATTATCGAACTTACTATCTCTGAGATAATCTTGCAGACCGTTTATTTAAATAGACATAAATCTGATGATAATATACGCATTGTATGCCATGGCTTTACAATACGGTTAATTTAGTCAGTCGGGTACAAAGTAATATTTGGGGAAAATATGTTTGCTAATATGATGCCTAGTATTCTGAAAAACTTCTTGGCTCAGGGGGTTTTGAGAAGAGACGCCATGCAGTTTTCTCCAGTTAAAAAAAGAGTCCGATCGCTTACATATCAACTATCAGGATGTGGGGTGGGGTGTGATCGTCGTTCAGTGCAAAATCGCCAAGGAGGTAGGCACTCGGCCAAGTAAGATCGCTGTCAAACGAGTTCATCCGATATATTCGAGGACCTTCCAAAATCGGCTCACCGCATGAGATTTTTCATCGCTGATCAGTCGAGTAAACTGAGGGCATTAAGGCCGAAACTCGGCAAACACAAATGAGGTTATGCACTGCACAAATTTCAATACCTCAGTTTTTGAAAACAAGATCATTTCACGAATTACAACCGCAAGCACTCGATTACCTACCAATTACCATAAACAATTCTGAGATTTGATACAAATATCTTTAATTTCCCAGCACATTGGCAAGAATTTATTCGCATATTAGACTAAATTATTTTAAATTAAATTTTCGCAGATCATGGACGTAATTCGCTCCCAGGGGAGGGATTTTTGAGTTTCAGTTGTGGGTGAGAAAATCTTTTAATTTTTCTTGATTTTTTATTTACAGAAATGTGTTCATTGAATTACAATACGGTGGCATTTTGTTGAAGTTTTTGTTTATTGAAGTTTAATATAGTAACAACACAAAGACTCATTTGACGGAATAAATTGTATTTTATTGTGATGGATGGTTAAATACGAGAGAGTAGATAGGAGGTTTTTATTTTATATACGTATTAATTTAATTTAATATATTTATTTAATAATTACTTATCAATCTATATATAATATTCTGTGATTTCTGTCAGTCTGTCCGTCAAATAGTCTAAAGTAGTCATGCATTTAACTATCGAAACCAAATTTTGGCGAGAAGTGGAAACTGGTAACTGTCTACAATGTACAGTTGGTTTAACTAGGGTTCGTTGCTTAGTACAATAAATTTGCGTTAATATTTTTCGAAAAAATATTTTTTTATTATTTAATGTAAAATATATTCCCACTATTTTAATAACACTTTAATAATTAGAATAACAAATACTTAATTAATAAAAATAAAATATTGTTTTTTGCATATATTTTCTTTAAGATGTTATAAATACAAGAATCCAGTTTCCAGTTCGCCCTGAGTTTGCAAGACCTCTAACAAAATCACAAGGCAAAACGCTTGAAAAAGGTGACATTTGACTCTAGAAATAAATATTTACGAAGAGCCAGTTGTATGCTGCATGGTCAAGAGTAAGAAATTCTAAAGAATTCATTCTTCGCTACTAAACAGAAAAAAAAATTCTTAAAAATATATATATTTTAAATACAATAGACTACGAAATGCTCCTGGAATATAATAAGTATTGTGCTTCACATTATAAATATATATCTCCATACATACACACACACATATATATATATATATATATATATATATATATATATATATATATATATATATATATATATATATATATATATATTATATATACATATATATATATATGAATCGCTTAAAAGTAAACCCGAAAAACTAATAAGATAAAATAAAAATAATATACAAACGATTTAAAGCAGAAATCGAGAGAAAAAACACTATAAATACACTATGTACGTGTTATGATTCCGCTTAAAATATACAAAATGCGAAAAGTTCGTATAAATATTAAGTTTTAAAAAAAAAGCAAAAGAGAATAATAGAAAAAAGTCTTACGAGATGGATCGCGTCAAAACCGCTAAGTGACATTCAAAATGGTAAAAATGGGTGAGAAACACTGATTTAGAGGAAATTAAATTAAGATTAATTACCTATACTATTTTCTAATTTGTTCCATTGTTATGATAATCTCCTGGTGATTATAGTATAGTACGTGTCAGAACCTTACGTCCTTTGGGCTCAAATCTATTATACATTGAAACCGAGAAATTTACATAAAAATATATATTCAGAAATTAATGCCACGTATATATTTTAACGGAATACACATCGGATAAAGGGAACACAAGAAAAGATTTGGATAGAGCAAATTTCCAGTTATACAAACAACGTTGTCCACATAGGCTCCACCAATAGGCTATGAACTTTTCCTAGGGATGAACAAAGTCCTCCGTGTTCGTAATAAATCTGCACTACAGATGGTATTTTTCCGGGGTGTGGCTTGTATAGATTCACCGTGGACACCACTGTAACTTATTTCTTACCGCCTGACCGTGCTCATATCCATTGTTTGGTCGGCCTCGTTGAACGTTCAGGCGTAACGGAATACATAAATGCACTTTTGATTCGCATAAACTTTCATATTCGACTCCATTGTCCAGACATCCGCTCGCTTGCTATATGAAACAAGGTAAAAATGTTAATTGTTCTCAGTGGTAAGATTTCTTCTTCCCTTCATTCGCCTCGGTTGCCAACGGAAGAAAATAATATAGAAAACACGTGGCCCCTATTTAAGCAAGGAGGCTGTTACCGAGATATGGTAATGTTAATGGGACGGTGGTGCAATGAATAGCGACTCTGATTGAGGAATCGGAGTGCCGAGTTCAAATTCCTTATACGCTAATACCCTTAGGAAATGTATGAAGCCTCTTCTTCTCCTCCCAGCTATGGGTAAATAGCAGGACAGATCGGGTTCTATAGCCTTGGATAGCAACTGGTCTACCGCAGAAAGAAATGGCAACATACTGCAGGAAAAATCTGTCTGGTCAGTCATGTATCGAAAGCTACATGATCGCCTAAGCGTGTATCACGCATGGCACATAACTGACTGACTGAGTGACTGACTGAGATAGATAGATAGATAGATAGATAGATAGATAGATAGATAATGACTAGATTGAGATAGATAGATAGATAGATAGATAGATAGATAGATAATGACTAGATTGAGATAGATAGATAGATAGATAGATAGATAGATAGATAGATAGATAGATAGATAGATAGATAGATAGATAGATAATGAACACATTGAGATTCATTTTATATTAATAAAATTTAAGGAATCGGACAAACGATTTCGAATTCCAGTCGAATCCATTACATTCACTTACGTGCTAATACCCTTGGGAAAGGTATGAATCCTCTTCTTTCTCCCCGCCCCCATCTATGAGTAAATAGCAGGACAAACCTGGTTCTATAGCATTGGATAGCAACCTGTCTACCGCAGAAAGAAATGACAACCTACTGCGGGAAAAATCTGTCTGGTCAGTCATATATCGAAAGCTACATGAACGCCTTAGCGTGTATCCCGCATGGCACATAGCTGACTGAATATTCTTTATAAAGTAACATTCACCATTCATTCAACGAACAACCAGTTCTAATATCGGTTGAAATTTAAAGATATTTTCTAGTTTATCTTCTCTTACGGTATACGGAGGCATTTCCAAATATTCTTTAAAAATTAAATGACTTAAAACAGGTGCAGAAACTAACCGAAGATATAGGTGCTGCCATATCAAGTGAATGCTGGGAAATTTCCTCACAAAAGAAATGGAAGGGACAAACATGTTTCTATTGACATAATAATAGAGAGAGAATATGTGAAAATCGTCGTAAACGAGCATGTATGGCATTAAATAAACATCACCAAACACCTTGTAGCCAAACAACAATTAAACTTTAAGATAAATCTAACCAATTGATCTAAAAATGGCCAACAATCTACTGTAAACTAAGGCCCTGGAAAGGCTTGTTAATCTTAACGCCTCCAAAACGAAATGTATCTCTATTTATCATATGAAAGACCCCTTTTTGCCTTTCATCAGCATGGCTGATGCTAACCTCAAAGAGAGCAACCCGTTCCACCTTCTCAAGCTAACATCCCCAGCTGACTTTTGTTGGAGTTTTTGGGTACATTGGTGTACTAGTTTTATTTATTTGTACTTATGTACAAAATGTGGCACAAGGCCAAAAAGGGGATTGGGGAAGGACTGTCTTCTGTCTTAATTCTAAACTTAGCTAGTCACAAACACGGACCCAAACATACCAACAATAGTCCTATCACCAGAACGACCAACTATGTCTTAGTGGCTTTAGTGCCTTACATCGAGTGAAATGATTTAGAAAAACTAGATATGGGTAGCTCTGTAATGTTTCTTAATAGTTATACCTAAGCAATGATACCGGCACCTCATTGATTTATGTCGTATCAGCCGTCATTCCAATTATAAGACGAGGATTCGTTGTCACAGATGGAAAATGCATTTCTCTAGATAAGTCAGTCTGTTAGTGCCATACGAGATACATGTCAAAGTGATTCTTGACCAACTTTCAACTCATAAACGGTGTTTCTTTCTGTCAACAATGGCTGTAGAACACAGTCTGTCCTGCTATTTAACCCACAGCTGGGGACTGAAGAAGAGATGCGTACATACCTTTTCCAGGAACTTGAAACCGTTTCTACCATTTCGCAATCCCAACCAATAATCATTACACAACAACGTTCAAAGAACTAAAATAAAACCAGTTCACTTTACTTGTAACAATTATAACATATTTTATCTAATTTACAGTAACGTTTGTAACGGAGTCAAATGTTTTCGGTGAGACTGTCTCTCATTTTTTTTTGTTTTGTTAGATTTATTGTCTATTTTTATACGCTATACAGCCGTAGGGAAATTGAAAGCAATTACATTTTCGAATTTAATGATCATAATTTAGGAAAAAACAAAGACCGGGGAATTATAAAAGGCTTATATATTCTGTTGTGGTAAGAGACAGTTACCCTCCTTACTTATCATGAATGGACTGATTCATTCATGAGAGTACCCTGCGGAATTGTAAAAGAAAAAACGACCGTAGTACTATTCATGTCTGCCATTTTCTAAGAATCACAAACAAAGACGATTAGGCACATATCTAATTAGATTTCTGTAGTAAACTATTTCAAAATATCTAATCACAGTATAAACAATTTTAGATGCGCTTTTCTTGTCTATTTTAGTTCGCAATACAACCGTAAGGAAATTAAAAGGAGTTATACAACTATCACGACTGTTTCTGTCGTGTTATGTGCTGTGTTTTGCCAGACCCCCACATCAAGGCATATTTACAAAAATAACAATTAAAATTGCCACTTATTTTTTTTTAAGTATTATTAACTAGATAAACATCTTTATATGTAAAATGTGTCTGTTTTCTTAACTATTTCCAAACCATGAATGACGTATATAGGTGTTGATTTTTTTTCCATGATTATTTTTTTTTTGTAATTTCATCAGTAGTGTTCGCCATATAATTAAAACTTTTTTCTATATAATAAGGAAAATAGATAGAATTTTTTTAAGATTAATCCGTCACGAAGATTAAAGTAACCGAAGAAAAAACTTTTCCTCTTTAAATTCAAAGCAATGACGTGGAAATCCGATTTAAAAATCATCCTTAATCAATCGTAAATGATTCATCTAAACATGACTAAAAATAATTCTGACATTTTTTTTTTAATGTTTCTGACGAGGTAAGCATTATTGCTTGCTTCTATTTGTGTAAGTCCTTTTATTATTTTGGGAGCAATAGTAGGTTTTATTTTTAATATTATTATTGATTCAACAGAATTTGAGAAAAGTTAGTGTATCCAGACAAATACCGCTGAAAGGTTTACAGACTGACTATGAAGGAGTGATGCTAGAGCTACAAAATCTGGCAGGTATTAATTTCAAATCTCCTTATTAATAACTGCATTGTTTATTTCCAGGTAAACTAAGATCTGACTGTTCAAAAGAAAGACTTCTTCAGTAAGCATTAGCGAATATCTTTCCGTGTAAACTGACATCTGTCTCGTCAAAGAACTCAAATGTAACTAGTAGCGATTCTCTTGAAAATTGAAAGAAATGACATCGTGATATTATCAAGTCCCTGCAGAAAAAATGTTTAGTCCCCAAGGTGATTCATACGAACATGGCTCCTACATTAGGTGATGTATGCCCAGCTTTATCAATCGGGTAAAAGTGGGCAGTTGAATTTACGAAGGGAAGGTAGCGTCTTGAAAATGAAACAAAGTCAGTACGTCCTGCAAATACCATTACCGAGAGAAAAAAAAACATTTTTCGTGTTCACCACATGCTGATGTAAATGGGTAATTGCCTATAAATCAGAAATTAAATACTTTTAGAACATCCTGTGAGAAAGTTGAGACTATTCAGCACAATGAACTCAACATGACTAATGTTTCTGTTCGGTGAGTGCTACGTTTTCTGACTCTTAATTGAAAGTGAACCGGTTTCTCATCCCAGGACATATGTTGTGTTCATCACAATGAGCCCGTGACAAAGAAATAATTCATGCAATGGAAACACCACACTTTAACCGCTCCAAGGTCGCTTCATCTGCAGGGAAGAAGATAGTGCCACTTTCTGCAATGGAAAGACATTATATATATTGGCGATAATTGAAAGGGCAACACCATCAATGGAGAGTACTCTTTCCAACTTACTGAGGCAGTTACGAAAGCCTATCAAGACCAAACGCCAAGTTAAACTAATGAAAGAGGTTTTGTTCCGTCAAGACAATGCTCCAGGACACACGTTCTTGGTTTCAATGGCCGCTGTGCGTAGCCAAGGCCTTATTCTCCTGATGGGGCCCTATCTGACTATCCTCTGTACCTTAATATGAAAAAAAAACTTTAAAAGATATTTCTCTTGGTGACAGTATCACAGTGAGGATGACGTCATATCTGATGTTGTTGATTTTTTACTAACAGAGTTAACAGACTTTTCTGAACGGACAAATATCAGTTTATCTAGAAATAAATCATTTCAGTTATGAATAAGAAGAGTCGAAATTGATCCATGAAATATTTTATAGACCCAGCATAACCCCTTCGTGGTTTGACAATGAACTTCAACTCACACACGTAACTGGAATGAAACATTCCAGTTATTAATGAGAAAAGTTGAAATTGATGCGTGCAACACATCACAACTCTTGCATTACTCCGTCAAAGTCAGCCTATAGATATTTCAACCCACCCTCCTCCGTGGAAAGGAACAATGCAGTTATAATTTGAAAATGTGAAATTAATGCGTGAAAGACTTCACAGCTCTGTGAAAATGTGAAATTAATGCGTGAAAGACTTCACAGCTCTGTGAAAATGTGAAATTAATACGTGAAAGACTTCACAGCTCTGTGAAAATGTGAAATTAATGCGTGAAAGACTTCACAGCTCTGTGAAAATGTGAAATTAATGCGTGAAAGACTTCACAGCTCTGTGAAAATGTGAAATTAATGCGTGAAAGACTTCACAGCTCTGTGAAAATGTGAAATTAATGCGTGAAAGACTTCACATCTCTGTGAAAATGTGAAATTAATGCGTGAAAGACTTCAAAACTCTGGCATCAGACGTTCATAGTCAGTTTATGAACCTTCCAGCCATGCCTCGTATATCAATTCATCAATTTTGTAACTTGAGATCATCTTAATTGCTATCGGAAGAGAATTTGCTAATTATTTCTTTATACTACCATATATCTTTAATATGACACGTATATATTTAAATTTGATATGTAGCGTTCCAAAAACTATTAGGGTAAGAGGTAATCTTCCCTTTGAAACTGAAAATATTATTTCCCTCATAATGAGGAATCCTGTGTTTATTTAGACTTTTATATTTAATTTTTATTTGTCATGATCTGCCTACCATATGTATATTAATAAAGCCATTATTATTATTGTTGTTGTTATTGTTGTTGTTCTAGGGTCTATGTACTTAAAATGTAGCTGACGTATTTCAAGGGCATCTAATCGATGTGATATTATAAATATTAATCAATATTCGTCAATTAAAATGATAAATATGGGGTAACAAACAAACAAACGCCAACATTGTAGGGTTTTAATCATTTAAATACGAAGTCCTATTAATTAATTTTATGTAATTAAATATTGGCATAATTCTTTAAGTTTTTAATTCGACATAAACACTCTTCCTATAAGGGCAATTTTTCCGTGTTCACTTGGACGCAGTCTATCAGAGAGCCGATTGAATGTTCTAATGAATTTCGAATCTATCTATCTATCTATCTATCTATCTATCTATCTATCTATCTATCTATCTATCTCTCTATCTATCTATCTATCTATCTACCTAAATAAAGTCCAATACTATCTGATTATCTCTTTCTCTCTCTATATATATATATACACACATACACACACGCGCGCGCAGACACACACACATACACACACACACACACACATATATATATATATATATATATATATATATATATATCAAGTCCTAATCTTTCTATCTATCTATCTAAATAAATAAAGTCCAATACTATCTGTCTATCTCTTTCTCTGTGTGTATATGTATATATATATATATATACATACACAGAGACGCGCGCAAGCGCACACACACACACATACATATATATATATATATATATATATATATATATCAAGTCCTAATCTATCTACCTATATATCTATCTATGTATCTATCTATCTATCTAAAGTCCAATACTATCTATCTCTTTCTCTCCCTATATATATATACACACATACACATACACGCGCATACACACACACTCACACACACACACACACACACATATATATATATATATATATATATATATATATATATATATATATATATATATATATATATATATATATATGTAAAGTCCTAATCTATCTATCTATCTATCTATCTATCTATTCTGTCTATCTATCTATATATGCCGGTTCCGTCAAATCTACATATCTATTTATCTATCTAAATGAAGTCCAAAGCTATCAACCTATCTCTCTCTTTACATATTTACACACACACACACACACACACATATATATATATATATATATAAACTATCTATTTATCTATTTATATTTGTTATCGTCGCGCAACGTGTAGAAACTCTGATCCACTACACACTTCGTAAATTTTATAATTTCGATCATCACTAATTGCTTCGCTTCTGAGACCTTGTGCCGCTCTAGTCAAAGATGCAGATGCAGAGTGTATATGGTCCGATATTCAGTATTTAGAAGAATGTCCCCATGAAAATAAGAATAATTTCACCTCCCAGTTCTGGGAACCAACTCGTAAACACCGCTGTCTCTTATTCATCAGTGGGTCTCTCTCGCTACTCATTTATAAAAACGCAAATATAATTCATGAAAATTCCATTTAGATCCCCTTTCAGCCGAATTTGCCACTCACAAGAGATTTCGGCAGACGCATGCGCAGAAAAGCTAATATCAGTCACGCCACACGGTTGTGCGTCTGCCAAAAATTATCTGATTACTGTTGCAAAATAGATGAGTTGCAGAAGAAAGAGATGCGACAATTCAAGATTCTTGCTATTCTGCCGCTCGACCCCGTCACTCGAAGCCAATGATCAGTAGGGACAGCTGTTCCCACACTATTTGCCCACCTCAGAAATGGGTTGAATGCGTGCCTGGCTAGCAGTGCGTGCCGGAAATCCCGAGCGATACTATCGATCAGATGTACTAAGAGGGAGATGACAAACAAGAAACGAATTGAAGAATAGACAGACGATGTGAAATGTGGAGAATCGTTGTATTTGATGCGTTCTAAAAGGCAAAAAAAGTAAATAAATAAAAAAAAACAACGATTGTGAGTCATCAATGAATACTTGGAAGAGACAAAGATTGATGGTGAGAATATTTTTGTAAGCGTGTTTATTATGAAAATGTAGAAATCGCGAAGAAGTGGGAATTCCAGTGTAAGAGAATGACAATAAAATGATTAATAAAATAATGCTAAAAAAAATAACAGTGGATAAATTGGGAAATATATTTTGAGATTATTGCTGCTCTCATCTCTAGACTTTACGATATTTTGACTGGTTCATTATTTGATTATCTTCTGGTGAATATATACGCTTCAGAAACAAATATATTCCATTAATTCTGATTGGCCAATCGAGAATCCTCTTATAAATACAGGAAAAAAATAAGGATAAATAATTTATATTTGGATGCTAATCTATCAGACTTGTTGTTCACTTCCTTCTCTGATCAATGTCTCGCAGAAGCGAAGCGAATATTGGTCACGTTAAATCTGTGGTTACCAACGTGGGGCGCAGACCCCACAATGCGGGAATTTGATTCGTAAGGCGTGTAATTCGAGAATGAGTTATTAATTGTCATTGTTTTTTGTACGTGTTTGTGAGTATGAGTATGTGTACGTATTAATACATGCGGGGCATATAAATTATGTATATATACAAATATTTGTGTGTAGGTATGTACATTTGTAGTCACGTATGTACTGTATAACACACACACATATATATATATTGTATTGGTGCAGCAGGTCATTATTTAAACATATATTTTTTAAATATAACAGAAACTGTATGTGTAGTATGTCTCTTCATGAGCTGTATGTTTGCTTTAATTTCGGGTGAAAATAAAGACGAAAATTGTCCAACATTTGGATATTTTTATTAAGCTTTGTTTTGCACAGTGTGCCTTTGAATTGCTATGTTGGAGAAACAGATTTTTTTTCTGTTTACAAAAACAAGACATTTTTAATATAATGCTTCATTTACCCAATCAAGTTGCATGCAATAAATGTCTGCAGTGATGGTCCTTCCATGTTCCAGTAGCTTGTAATGGATGACACATTTCATATTCCACCAGACACTTAGCATAGACTTCTGTGGATGGAGTCCTGGCTTTAGTGTACACAATGGTTTTTGTGATAACCATTACATTTTCATTTTCTGCAAAACACATTTTTCGTCACTTGTAACAATGCAATGTAAAAATGAAAAATTGGCATTCCTGATTTTCTAAAAAAATCACTGCAGATGATGGAATGTTGTGTTAAGTTCTCAAATGAAAATTCATTAAGAACTTAATTTCCTTCTTTACAAGTTTTCCAAATTAAACTCTTAAATATACTATAAACAACACACTGTTGGAGGGAATAGTTGATGAACCAATTCTAGACACTGTTTCCTACCATTGAAACTTGGTAATTACTTTCCAAACACCCTAATTATCTATCTATAACCCTATTAATATATATTCCTGTATGATCACCATAGTTAGGCAATGTCAAGACTGGTCAGTACCTACATGGGTGACCATTTGGGAATACCAGGTGCTGTAAGCTTGAATGGTCATGTGATGTAATGACTCAGTATTATTAATTGAAGAGCTGGGTTCCAGTTCTAGTTGGGTTCGTTATATTCATTTATGTGCAAATATTTTCTGGCTTTAAATTGGTCTAAGCTTTCGACTCACATGAGCCATCTTCAGAAATATTAACACCAGAATCATATGTCTAGATGCATTGTAATGGGTTGTGACTAGTTTGAAATGTAATTCTGTTGAGTGTGGGTTGCTTTGTTTTAATGTAGATGGTCTCCACTATCTGAAGGTTCTTTTTACTGTGTGTATGTGTGAGTATTATTGTGTTGTCAACTAATATCTCTCTAATATTATGTACATGGATATGTTTGTCTCAGAAATGTTGTTTAATAGAACTAAGCTCAGAAAAATGACAGTTAAGTCTACGAGAGGGCGTGGTTGTAGTAAAACCAATATATGTAGTGGGTTTATCATATATATATATACATATATATATATACATATATATATATATATATATATATATATATATATATATATATAATATTTACTTAGATTGATGTGAGTTTGTGACCCTGGGTTTCACGCTATTTGCGATCGTCAGACAAACTGATTAATTTTCAAATTTTGCATTTATATGTGGTTGCGTATATCGGTGTTTTTATGGAAGTGGGAGGGAAAATTGTCATCGGGACGACACTCATACATACGCAAACATACATACACGCACGTACATTCATTGACGTACGCAGACACACACACACACACACGCACGCACGCTCACTCACCGGGGCTCACACAAACATAAACATATGTGAACAGTGTGGGACTGGGCATATATGCACATATGTGTGTTGCTGCTCACATACGTACGCATTTGGTCGCTGTATTCAATGTTGGATTGTGTGGCGAATATATTTACACAGTCAACACCGAAGTGATCGTACACACATCAATTTTAACCCTAGAACACTAACCATGGGTATAATATACCCAGCGCAAATTTTCCTATTTTTAATTACAATTTTCAGTACCCGCTTCTCTTACCTAAATGATGTTTTTCAGTTCCTATTAATGTTAACTCAAAGTACAAAATTTGAAGTGTCTGCGTGTAAAATATTTCAAATAAATATTTATATATTTTTTTTTTTTGATATTTTCAAAATATGGTATGATATACCCATGGTTAGTAGTGGTGTAACTTTAATTGATGGTTAGTGTTCTAGGGTTAAACATTTTCATCTATTTCTCAGAATCTAATGCCCGTATGGTGCAAGTTGTTTTTTTTTTACATATATGTAAATGAGCACAAATCCAGGAATATAAAACTCAATTTACGGAACAATATGTTAAATACCACAAAGAAATTGACGTAAGTGGCGTAAGACATGTTTCATTAAGTGAAAAGGTTTTGAAGTCTGTAGACTGAAGCACCGTGATCAGCTTCATCAAGATCTGAAGCCGAGACGCCACCAAAAACCTGCTTAAGCAAGTGTGGCTTGCAAGGCGGGGCTAGTATCGCACAAATTAAATATATCTTTCCCTTACAGGATTTTCTTCAAAATATCCACATGCCTAATTGTAAAATGGAAGACACCTCATTTATCGTTCACCATAGAAGAGTCCATTATATATATATATATATATATATATATATATGTGTGTGTGTGTGTGTGTGTGATGCAGTTCAATCTATTTTTTGTATGAATGATTCATTGTTATATATATATATATATATATATATATATATATATATATATGAGTGTGTATTCCATTTATTCATAAATGGAATACACACTCATATATATATAAATATATATATATATATATATATATATATATATATATATATATATATATATAACAATGAATCATTCATACAAAAAATAGATTGAACTGCATCACACACACACACACACACATATATATATATCTCATCAATATATATATATATATATATATATATGTGTGTGTGTGTGTGTGTGTGTGATGCAGTTCAATCTATTTTTTGTATGAATGATTCATTGTTAACCTAATTTATTTACTCATGAAATCTTGTGAAAACCTTTTTTGCAGAACTTAATGTTTATCTGAAACATAAGGACACGTCCTCGGCATGTGTAAATTATTTGGTGAAGCAGGAACCTCAGTGAGAGAAATGCAATAAAGCTATTATTCAATTAGAAAAGCGTTTAATTACATTTATATATTAAATGTATTATTGAAACTATTGTTTTAAAAAACAAAAATTCGATGAATAATGCAATTTTACAAGAATTCATTAAATTATTTTGAAATTTAATTAGAATAATGAACTCAAACTCCCATCAATTGATCTTAAATGTGCCGAGAAATGGTTGGTGCTTGTGTGAAAATGTCGGGAACAGATCTTTAGGAAAGTGCCCATGCTCCAGAATGATTCTGACCTTAAACAATGAACCAGGCAACTTTGAGCGGATTTCTTATCCCGCCTATTAATAATTATGGACACAAATCCTGAATATTCGCCTCCCCACAGAGATTGCTCTTTTGGAATGCTTACTTTTGCAATAGGACACAATGTCTCTGCATATGTGCCAACGCGACCCGGCACAATCAAAGGACGCCTCCCCCCCCCAAAAAAAAACAGTAAAAATATGTGCGACGCTGCCTAAACCTGTAATCCACCCGTCTTTTTTGGTGAGGAGGGTGGCTTGACTCACAGCAAGTTTTCTTGAAGAAATCGGCTACTGAAAATTTTAATCGGGGGAATGAATCAAAACCGCTTATCGCTCAACTAGCAAGATGCTATGTATGACATCCACATGAGGGTCTAAATCTGAAAAGGCTGTTAACGCAATATGACTCGAGTTCTCAGCTTAATATTTGATTTTCGGTGTTGGACTAAGGAAATGTTAGCGCAATATATCCTTTGTTCTATTTCTTTATTTCCTATACTAACTCGCACATAAGAACCATCGCAAAAGAGGCCGGGAAAATTGCCGATAGCCTGTTATGCTTCAGTAAGTACCAGACTTCTCACAATATCTTCTACTTTTCCAACAGCCAGATCTGGCCGAAAATAGAGTACTGATGTTATATAGGAATAAAGAGTCGCTACAGTTTGAGCACACGCCACAAGAAAGCAAACACAGACGATACCATTTTTAATAAATAGATCAAGTGATGGTAAAGGAAATGTATCTATGGGAATTAGCGTGGCATTTAAACGATCACTATACGGATTACTATTCGGATCACTATTCGGTGGTTAATATTCGAGCCACTATTATCGAGCAAGCATTATTAGTGCGAGTTTTATTCGAAGGCGTCTGACACCAGAATTGTTAAACGGCGTTACTATAACTGCAAATCTTCTTTCTCTAGTATCTTTCTGTAGTATCTCTAGAGTTCATAAACATCTCCTCGTACTTGTTGGTGACAAATTATAATCAACCTACAACACCTTCGCCACAGACGTAACGTCGCGCATCTCTCGCCTTATTATCGCTATTTCCAGACAAACTTCACTCCATAGTTCCACTACATTCACAACCGAAAGCGACCATGCCATGCGCATTATAACGAACAATCTCATTCCCTTCGTATTCCATTGGTGACATGTAAGTTACACTGGAGCCGCTTCTTCCCACTAACTGCTGATTTAAAAAACACACAAAAAAACTATTCTCAAGAGTAAGCTTTCTCGATCACTAGAATCTTAATCTGTTAATCTTGGATTAAACATTATGTTCCCCAAATATCCGTATAATATAAATCTCTTACCATCTACGTCGAGTTTAACATCATTGTAAAAAGAAAAACAAAAATTATGAGACAAAAACCTCCGAAACTGGCCAAGCATAGAAATATATAAAATATGGGAACCAGCAATACGGACTGTTAGAGAAAAACAATAATAAAAACAAAAATTGCAATATGAACTCTGGTAAAAAAAATCTTTACTCAGACATTAGATGTATAAGTCCAAAAACTAATACATTGATGTCCCCAAGCGCACATAAGCCAGTGGATAAAAGCGTTAGTTGTATCTAGTGACTTTTCCTAAAGAGTTACGATTAAACAGGTAAATAAAACCTTGAGTTGATTTAAAGGGTGATAACTGATATTGAGACATCCAAAAGGGGCATGGCACGTGGAATTAGAACAATCGGTCTCAGTGACGAAATAAATAGTTCAATTCGAAATGCCAGTCACATGAAGAAAGCCTGAGAGTGAATATGATAACGAAGCCGAGGACAACAGTCCGAACAATGTAAATAATGTAAATAAACAAAAAAAATTGTGATTTTTTATTATCATTGATACAAGATACGTACCATCATAGATGTGTTATAGAAGTTATCATTATCGTTACATCCACGTGTCGCTATATTTTGTTTGGGCGTATATTAGCAAGTAAGTTCATAAGTTAAAGTATCTAGCAAATGTTTTAACAGTCGATAGAAATGCGACATTGATTTTCAACCGTGTATTCCAAAAGCTAAACAATGTACTAATGATCAGGATAATTTTGTTAGAAACTTAAAAAAGACTGTCGAACTGCTATGCGATATAAATCTTCCTATATGGCTGTGAATACTGGACAATCTCCTGGCAGAGGAAGAGAGAACCAGATAAAATAGATATGTCGTTTTAAGAACAGAGTAGTTGAAAGAAAGTAACAAAGACGAACTCTTACGGAAAATGGAAACTAAAAAAAAAACCGCAATCAAAAAGAGGTCGATGACATTGCAGAAGACACATAAACAGGTTTTGGATTATTTGATATTCAGTGGACATATCGTAGGCAAGAAAAGGCTAAGGCATCAAGCCACCTATCTCATGAGAGTGTTGATAAATACAAATTAAAACATTATCTAAGACAATATAATTGTTATGGGAACTTACCCATAATATTAATAGACTGTTCCGTACCTCATAAATACTGCGCCTCAAAAGGAAGCAGCAGGCAGGCAGTGTGAGTCAATCAGAGACAGAGTCGCGTCAGACGATTACTGTAAGACATTGGAATAGTGATACTAGTCGAGACAACATAGTTCTCTCTAACCTAACCTGATTGTTATTACTGACACTTCTACTTCTTTTGTACATATTGTGTTTGTAATATATCTGTGTTATTCCATACCTGTGTTCGAGTTATTCTTCATTGGTTCTACCTTGGACCATCACTGTGGTTCAAGGAACCTGGACCATAATAATAATGCAGAAAGATAAGGTGAAAGTTAAAGTTTAAAGATATCAGGTGTAAAGCTACTGTCGTATATGAGAGAGAGAGAGAGAGAGCGAGAGCGAACGATTTTGTGAGGAAGTATATATATATATATATATATATATATATATTGGCATGCATATGAGCAAATGCAGTAGCAGCATGCTAAAATAATTAGTGGTGAAGGAAAGGTTATATGTGTTTAATGTAGCAGAACAGTTTAGTAGCCGTCTGCTCCTTAATCGCCGAAGTTTAGAGTAAAATGTTTAAATATAGCATAATGTATTAATCGTCTAAGATTGCCTGATGGCTGTATTATGGCTAGGACTATGTTACGACGACTGAAACATCGGGGAATGGTCAATATTTATTTGTCGATTCTGGTTTTGTTTGATATTCCATCTGGTTATATACACATCTAGATATGTTTTGTAAAGTCCGCTTTGATACTTATTGGCTCACGGCTTAAATGCTACTTATGCAACTATTCTGATTGGTTTGTAGAAATATGGTTTATGGACTGGCAATTTAGATTATACATACTCTTTTAGATATGGTGAAATTTAGGTCTCGTTGTTTTTATTTTTTTATTTATCTTCTTACATTCTCGTCATTAAAGCTATCTGGTTGGTTGGTCGAAATATGGTTTTCTGTCTTGGCGATTTTGAGGATCAATCTATTTTCAGAGATGGAGAAATTTTGGTCTCTCAGTTATTATTTATTTTTAATTATTTATTTCTCTATCACTACGATCATTCCAATTATAGATCATAATTTCTGTTTTTGTAATGTTCATCTTAATTATTATTTCTAAGAACGCTTCCTGAAGAATGTTGATTTTTTTTATTCAAGATCATTCTCATGCCAATTATTAACGGCTATATCATCAGATTCGCAATCTCTCTTCATCATCAGTGAACAAACATCTGGAGGCAAGATTAAACACATTTATTTATTTAAGTAAATGTATTATTAATTCTTGCTATTGTCGGATAAATAGACCATAGATAATTGAATTTACCGTGTTAGCCACTGGACATACCTGATAAAGCAAAAAGTCAAATGGTTCATTCTGACTATTTCATTCTTTTATTTGCTTTCGGTGAATTCATTAGCAGATGTGAGTTTATGCTAAATGATATTTGTTTGGGGAAAGAGATTTACTTCTACAGATTCCAGCGCCTTATACCAATCAATCTTATTAATTAGCCAATCGAATCATTTTTTTTTTCATTTACAGGGTCCGATGGATAAATGGTCGTCTAAATAATGCAGAAAAAGAAAATAACACTGATATCTCATTTTAACAGATATATTTGCCAAAATTACACGAAATATCTTGCAATAATAGAGTAAATTTATTCAATAAAATCGCCATTGGCTTCAACAACGGCCTCCAGGCCATTTCGGGATCTCCAGCAACAGTTCTGGACGGTCTCATCGTTTAATTTTCTGAATGCGCCATAATACTTGCACTCAGTTCATCTTTTTTGTTTCAAGCAATTTTCTTGTTCTCTCGCTCAACTGCGACGCACACATCAACGGGGTTGCAGTCTGGAGAGTTACGTGGCCAGATGTAAGAGTTGATGTGGTCGCAAAAATTGTCTGACAGCCATGTTTAGATTTTCCTGCTTGTGTGGCATGATGCAATGTTCTGTTAGCAGACATAAGGTCTTCGAACAGCCAACCTCTTGACACAGGGCAGCACTAGGTCCTCAATGCACCGTTACTCACCATTAGACTCATCCAGCTCTTTCCGAATCCTGTGCACTGTCGTCAGATTGACACCCAAGCACTCTGAAATGTCCGTATTCCATTGCCCAGACTAAGACGTTAAACGCTCAGTTTACAAATGACAGCAAGTGCGCAATTTACTGGCGTTTTGAGTTAAAGTTTCACTGGTTAAGCTACGTGAGTTTTATAATGGAACTTGTCATACGCTGTTATAGTTAGTAAATGTTAGTTTATAGAGCAAAAAATACTAACCATGACTTAATAGGAAAAATACTAACCATGGCTTAATAGACAAAATGCTAGCCACGGTTGTAGGTAAGATGATAAAAAATAAAATGGCCTAAGATTATGCTGTTTTAAAACTTTCCAGATGCTTACCCTTACAAAGAATTAAGCAAAGAGGCTTTTAGTTCCCCCATGGAATATTGGACCACAACATCAAACGAATTAGTGTCTGTATCAAAGGGGTGTACAAAAGTTTTTTTGTTTTTTTTCGGAAGGCTACACGGTCCAGCAAATTCAAAGTGGATCGCAGGCATGAAAGCAAATACTTCAATTATGTACATACAAAAAATTGCTCTTTTTAGCATTTAAATTAATAGTAAACAATAACCAGTAACAGATAATTTGGAAGCGATGAAAACCATTCTCATATGTCATAGGGCACGGTTAATACCCTGACCCAATTTGCTTTGGTCTGTACGAAGTGACGCAGTAAACTAGTAAATTTGGTTACTTTTCATGAAGATTTATTAATACAAATAAATTGTCGTAAACTTATCCTTTATTTCCTTGGTCCTTAACTAAATTTAAAAGAAAAAAAATACTGATAAAACGAAAATCGAACAACGAAATAATTTTATTTGAAATACATTCACAGACCTCACTCAAACACACAGTGGACCGATTACAAACCACTAGCTGTTTAGATATTTCCGGACTAGTTTGGCGCCGTGTATGGTATCCCTATGAAAGTTTTGATCTGACGAAGCTATTTAAGAACATGACTTGATTTTGTAGTTTAATATTTTGGTTTTGCAACAATTTGCGGTATAAAGCAAACAATTCCTAAAGTAGCCTCATTTATGTTCAATTTCCTTTTTTCTTATACTAAATTTGTTAAAACTGATCTATAGTGTTTATTTCAGTTGAAATCTATAAACATTTCTCTTATAACAATTTTTCAGGAAAATAAGTTTCCCAGGTCAAAACAACTTTCTTCCTAATCCTTTCTTTGAAGAAGTGTGGAATATCAACATTTTGATTATATCATTATTTTCTCTTGGAGTTACATATGCTATTTCTTGAAAGTCATCAAGTTAAGTGGTTTCTTTTATTTGGTACAGTTCTTTGTTCACGAGCTTCGAAAAAGTATAGTCCGAGCTAAGACATACAGGCTTCATTCGTATGAAATCAGCAACCACACTTGATTTGAGAAACCGGTTGTATACAGATGACCGTCTGGTTCAGGGGCGAGCAAAGTTTTTTTTTCCCCTTTAGACATGTGTTGTTTGACAACTTCATGGTAGTTCGCAGGTTTCCAAAATACTTGAATAATGAACATAGAAGAAACACTCTTTTAAGCATTGACAATTAACAGTAATCAATAACCCTTAACTGATACGTTGTCAGAGATAGAATCTGTGGCTCCCATGTGTCATTACGGCCGATTGAATTTTCACTTTTTTTTTAGAAAATCAACAGTGTGCTTGTTGTTAACGCTGGGGTTTTATGTGATAAGTACTGCTACAAATGATTTTACGTCATAGCTTTCACCAATTTTTCAGCATTTAGTTTTAAAGATCGTCTGAAAAATGTACAAATCTCCCTTACGGATTTATTTTTTTTTTAATTCATGGATCCAGGATTATTTTATGGATCAGACCTGTCACATGCTTATCGTTCAGAAATGTTTCTTTTTGGAGTTGGCATATTTCATTTATGTATGGACAGGGGTATATTTTGCTTCTGTATAAAGCACAGACGTTTTCTTCCCAATAGATCGTTAATACCTACAATTACGTAAAACATGAGAGCCATGTATGAATAGTACTAATGCTTTTATTAATAATCTTCTTTTTTAATTTAAAAAAATATTATAGACTTGCATTTGTTATATACCGGAGCATAATGAATGACCTACGGTAAACGGAGAATTTGTTGCTTCCACTAAATAAAAGAAAACAGAGTTATTAACCAAAGACCTTAAATAGATAAATCTCTTAGCAGCATATGAACAGTGCTTGTCAGTACCATTTTGTTTTATTACCGGGAGAGATTGTGGAGCGGGTTTTTTACTGATTTTTTGTTGAGTACTTTTCTTTATCAAACCAAAAGCTCCAACAACAAGAACAGTTTTACCGTAATTCCCTATGTATTCTCATGCGTCATAGGGCACAGTTAATACTCTGACCCAATTTGCTTTGGTCTGTACGAAGTGATGCAGTAAACTAGTAAATTTGGTCATAAACTTAACATTTATTTCCTTGGCCCTTAACTAAAATTAAAAGAGAAAAAACTGATAAAACAAAAATCGAACAACGTACGAGAAAAAGTTTTATTTGAAATACTTTCACAGGCCTCACTCAAACGCACAGCGGACCGGATGCAAACCACGACTTATTTATATATTTCCGGACTAGTTTGGCGCCATATATGGTATCCCTATGAAAATTTTGATCTAAGGAGGCTTTTTAAGAACATGATATTTTTTTCTAAAAATAAAAATAAAAATCAGGAGTGCATATTATGCAAAGCTACAAAAATAAAAACCCTTTAAAAATTACCGTAAAATAAAATAAGAATTAACATAAAACTAAATTACAATAATACTATTCTATATTTAAAATAATTTTTTTGAAATAAGAGTAGGAAACGCTGGCTGTAATGACATTGGAGATGTACAATTTATAGGGTGTGATTACCAAACAGGGGGGCGTGAGTAGAAGTATTTTCCCTTACTTTCAGCACAATTTTAAGTGTGTGAATTATGGATGAAATCGTATTATACATGGAAAATTACGGTAGTTTTATTCTATTTCCATCTCTATGTCATAGCATTTACTTTGTTTTGAAAAGTTATTTGCAGAAATGATTTTGTTATTTGGTAGGCTCATGTCAACCTCAGAAGATGATAACATTTCTAGTCCTTCCCAAATTCTTTATTGTAGCTGTCGATTTTCTCCTTTTATTTGCTTTCCTTTCTCATGTCAGATGAACAGAAGACTTCTATCAAATAGCAAATATTTTTCTCCTTACCCAGCTGTATTATGACATCTTTTTTTTTAATATTTTTCTTTTACAAAAGACTCTTTTTGAAGTGCATTTGTCTGATAATTACATGACGAGTCATTCCCACTAACCTACGACAAGCGAAGGATCTAATTTATATTGTTTCAACTTAATTAAACAAAACACTCGTCGTCGTCGGCATCTGTCAGTCTCCAGGGAGACGATGGAGTAGCGCTGTGCGCTACGAGCCTGGGCGGGGTGTATGGAGAACTAGTGCTACCCGGACGTCTAGTTCCCCCTCTCGGTCTTGCTAGCAGAGTCCAAAGGAAAGGATGAACCAATACAGTTTGGTACCAGCGCGGTTGCAGGAGTTGCCGGAAGGTAGCACAGAGTGCCGTCCATCCGCCTGAGGGGCTCCACTCTTGATTTGTGTGGGGTTTACTCCTTAGCCTTTTCTTCTCGACAAGTCACTGCTATTGACAAAATATGTAAACTTAAATGGACGAAATTATGCGCTCGTTTTGGATATTCCTAGGGATTGGCCGAGCAGGGATTTTATTGATTTGTTGTTCAGTTCTTTTCTTTATCAGAACCAAAGTTCCAACTATAACAGGAAGAGTTTTAAATGGCATATTTCTTTCCATTACTCTCTCCAGAATGTTGTGTTTGCTTAGTTTTTCAGACCTGGATATGACATTAAACAGCATCCGGCAGCAAGGCTTCTGATCAGGAGAATGGTTTTTAAGGAACGTGGAAACTTAATTTTTCTGTTGTTCCTGGGGTGGTAGCCCCTGTTAGGGTCCCAGCTATGTGCAAATAGTGAACACCCAAACAAACAAAAAACGCTACGAAAGTAGAAAAAAAACATATTTTTTATATTAAAAGTACCGTCAATACGTTTTTATTTCAAAAAGTTACCAACAATAATTATTTGTAGTAAACTTTCCAACACTACACTAATCAACATAAAAGAACTTTTTATGACTCCAATCCATACAATATCCTATAATTTCTTAAGGAAACCAAACTCTATTCCAAAATATAACTTCAAGATAAATACAACATAAAGCACACTCACCGCCTGCAGTAATTATGTCTACACAAACATATACATGCACAAATATTGGGTATCATTTACCATGTATTCTAATGTGAAAGCGGAATAACATATTTTTATTACTCTAAAGCTCCTAAGAAAATTAAATATGCGCATTAAATGACCCATAAGCAGTGATAGGGCGTTAAAAGAAAACAAAAAAAATCAAATGTCTTTTTAAAAAATAAACTTCGCAGGGATAATTTTGTAACTTGGTACACTCATTTCAAACAATGTTATTTGTTTTTCTTTTCGGTCTTTGATAATAATGTCTAAGTAAATTCTCTGTTTATAAACAGCATTTACTTAAATATTTGTATCTATAAAAACGAATGTATAAACATAAAAATACCTTTAAAATAATTGTCGGGCTTTGTCCATTTCATAATATATATATCATATTATTATTGGATAAAGATAAAATGTAAAAGAACTATTCCCTTTCTTTTTGGTTGTTTATAAAAGCTTTCAATTCATATAAGTAAATAACTGAAACTCAAGGTCTAATCAACTGATTTGAAATCTTTTTCTTTACCCGACATCTATAAATGGTTCTTTTACGTTTTCTAATGTTTTGTTTGTTTTGTTTTTCCACAGACGATAACATTCAAATGGTATTTGCCGTTTGTGCTTAATTTGAAAGGAAAAAAAAGAAGTTTTCTGAAGAAAACATGTCTTCATCAAGGGAGGTAGAGATATGTGGCGTGATTTCGTAATATGAAGGCGCACTATTTCTGGATATTTCTGGGCAGCCATCCAACTTTCGTCAAGATACAATGCTGAAAAAAATAACGTTGGTTTCGACGCAGCTTACGTACTAAGAATCTTTTTTACTCGTCTCTCACGCTCTCCCCCCCCCCCCTTATTGTACAAGCAACGGCCTGATACACGCTTTGGGGGATTGTATTAAAAAAGAAAAAAAATATGTAAATATATATTTTGCCTTCAATTTTCTGTGTTTTAAACTCTTTTCACGTCATCTCTTCGCCAAGTTTTAATGATAACATTTTTAATTGGACATGTTAAAATGAATATCATCAAATTTATTTTTAAATAGGTCTATTTGACCTTCTTACAAGCTACTAAAATGATTAAATGAATAAATGTATATTTGGCAGAATCAACGCATCCATCTCCCCAGGCAAATACATATATACATACATATGAATTTAAGAGTGGTACTCGATTGGCATCTAGGTCCCACTTCGTTTACTGTCGAAATAGTTAAATACAACCGCTGCTTCTCCAACGTTTTCTTTTTCCGCAATTCCCGTCTCTTTACTTGCTTCCCTGATAACTAAAAAATTCAATAATTTAAATACAAGGTCAATCGCCATCTTGAATCTGGTTAATATTTTATCCTTTCCTGAATCGCCCCATACCCAGTCTCTTTCCTCTCCCTTTCACTCTGTAGACCACTGCATACTAGTGTCATTCCTGTTTTGCTTGGGAGTGAGATCATTAATATGATATAATGCATATATAAATATATGCATATATCATTCATGTCATTTTGCTTATTTATTATTTTTTCCGTTTTCGATTTTTAAGTAACGTAGTAAAAATTTGTTTTCATGTCTGCCTTTTGAGATGAGCTCGGATCTTTTATTTAATAATTTATTGGGTCTGGGAAGGTAATGATAGCTATTTTTTTTCTCCAAGCAAAGTTTGCAAGTTTTTGATTGGTTGTTGTAGGCTGATGATCTTTTCCTTATTTTCCAAGATATTTTTGTGTGGTGTGCGTTTTGTTTTTAATTTCCCAGATATATTTAGAAAGCATTGTGCTGTTCGCATATTTACTATTTGTGAAAGATGTTTTGTGTACATAATTTCTTTGTTTCCAAGATCCTTCAGTTACTCCTATGTATACATTTTCTTCATTATCTGGTGATTTTATCGTGGCTTGGTATATTACGTTGTTTTGTAAAAAAATAACATTTAAGGGACAAACGTTCTTTATTTTGCAATTGCTCGTCGGTTTAATCTGTTCGTGTGTTTTGTTGATAATTTTCCTGTTGGGCTTTTTTATTATTTGTGCCATGTTCTCGGTGAAACTGTAGCTGATTTTTACTGTGTTTTTGTTGAATATTTTGTGTAGGGTGCTTGATTCCGGGAAGTGTTTGTGTAAAAGTTGGAATAATATTTTCCTACGTTTGTTTTTACGTTTCTGCTGTACGGTGGGTAGAACCATATGATATTTCTTTTCCTGTTGGCTTTTTTGTGTTCTGTGGTGAGTATGTGAGTGTTGCTGGGAATCCGCTATCTTTTAGGGTTGTTTCGTATTCTTTCTTAGCTTTGTTAAATATAGATTCATTGAAGGAATTGTCGGAATCGATTTTGGTATCTGTTTGATTATAGAAGGCGGGCGGTTGGAAGATGTGTGTATATAGAGTGGTTTATCATTGGGTTTTCTGTATGGTTTGTATGTGCCTTTTCTTAGGTTGAAGGTAACATCTAGAAAATCTACTTTGTTTAGATTAGTTTTTATATCTATGTCGAATCCGTTATTTTTGAAAATCTTTATTACTGCTTTTCTAGTTTTATCTGTGTTTTGTTGGTCACAATTTATGAGATTATGAGACCGTCGTCCCTGTAGAGTCCTGTGTCATTTCTATCTATTATTTTGCTTAGTTCGTGTAGTAAGTAAATACCTACGATTTTGCATGTGTCTGCAGTGTCAAAGCTTCACATTGTAGTGTCAAACATCCCATCTTTCATCATCCATGCTTCTTCATGGTGAAAGAGTAATGATTTACGGGGGTGCTTAATGATGTCAATTTCGATTGGTTTTATTATTATTTGTTCCTAGCTAAGTTGATGAGCTTATCTAACATGCGTTCTGTTACGGATGGGTAAAATTATTTTATGTCTAAGTGTAGGAATTGGCAATTTTGTTTGTTATTTATGCTGTGGAACCAGTCAATAGTTGCTTTTGTGTTTTTCCACTGGTTTACTCCTAACTTCTTCTTATTTCAGAATTAAAAAATAAATAAAAAAAAGCAAAATAATTTAACCCAAATCAATAAATGAACAAATAAACGACTTCCGGTAAAATAACCGCCAAAATAGACTACCCACAGTGCACCACCGACCCGTCTATATAAATAGCCGAGAAAAATATCAGCACTTGTGTCCTGACGATTTCATCTAGCATAAAACAGACTGTCTCCTCTAAATGTTGACTTCTATGTTCACTTATATATATATATATATATATATATATATAAGTAATGAAAATCTTCGTAATGCAAGGATAATGAAGTCCGGAGAGCTCAATGTTAAATCAGTGTGATTAATTTAATGAAAACAGACAAGTTTAAGGGTCCATTGGTTATAATTTATTTTTCCAGGGAATTTCTTTTTCCCTGGCTTATCAGGCCACACATCCAAGGGTAAAAAAATTAATTTAAATTTACATATATTTTATACACTTTTGAGGAGTAGTAGTAAGTTGATGTAAGGTGATATAGAGAGTGGTGAGAGATAGTGAGACAGACATGTTCGGAATTAGAAAGGGAAGGGAGAGATTGTAGTGATTTTAAATTTATTTGTATTACAATAGTTAATAGTGAGGACGCGGGGTAAGAACCAGACATTGAACTATTTAATAGGTCATCTCAAAGGAAAGGATATAGAGACAAAAAAGAGAGAAGTAAAGATGTAAGAAATAAGAGGTCGAATTAGGGTTTTAAGGAAAGAAAATGGGAATATATATATATATATATATATACATACATATATATATATATATATATATATATATATATATATATATATATATATATATATTGTGTGAGTGTGTATTTAGGCAGCATTTTTTCATTCATACATGTTTCATTAAATAATATAGCCGAGAGCTTAGATTGGATTAAAAAAAATATGTATCAATATTGTGATTTTCTTTCTTCGTTTAATGATAATGTTATTAAGCTAATCAGACGATATGAAAAGAACATACATAAAATAAATAGACAACACTTGCCTATATTATTTAAGGAAACATGTATGAATATATATATATATATATATATATATATATATATATATATATATATATATATATGTTTAAAAATAGATCAGTCGATTCAAATACCTTGGATTCAAACTTTCTCTATCGTCAGCCCGTTTGTATCAATTGATTTCTCAACGCTTTATTTTTTTTAATTATTAATGAACGCTTTATTATTTAAAAAAATAAATAAGAAAACGCACGACGTTGGGTGTGATAGGAAGAGAAGTGGAGACGAAGAACGTGAAGAAGAACGAGAGGGAGGAAAGGAAAGGTATGTATCGGTGGGGGTGTTAATTGAAATATCTTTTTTTTTATCCAACCTCATGAAATTAACAGTAATGTTGTTGTATAGATGTGTCCTATCAATATGATAAAAAACTACTATGAAAGGGGAAAGATCGGCCCTATATTAGTGGTCCATATGTCTACACCTGCATCTGAATCAGATTAGGAGAGATAGGTATTCCGTTACAAACTTTCGAAATAAGATGAAAATAAAAATGGAAGATTATACTGGAGTCAGGTATTGCAGGAAAATAACCTAGATACGTCACATTCAAGGTGTTGACAATGTGTCCGCTGACGCCATATCCGGTATCTAGCATAATCCTTGTCATAAGGAAAGGAATTTGGGGTTGTTAGACAACTAACAGAATGACCTCTTAAGATATCGCAGGAATGGAATTTGGCGTCGCTTGACAACAAACAGAATGACGTCCTAAGACATTGCCATGTGGGAATTTGGTATTGTTACTTTAGTTTTCCGATATTGACCAACGACATGTCGTGAAAAAATAGCCTCTATAATGCGATCGTGTGGGATCTATTTGGCTATATCATGAGCAAAGTATAAAGGAATATTGTACCCAAATAAATGCAGAGAAAACATCTTACCTTGATCCCTGATGCAATCTAATTAACCAAGGGAAAACGGTACACAGACATGATTCCAGAATTCTATATTTTACATTTCGGAAGAAAGAACAACCAACATTTGTTAACATTCTACAGCACCTTTGTCTCTCTGTCATTAGGAACATTCGAAACCCAAATTCCTGAAACACAACTGTTTGAACTCACATCAAATATCAGTAAAGTGTTCTTTTATTAACTGTACGTCTATCACTCCATCTGTTTCTTATATTTTGTATTTTGTTATAGAAAATGTATTTACAAATGTTAGTCTCTCTCTCTCTCTCTCTCTCTCTCTCTATATATATATATATATATATATATATATATATATATATATATATATATACAGTAACAATTTATAAAAAAATAATACGAGACCTACCATTTTTCCATGCATTGAATGTTGCTGCCACATCTGATTTGGGATTTATGCTAAGTATTTAATGAACCGGTGACACGGCATCTGTGTGCCTTTCTATAGTTCAATTCTTCTCATGGAACAAAAGAATTACGAGTTTAAGCGCCTTAAGCGTCCCTGGATTTATAATCTGTAGGCTAAATTTTAACAATTTATGATACAGAGATAACACTGTGTCGATATCCAACACAGAGGGAAAACTACAGGACCTTCTAGACAGCGTAGCAAAAGAAAGGACTATACATAAACTGCTAAAAGGCAAAATGTACAGTCAACAGTAAGAGGAATGGCCCAAGATGTGTGTTATTATTTCGAGATATCAACATCAAACAAGTAGAGTTTCAAATATCAAGGAAATATTTAAACGCAGGATAGAAAATGGGACACCAGGAATCTGAACGCACAACAGATGCATTCTAAATGTTAAAAATAGGTTCGCGTATCAACCACTTCACACTCCTCCCTGTTTTTTTTTTAACAAGAGTAGTTTTATCCCTTGTTTCCTATTTAGAATTAGGTTTCCAGTTCCTTCTAAAGTCAATTTCAACTCTAAATTTCTAACGCGTCCACCTAAACTCCGAAATTTTATTCACTAATTATTTTTTTCTTTAATTGATTTTTTTTTCAATGGGAGTAGGTACGTTCGCCTATTGTTCGGTTCACATTTCTCTCCGACCTTTTGAAAAAGAATAGAGGTTTATCACCTATTTATTGTTTAAAATTGGGTTTCCGGTTCCTTCTAAAGACTTCACTTTCTCTTTCACTCTCACTAGTCCCTTGCGTTGTACTGGTATCATTGCCTTGCCTCGGGTGAATTAATTAAAAATCGAACAAAGATCTAACAATTATAAGATTTTTTTAAGAAACAAAGGAAAGTGTAGTTAATCTATCCTCTTGTATGGAAGTGAGTGCTGGACAATCTCTTCATAGATGACTAGATGACTGGAGGCAACGGAAATGTTGTTCTACAGGAGGATGCTGAGGATAACATAGATGAAGCGCGTAAGCAACAAAAAGTCTTAAGGAAAATGAAAACAAAAAGGAGATATATACTTAGTATTGAGGGGTCTCCCCTTTTCACATAAATGGACTCAGCCGAGGTATACATATACTACTACCAGTGAATACCCGGACAGTCTGTAATAGAGGAGACGGCGACGCCTTCTCGGCAAGACGGTCGAACTCGCTGCCTCTGATCAGAGGGGAACCCGGACGAGGCTCCGCCGAAGGGCAGAGAATCGTTCGGGGAGGTTGACCAACCCGATCCCGTTTATACGGGATCTACGGGATATTTTTGGCCAAGCCTACGGGCTTGGGAATACCCCACTTTAAACCCGGCCTTCTGCCACATCTATCTCTCGTGGGGGGCAGTAAATACTGTCTGTAATAGAGGAGGGTAGCACAAGAGTCACAGTTAGCGAGCACGTAGACTCAATAACGAGTCATATCGCGATACTTCAATACCAAGACCGTATATATATTATTACTACTAACCCGCATTCCTGGATCTACTAACCCGTGTTACCAGTTTGTATTATTACGTTAATATATTTATTTTCCTTATCCATTCCTGGCGTTTGTTATTCATTGTTATCGGATTTCATCCCGGAATCCACAACACTTAGAATCAGAGAGACAGAGCGAAAATTACTTTAACGCATAATGGGGAAGGGCGGCGTTGGTGAATTTGAAACGCACAGCGTATATAAAACAAAAAAATGGACAGGTGAAGGCAGCGGGCACACTATATGAAGAGCTTGTGTGAAAGGATGTCGGAGCGAGGCGAAAGGCTTGGCAAGTGATAAAAGTTACTAAGGGCCACAAGGGATAGGAGTTAGTGAAGAGCGATGATCAACCACGTCCTGAAGGGCCACGACACACAGAAGAAGAACATATCAATGCTCACATCCTGAAAGAATATGGCAGACAAAGAATGAATATTGAATTGGAGGTGCCACGAACTGTTTGTTATAGGCCAGGATGCTTCAATTCTCAAAAACAAGAAGAAAAAAAACTAGGAATGACACAATTAAGCTTTAGCCAATTGTAATTGTTATGGTCCAATATCCTCGCACCACTGTTATGGTCCAAGGTTAGGA
>OZ038492.1:6574957-6579957 GCA_964036315.1 Acanthosepion esculentum | reverse complement strand
TACTACTACTCATATCATTTCAGCATTTAATCACCTTCGGAGTCAACCCCTTTTTAAGCCACATATTTTTTGTCCATTGATAGAAGCGTTCTGGAACTCCTTTTCTGGAATAGCGAGCAACCTCCTCGTCGCATTCTCTTGATTTTCTCAATTTCTGGAAATCTTGTTCCTCTCAAGTGGGATTTTAGTTTTGAACGGGAAAAAAGTCTCAATGATCGAGATTTTAATAATATCAAGTTCGTTGAACCTGGGCAATGACCTGCATGATCAAAACCACTACACAAGACATAGTAACTGAAGCATCCTCTGTGGTGTTGTGTGACGAGACGATCACACTCTACACACTTTCCTTTCGAGCATTGCTATAAGCAACCAAAGTGAGCGTGATTGTTGTAACTTAGTGTACATGGCCGGCGGCAAGATCAATCCGTGCCAATTGGCGTCAATCTGCTTTTTTAGCTCAGTGGACATGGCAATACTGCCGATCTTTTTTATCAAACCTCGTATATACTTATGACCAAATGGACAAATAGGGAAATAGAGAGATTGATAGAGAAATAAATGTGCATGAAATGTCTAAAGTGGATGTGGCTGGAAACATCTGGAAGTTGTTACAGAAATTGTTTCGACAGTTATTGTTTTAGCATGAAGGTCAGCTTAATGGAATGCCCCATCAAGTATCAGTTCAAAAGATCCTGACAAAACAGTGACGTGAGGCCAGGCCGTCAGTTATTGATGAATGACTTTATTAGAGAGGTTTGACAAGGCAAAGTAGGTATGTTTTCTATCAGAGAGTGCCCCCCATAGAGCAGAAAAGCCAGAAAGGCACAGAGATGGACAAGAGAGCGCTCACCACGAAAAGGAAGACACGCCCGTAAGACTGTTCACCATCTAAACACGCCTCACCCCTGCTTCGTTCTTCTACAACAGACGGTTGAAATGAGCTTAAATTTTGTCTAATGCTGCAATCGTCACAGGGCTTTATCTTGTCGTTAACGATCTGGCCAAATAATTACTTTTGAAGCAACAATAGTTTGACTGGAAGAATCTGCAACCTGAGAACGAAACTGGTGTCTGATCTGAGCTGCAAAGCTACATTGGGAAAAGACGTTGTTCTTGGTGAATTTTGATGAATAAGAAGATTTGAAGTTAATGTATGCAATATTTTAGAATTGTAGCATCACTCCTTCCTAATTAGCCTAAGAACTTTTCAGCCCAACTTAGTAAAACTAAAGAAACTACGCAACATAGGCCATCACCGATCAGTGACGGACCATCACGATTAGCCCATGCCTGGTAAACACACTGCACCATTCTATATCCACCAAAGAGATCATGAGCGGATGGGGTTGTGAGGCAGCTAAACCCTACCGATAAAATGGGATCGGTTTGATATTGAGCTCGAGACCGGTCAAGCGCTGTATGCTGTGTGAGGATTTCAATCTGAGCACTTTTTATATAGCTTCTACACTCACATCCTATAGAAGCTAAGGGAAGTAACACTGGCCCCTTGGATATAAGTCTGGCACAATCAGCATTGAAATGGATAGATTTTCGATCACGTAGCATGTCTCTTTCGACATACTATGCAGTCAAACAATTCTGGTCCCGATCATTAACCGTTTGAAGCCTGATCACCGCTTTACCGGGAGTAGAGAAAAATGACGTAATGTCTAGCCACCAGTTGAACGGTGGTAGAGAAAAATGACTTAATCCTCAGCCATCGGTTGAACGGTGGGTAAACACTTATAACTATTTTAACTACCGTAGAATATTACATGCCAATTATTTGCGAATTCTGACTCAGCAGCCCAGGCAGAATGATTGAAATTGTTCAGGAACGCAAGGTTCAAAGGGTTAAGACGGTTTCCAGAGCGTGTAGTAATGTCTTTCATCAGATACACATGTTAAACATGTAACAACACAGGCAGACAGGAGTGCAAGATGGCCGACTCGCGCTGCGAGTTAATCGCGGTAAGCGGGGAGGTGATAATAGGAGGTTGAATACCTACCTGATTTTTGCGCCGTATTTACCCTATTTCGCGATATATGCCGTGCCGTAGATAATGGCTCAAAAAGAAATTCAAGAAATTATACTAATTTATGACAATGATTCCGTAAGAAATTTCGGGTAATTTGCTTTTTATGCCCCGCGCTATGTATCTAATAAAAATTTTCTGAACAGTTAGTTTTTTATTCTAAATTTACATGCCTAATTCGAAAATAGCAAAGAATTATTTATAAAATCTACCGTTTTGGAGATATCGACAATAACATTTTGGACTCATTCGTGTCGTTATCGGCGTTTTTTTTCTTGCATCAGTGCGTGCGCAATAATCAAGACAAGTGAGTGTCTGTTCTGCAGCCAATATATGCAAACGACGCCAGTAATGGCTGCCACGAGGTTAATGAGTCCGAACTTTTATTGTCGATATCTCCAATCAGGTAGATTTTATCAGGTAGATTTTATCAAAATTCATTTGTTATTTTTTAATCAAGCATATCAATTTACACGTAAAAATAACTATTCGGGAATTTTTTATTAGATACTTAGCGCGGGGCTTAAAAAGCAAATTATCTGAAATTTCAAATTATTTCAGTGTTTTACAGCGGATTATTTATATAATAAATTTTAACCGTCCTCAAAAGTAGTTCCTCTTGCAATTCCCGATTGCAACCCCCAATTACTACGCGCTCTTTAGTTTTGTTTATTTATGAGAGATTCTTGATTTCTACTGTTTGACAGTCAAATTGAGCATGATCAACCAGAGGAAAGTACTCCTATTTATACCCCATCCGTGATATCTGATTGCAGTGATTGAATTCCTATTGATTAGTCCGATATTTTAGGACCTCTTTGATCGCCCGCGAAATAAAAATATAAAGTAATCATGTGTAATTATTACGAACACGATTGGATTAGGTGTGAAAGGGCCGAGGTGTTAAAATTTCGCAAAATTTGGGCTGTTTTATCATCAAAATCAAGGTAAAACGTGTCAAAAAGGGGTGTAATTATGAAAACAAATTAGGACCCATCTGCTGATCGTTGTTTGTCTATCGTGAAGACGATGGCACAGAATTTGGTAAAATATGGTGGAATTTCAAAAAAAGTGAGCGATATTGAGGGTACCAGCGAAAAATATTGGTTCGCCTAATAGCGGCGGACGACTGTAATTCCGATGTTTCGTAACTATAAACTGATATTGAATGTCAACATGACATGAACTTACAAACTGCTTTTCACACTAACATACAAGACGTAGTTGATAAACAGATGTATATCTTGGTCTTTCATTAGATCAAGTTCCCAATAAACCCCGAACCGTTATATTTACAGACACATATCTATAACTTTTGGCACATCATGGTCTAAGATAATTAATGCATATTGAATATCATGTTTCCATTCTGTGAGGGTTGGTAGTGAAGATCTAAAAATATTCTGCTATACTTTGAACGATTTGGCTTCCATTTCGTGATAGACTAATTGTTTTCTCCTGTGGTGACTACTGGAAAACGCCATTTTAGTTACTGGTGATTTTTTAAGTCAATCGATATTTTATTCCGTTCAACATACGTCGATTGTGAGCCAATAAACCCTATTGTGAATTGGCCGTTAGTTTTAATGCCATTTCGAGAAAAATGAGAGAAAGATCTTTAAAATGATCAATACAAAGGGAATAATCGAAGAATGAAAATGTTATCTGAGAAAAGAATTCGAAAATCTTTACGAGACTATAAGTTAAGGCAGAATAAATTCTATTATATACCACTGACGCTCGCAATTTGTCAGTATCTAAATGTGTGTGTGTGTGTGTGTGTGTGTGTGTGTGTGTGTGTGTGTGTGTGTGTGTGTGTGTGTAAATATATAGAAAATAGGAAAGAACACGTTAGGTAAATAATCCGAAGTTCTTTAATATTTTTGTTTTTATTTAAAAAAAGACAGTGCTTAAAACATAAGTAGAGTCTAATTATAATTATTTATTTAAAAATATGATTCCTTCGCTACTTAAGAGTTCTCATATTTCAAAAAGAAGAGCTGAAAACTTCAATATAATTATTAGAATTAAATTGGATTAAAATACCAAGCTTTTGTTTTTGAAACATGAGAACTCTTATGTAGCGGAGGAATCATATTTTTAAATAAATAATTATATATATATATATATATATATATATATATATATATATATATATATATATATATATATTTAAGCGTATCACCCCAAGCAAGGCTGGAGGCCACTATCACGCAAGGTGTTAAAGAAGGGTTGGAGGAAGAGCAGATAGGAGTGGTAAAGGAGAGGATGTGGAGAAAGAGAAAGACAGTGGGTCAATCAAGGAAAGGGGGTTACAGAAGATTTGGAGCGAGATGTAACTATCGCTATATCTGTGTCAGTCTGTTATATATTTGTCTATCATTTTCGAATATAAATTTTGTGACATATGACTTTCGAACTATCAATAGAATTATTTTCATATCTATCTATTTGTCTAGATGTATCTGTCTATATTTCTGAGATGAGGTATTATGTACACTATTTACATTGTTCGGATTATCGTCCTCATCTTTGTTGCCATATTTATCACAACGTTTCGGCCGTTGTACGCTCCGGCCTTCTTCAAGTTGTTGGAATGTAGAACTGAACCCTTTATTTCGCTCACTGGGGTAGACTGTTCTGGTTCCCCGTGCTATGTCTAATGGATGTCAGTTATCAGTTATCTCCTGTTAATTCCCCTCTCTAGGTTTTCCTAACGCCTTTATTCACTTTGCCATGTGTCCTTGATGACACCTGTGTATGAATTTCTGGGATTTATAAACCCAATGTCTTCAGTTACTATTTTTACCATTGCTCTTATTGCAATTTTCGTTATTATTATTGCTTTTCTCTGGCACTTCTTATTACTTGTTCCCATATTGTATTCATTTCTATGCTTGGTTGGCTCAGGAGATTTTTGTGGCCTAGCATATGTGCTGCTTCCTTATGTTTACGAATTTT
>OZ038492.1:6499957-6569957 GCA_964036315.1 Acanthosepion esculentum | reverse complement strand
TAAAAAAGACAGAGCGAGGCAACGTCGCGTCTGTTTAGAGAGCGACTGCAGTTAGTGATACAAGTAATATTAACTAACCAATAGCTGGGAGAGCGTATTGGCGCATACGGGATTATCGCAAGCCTAACTTGAATTGGAAACCGGCTCTCCGATTAACAACTCTGAACTCTTATCCATTACTTCACTCGCACATCCCAGTTTATAGCACTCCCAAGCGGTCACCCATCTACATACTGACCAGGGTCAATGTTGCTTAACTTCGGTGATCGTACGTGATGTGGCCATAAGCCACTTTCTACCGCACCTGCCAATTGTAAAAACTGTTTATAATGTTAATGAAAGATGTACTTTCAGTAAAGAGAGCAATCTTTTATGGATATTCAATATTTGTTTCATTGAGCCAAATTCCACGTAGCAACACCTGACAAACACACCTCAATTATAAACAGGCTAGGAATTTTGTAAGTATCGATATAGCCAAACAACGATATCAGCGTCTAGCAGACTCCATGACCTGTCGCTTAGCTGTTGTTATTCAGTGCTCTGTCATTTTTAGATACTGCATTTTATTTTAATTGTACCTTAGTCTTCCAGATATACATAATAAATAGCATACCAAAGAGAATCGTATCGCTTATTATAAGAATTGTTAGCGAAATTTTCTTGTTAATTATCACGCGCTAGCTGGTGAGTATTATCATTATTATAACAAGTTTAACACATTAAAATACACAAACAGAACTTTACATTGTCAGTGTCTCGAATTCGGTCATTATTTGACACACAGCATCAGAAGCCTTAAAAATTTATTGCTGGAAAGTTTACCTTCAAACATGTGATTACATATTGAGCAGCGAAGTAATGATAAACAATTTTAATGCCGTCTTAACTAATAATAATTATTCAGGATCTTAATTAGGTTAATTGAGCTCGATGTTCTCTCGTAATTAGTTTCCGGCCCTCGATATTACACAATACTAGAAATGAATTGCAAGGAGACAGAATTCATGATTGATAGCGAAAGGAACTGTCCAACCTGCAAAGTGCAAATTCGAAGTAGATATAGCAAAATCAAACATGCAGATCAATTTACATATATGGCATGAGATTTAACAAAGGCTGGAAAGTGCGACACTGAAATCTGAACTTGCGTGTGGATAATGAAAGATACTGTCCAAAAACTAGGCAAATTATTATGAAAAAAAAAAAGATTCTATTGGAACGGAATAATTTACTGCTATGTCATATCAGTCCACTTATATGCCAGTGAATGCTGGACAATCCCCTCACAGATCAGGATGTGATTTGAAGCAACAGAAATTAGTCACTACAGAAGGATGCTCAGGATACCATGGACCGAACATGTGAGCAACGACTAAGTTTTAGAGAAAACGAAAAAAAAACACTTGTACTTAACATCAGGAAGAAACAGTTGAAAGTACACAAAATGAGGAAAGAGGGTTTAAAAAAGAAGGCTTGGACAGAAGGAAATATTTATCAAAGGCGATGTTTGGTTTTAGGGGATGGAAGGTGTTATGGTCCAGGTTAGGACCAAGGAAGAACAACACGAACACAAGAGTAGAAATAACGAAGATATATTACACGGAATAATAATACAAGATGTGGAAGGTGTTAGTTTGACTGTCAGTCTGGTTTGGAGTGAACTACTACCGGATCGACTCGATTCGTCCCTCTCTCTTTAGAGGCGTAGTATACATAGTGTTAGGAAGTGTTCGTTCTGTAGTTATAGGTAAGGACCCATAACAGAAGGGAAAAGAAAGAAAGCGTCAATGAATGAATGACTGTTATTTACTTCAATCTTAATTGTTTATTAGATGAATCCCAGCCACATATATTATAATTCCCCATTGTTCATTAATTTCTTCGCGAGTTAGCACGAACGTTACGCCCTGCCATTACCTCAGATAAATATAGGCGTATTTAATTGCGAGGATGGATGGAAGAAAATATCTGTGAAAGGCGCTGTTTGGTTTTTAGATAATGAAAAAAAACAAAGAAACAAAAAAGATGACTGAAAAACCAATCAGGTTTTTCTTTAGTATTTAGACGTTTATTAGATGAAGCATTGCCAAATATTGTATTATAATTCTTCATTCTTCTTCGTTCCTTAGTTAACATTTAGGGTACTCTCGGCTTTTAACTAAGCTCAACAATAAACAATTCCTGCTTGATTGCGATGATGAATAGAAGAAAGTTATATCCAACGTTCTGTTTGGTTTTAAGGAATGAAAGAAAGAAAGATGAAAAGAGGCGATTGCAATCACAAATGTTTAATGTCTGCTTCAATGAAATGCAAAAATCTTGCCAATTTTACGTTTTTTATTTATGCCGGTTTACTTCTTTAAATAATGACTTTCATTGATACATATGATTGTTGTTGCAATATTTTTTAATCTCGAATCCCTAACAAGGCAGCCATGACATTTCTACGGGTATTTTGCTTTCACACAAATCGTAAAGAATTTATTCAATGATTATATTAACAATTTAGGTAGGCCTGAAAATTCAAATAGGAAAAGCGTGAGGTTTTCACGTGCATTTCTACTTCACATAATTTCCTTAGATCTATGTTGTATACTCATTTCCTTCCGGCTCCCAGCAAGAGGCCTAATGTCAGAAATGGCATCATGACATTTTCACTGAGCATTTTGTAACCAAAAAAAAGATGCATCCTAATACCATACCCATTTTACATTACGTCAAGTGTGAACTGTATTCAATCGGTCGTTGGAGTTTATACCACGAACCGTTAATTACTTCATCGAGCAAATCGGAAAAAAAGACTTGTATCTCATCTGCCCTTCAGACGTCTGTGTTGCTTGCTACTGTATATATTCAGGGAATGATGCGCATGTTTCTGACGTAGTTGCAGCTGATAGAACGCACCCATAATAGAAGATCTTTGTTTAGAAAGAAAAACCGAAAAACGTGTGCTAGTAAATAATAAAGACCAATAATTCTAGTTGTAGTTGGAGCTCTCGATTTAACTTGAAAAGGTCCCGGCAGGCGCCTTGAAGCGATCCCTGGTAACACATGCTTAAAGAAATACAAAAAGGTATATTCACCAGTACAGCTTACACCTTATGAAATGTAAAATGGGTATGATATTAGGTTTCCTTTGCAATTGATAGTGTACTGGACTGGACGACCTGCCTTTTGGTAAATTCAATCCTGAACACAGAAAATACCAGGGTGGGGCAAGAGAGGCGAAAGGAAGACGTCCGCTAGACTATTCACTTCCCTTCATCCCTGTCTTGCTCGCCTACATCAGAAGGTTACAAAAGAATTACATTTTGTTAATGCTACAATCGGCTCACGGTTTTGTTTCTTGGGTAACTGTTATGGTCCAGGTTAGGACCAAGGAAGAACAACACCAACACAAGAGTAGAAATAACGAAGATATATTACATGGAATAATAATACAAGATGTGGAAGGTGTTAGTATGACTGTCAGTCTGGTTTGGAGTGAACTACTATCGGCTCGACTCGATTCGTCCCTCTCTCTTTAGAGGCGTAGTATACATAGTGTTAGGAAGAGTTCATTCTGTAGTTATAGGTAAGGACCAATAACAGTAACAAATGGCCAAAATGTTATTTTTGAAGCCAGGGGCGTTTGACTGGAAAATGTTGCACCCAGAGAACGAACCTCGTCTGTAGTCTGAACAGCAACATCAAGCATTACAACGACTGGGCTAGAATTACAGTCATTTTGGACGCCTTGCTATCTTTTAATCGGCGAAATTACGTCTGTTATTTCTCCGCGGAGTAAACAAAATACAAAACTTATATGATAAAATGGAAGAAAAGAAAACATATGTAAGTAATACATTTTTTACGTAGCATAGAATATTACTTAAAATATACACTTCCAGTTACAAAACATTTGAAAATTTTGCCTGTATTACGACAAGCCTAGCATGTTCATTACAAATAGATGTCAAAATCAAACAAGTACAAAAAATTAAATATCCAGGTAGTGAGAACGGAAAATGCGACACCAAAATTTTGTTAGCATCTATTAGGACCTTTTGACATTTTAATTCAACTGTATTTGCCATTCATAGACATGTGTTGATCAGCTGAGCAATAAAGTCCTTATGTTGAAATATGGATCAAATATATTAATTATAATGGAGCAATTATAATATAATAATTAGATATTATCAAATATGATAATCATGAATTTCATTTTTGATGTATCAAAGTATTGGTTAATTTCTTGATTTCAGTGGATGTGTAAAACGTTTCTTTTCTTTCATTCGAAAAGAATCAATTCCTTTATAAATGCTTCTTTATCGAACGAAGATGAATTTTGTTGAAATTAAATATTATGTTTTTGTTATGGGAACTTACCTGTAACGACAATGAACTCTTCCTGATACTATAAAGATTGCGCCTCTCAAGAGAGACAGAACGGAAATGGAACGAGTCGAGACAGAACGAGTCGAGACAATAGTAGTTCACTCTAAACCAGACTGACAGTCATACTAACACCTTCAAATTCTTGTATTATTATTCTATTTAATATAACTTTGTTATTCCTACTTTTGTGTTCGTGTTGTTCTTCCATGGTCCTAACCTTGGACCATAACAGTGGTGCGAGGATATTGGACCATAACAGTTTTATTTTTGTATAAACTTTATAATGATTAAAATCCAGTTTTATAAATTCTTTTTTAAATACTGAATGGTCACATTCAATACATCAATAACCAAACTTGTAATCTTCCGTCATCAACGATCCGCCATTGAATTCTCGAAAATCTTAATGAATGGATGTTCTCTCAAAGAGACCTTGAAAAAATATTGGGATTTAAACTCGTATATACGATCCATCGCTGAGGAACCTGGAAATCTCATCTGTTTCTTGTACCGCTGAAGTAAGTACCTAATCACCTTATGTTCTACCTTTACTAGAATATAGCAAAAATGTAGTATTGCGGACTGGTGTTGCCCGGTATACAGTTTCTGGTCCTGACAAAGTCCAGAAGAATCTTGTAAGCGATGTCTTATTTTCCACCTTATAACCCTTTTCCCAGGGTCGAAACGTTACACACCACGCTCTATTCTACCGCTATTGCAGTGTAAATCGTTCAAAAGAACCACATACTTTTGTTCCCACAACTGTAACCCACCCACCAGCCATACTGCGTACATTGAGGCGAACCGGACTCATTCCCTTCGTATTTTATTCCTTATCAAGGAATAATTTCCACTTGGACAGCTTCTTCCGAGGAAGTATTGTTTTGTAAAATAGAACAATATCAAGAGAACAATTCGTCATAAGCGTCATAATCTTAACCTCTTCAAGTCTAGAGCTAAACTTTCTCTTTCCGTTATATGCGTAACCTCTGCCGTTACACTTACCTCTCACATACTGGTGTAGGGATTCGTCCCTGCGCTGGTAGTATCACGGCTACGACGAGCTTGGACCGGCTCTGACCTGGACCAGCTATGACAAGCCAAGACCAGCTATGACTAGCTTAGACCAGCTCTGACCAGCTTGGACAAGCTATGACCAGCTAAGACCAGCGGCCCGAGTGAAAACACTCGGGTCCCCACGTTAAAAACCGACCTTGTGTCACAACTCAGTGGGGGGTCAAGTAAATTCACTTACCTCTCACATAACAACAACTAGCAACCTCTGCCTTGAATGTTCTTTTGTCCCTGAATTAGATGAACATTAGATTTCATCAGATGTTATCTTTTTGCCGCAGGTTGTAATCATATCATGCAAAGCTGTATACGTGAAGTAAAGATTTTTGCAAGGGGTTAACAAGGGCTTTATCTAGAATTATTTCGGGTACACGTTGTGATGTTATTTAATACTGACTTGTTATTAAACCAGGAATGTCTGACGCTATATTCATCTTGAGACCAATCACATTTCCAAGCCATCAGCCGACAGTTGAATTCGTTTTAGAGCCGACTGCAAAAATCTTTTTGATAAGGATTTCCATCAGGTAGTGTGAATTCTGTTTCAATTCCCACAGACCACAAGTGAAAATGACGTCTCGCTTGGCAACTCTGACTTGCACATAAAATAAAAGATTGCACCTTTTTATGCTGATCATGTTTCCTGGTGTTAATTATTCATCAATAATATGACCCAGTCCCATCCTACTGGAGTGACAGGAAATGTATCCTAACTTCAACTTTCTAAGTGTAACGTTAACAGGACAGAATTTCAGCTATTTCATTAGTCCGTTAGATTTAACTTCTATGGGTCATATATGCGACAGATTTTAGACCTCAGTAAATTATCTGTAGCTACACCCAAGGAGCAAAGGTTAGTGTACCGCACCTGGATAAATATACCCACACAACAGCGTTATCTGGGAAAAGAGAAGGACTATAAATTATAAGAGAATTCTCTAATCTTTGACAACAGTTTACAAGATATTAGGTCAATGTCTATAATAGATGCTGTTTTTATTTTATACGTAAATCTTACAACACAACAGCATTCTTTTCTTGTGCCTCGATCAAACAAGTGTCTACTTGTTGCTTATAAATGTATTTAAGTATTCGAAATAACGAAAAAGTTCCATACTGGCTTAAAACTTATGTCAGAATATCTTCGAATTACTCCCTGACTGTTGCCTCTTCTAACGAATTTTCAAGCTTACTTTAACGAATTAAAGAAACAACTATGGCGCCTACCTGCTTAAAGATATTTATTTATTAAAGATGTATTTTGATTGCCGAGTCTTTACCGACTGCCAACGACAAGAAAGGTAGAAGGTCAGAGTCGAAAGACAAATAGTCGAAAGAAAAGATGTCTCGGAAGACAAAATGACGAATGGACAAAAGGTGAAATAGAAAAAGTGCCAAACAGACTAAGTATCGAACGAAAAAATGAGTTGGATTGACTAAATGAAAAATAGGCAAAATGTCGAAAATACAACGTTCCTAAAAGACACAATGTTGAACAAATTAAAAAGATATCATCATGCTAAAAATATATCGTCAATCAATCTCCGTCGCTGAATCCTAAGCATTAACGGGATTCTTGTTTTAGTTCCCTAATATCTGTGTCAAATTCTAGATGTTTCCAAGCTGTAATGAGATTTCTTTTTTTCATGCAATTTGCCAGGATTATTTTATTTATTAGTAATTGATGTTTGTAACCATATGAATCTCTTCGACATTCTTTCTGTTTCAGGGGAACAATGATGTTTAAATCGAGAAGAGAGTAAGTATATTTTTATCAGAATAGACGGGAATAATTTATATGTGATGGACAGATATATTATTTGGCTGTAGTTTTTTAATCATCTGTTTCACCCCTCTTTGGTAGGAGATATGTAATAATTTCTGTAATCCATTCTGGAATTCCATTGAGTATTTTAATTAGCATTGATAAAATTTTCTAGGGATTTCCATTTTCGGGATTTTGTTAGAGCTTGTCTGACATTATTGGTTATCATTCCAAGCGAACCGTTTATCTATTCAGATTTCCAAACCTTTATACTTCGATATTTTTTCAAATAACTTGGTTGCTATGTTACATTCCTTTGTTATCAGTAAGATTACTCTTCAGTTTTAGAAAAAAAAACTATTTGCTTCAATGTTCCGGTCTGTGAAGATGTTGTAATCCCAGAGAAATATGATGTCCTCTATTTCCCTAATCAGTACTGACTGATGTTAATACCAGTGTTTATTAACATATTTTGTAAAGTGATTGCACATTGCCCAGTGTAAGTATCGCTCCACTATATCTTGACGCAATTACAGAACATCCTGAGATTAGATGGTCTCTGGTTTCCTGATATTTGTCACCTGAATTTTGTATCTACAATAGAAACTTTCAGGCAAATATCATACATAATACTGTAGTATTATGTATGATATTTGCCTGAAAGTTTCTATTGAAAAGACTCTGGTCATGCGCTGCAATAATAAAGTCATCCTTTTCAGCCTTTAACGCAGCTGTTCGTAAGAATTGATGGGTGATAAGTTTATGAACATTGGCTTTAATTAACACATTCCTACCAGCATTGTTTCACAATGATCAAGAGCTTTATCCTTGATTTTATTTTTCAAAATTTTTGGTAAAACAGTTGGTTCTTGGGCTGCGTTTGATTTTCTACAGATGTAAATCTCCTTTGTATTTACAACCTTCTTTCATGATTAAACATTTTTTTCTGTTTTCGCGTTGATTGACCGTTTCGTCCAGTCCTTTGTTGTTTCCATGTATGCTATTAAGCCAATAGTTTTTGCCTTGTATGACAATTATAGCTGAATAAGACCTCCTTCACCTTCTTTACAGGGTATGATACATATGTCTACATCAGCCTTTGGATGCCATGATATGCTTAGAAAGAAGCGTTCTTGTCCTAGAATTCGATCGTCTAATATTCAGAGTCTGGTTCAAGATGTTGAAACTATATTGAATACTTGCATGTCAAGACTTGTAATGACCATAATTCTGTTCTGAGAATCCAGTTCAGTTCTTAATATAAGTCGCACCCTTCTATAGTACTCTTATCGCACTATTGCTTTCATTTTTATGGCGAATTTCTTCACACGCATTTACACCGAGGTACTTATGAGCTTCTTCCTGATCGATACCTTTAATATTTAACCCATGGTCTAATCTAGTAGAAAAGTTTTGTTTTAGGAATCCTCGTAAAATTGTGGTTTTAACACAGTTATCCAAACCGAATTCCATTCGAATGGCATTACTGAAATTTGTACCAAGAGAACTTTCATCTCACTTTCATTCTTAGTATACAACTTTAAGTCATCCGTGTAAAATAGATGGCTTTTTTTTCTTTTGAGATATTTTATAACCACACTCCGTCCTGTCAAGATCGCTAGTTAATGCTATTATGTTTATACAAAATAGTAAGGGAGACAAAGATTCACCTTGAAATATTCCTCTGTTGATGTTTACTTCATCAGACTTATAGACTCCATTTTGACGTGTTGGTTTCCCTATCGACGAGTGATACCTTATATATACAGGCCGATAGTAAAGTCACTCTATAGTTACTTATAATAAAAAAGCAAAGCATTGAAGCAGGTGGCTTGAAATTCGAACAGTATCGGTAATTAATTTACTATTGTTTACTATAGCATTTTATTTTTATTAACCGGAATTAACCAGAACCATTTTAATAATAAATCTCTGCACTGTCCATTAATTGTCTTAATTGTTATTGTAAGTAACTGTATAGTGACTTTATTGCCACCCTGTATTTAAAGACTTCAAGATCCAGCATTGGGGTAACCTATCGAATGACTTACGGTAATCTATCCAGGTAGTACTGAGATCATCCTATTAGTTAGTCATTGATCTTTACATTAGTAAGAGCCACGTTTGCACCATTTTTATTCATGAGGTAGTTTTTCATTTTTTTTTCAGAAGGAATGTATCTGTTTTGTCAGAATATATGTGTACATTTTCTAATTTCTTTTGGTGGGGGTTCTTACTTCAATTTTTTTTTTTTTGCCTATTTGTAAAATTTCTGCGCATCGGTTTGAAAGTTTATGTTATGTCTTTAGAATCTTGATCTTTTTTCATAACGTCTGATTCTTTGAGCCTTCAGTTGTATTGTTTGCTTTATATTGTCTTAAATAATAGGACTTCATGTTTCTTCCTATTTTGGCCTTTCCTTTTTTCTGCTTTTTCTAGTCTTTACATATGTTCTCCTTGCCAGTCCATCATGTATTGATAATTCACTTCTAAGTTATTCAGTTTCTTTCTCTATTTTTATTTTCCAAGCTGGATCTTTATATCCGCGAGACTGCTTTTTTACTTTGATGTTTATTTTTTTAGTTGCTACTATTACTGATGCATATATTGCTTCATTGAGACTTATATGTGGCTATACTTTATCCAGAATTAATTTGAGTTCTGCATTGTAGTGTTAATAGTTTTGAGGTTCTACATTCTTGATTTTAATTTGGAGAGTTGTTCTCGTTCCTATGTCTCATGATTCATTTCTTGGTTTCATGTATACTATTATTGTTTTCCGTAAAATAATTTGATCAATGTGTTTTGGACTAATTTTATTGCAGGCGTGTGAGCGACTAAGATCAGGTCTTTCCAACTCTTCTAAACCTCCAGCATTATGGATCACAGTGATTGGTGTCTATCTCACTTTCTTCATTATGATCTGTGGTTTGTGTGATGGTAGCACTTTTTATGTCCATTTCTGGTTCCCTTTCAAGTTATAAGGATTCACATATCTTGGTTATTTGTCCAGTCGTTTCTCGCCAAATGCCATATGTTTTGCAAGTGATGCTTTTCTGAGGTTTGTGCAACCCTTCATAGAATGCAGACATAATGATTTTATACTCCTGACGAGACCATGTTACCTTTTATTTCTGTAAATGAATGGTTGTGGATCTAGTTGGAGAAATCTCAGGGCCATCTTAGGGATTGTCCCGGTTGTGGGGAGCAGAAGATTCATTATTTTTAAGATTTTGTTGCTCTGGCAGATTTTTCGACCTCAAGTGTGTTCCCTCCTGAGTGAGAGGCTCCCAGTTTGTCCACTGAAAAAGCCATACTGGAATTTTTGGCCCAGCTTTTAGTCCTCATACTGATCACACCATTGACGTATGGATCCAAAAGTCCTTACAAAGTCGCCCGGCACATTTGGGTAACGGACATTTAAAAACAGGCTTCCGAAGATATTTACTCGTCGGCACGATTAGCAAATTGGGTTGTAGGTTATTGATGTTCGTTTCCCTTCTCTTATAAAAGAAAAACAAATGAACATATTAAGTTTTAATGAGGAGAGGTCAGGTGGACATACATTGGGCGTTGTCACGAAAAACGAAAAACATGGAATCAGCCAAAACGATCCTTGCCGATGCGCACACACGCATATATATATATATATATATATATATATATATATATATATATATATATAATACAGACTAAAACACTAATATTCCATGGTTATAATTTATTACATTGGAATCGCAATCACGATCCAATGTAATAAATATAAACTATAGGCGAACTGTCATTTAATTGATAGCACTTTTCTTAGTATATGGGATGTTCATATTAGAACGATTTTCTAGACAACTTGTATGTTGATGTTACCTGTTAGTAAAATTGTTCATTCCTTTTTCACGAGGCCCAGAGCTCCGATTACTATTGATACGGTCTCAGTCTTCATTCCCTACATCCTGTTAATCTCGATCTCATGGTCCTTGTATCTTGACAATTTCTCGATAATTGTTATGGGGGTGTTTCTCTCAGATCGTACTGCTATGTTAATAAGTATACACTTCCTGAATTTATTTTCTTTTGTGATAATATCAGATCTGTTGGGTTCTATTTCCCTGTCAGTTTGAATTGGCATGTCCCAGAGGAGAATTACTTCGTTATTTTGGGTAACTGTGTCCGGTTGGTGTTCTTAACATTCCTCAGTGGTTTCGATTTTGTGCTTTTTGCATATCTTCCAGTGCACATATGTCGTTACCTTGTCTGTGGGTATTATTATTATTATTTCCTTTGATATCTGGCGTTTACACATTTCTTTCCGGGTCACGCCCAGGGACCTAACATTAGAAATGGTATTATGACACTTTCCACTGCAAAAAAAAATACTTATTACATAGATAAAGCCCTTCGTAAAGTGTGGGCTGTACTTGTCAGAATAATTTTTTGTATCTCTTTGATGCATGGAGTTCCAGGGATCCCTTCAATCAGCCTACTGGAATCTTTTCCAACCAGTACAAGGGCTCCAACTACAACAGGGATTGTTGATGTTCCCATGTGCCACATTTTTGAGATTTCTATTTCAAGGTCCTTGTATTTTGATAGCTTTTCGAATATCTTCAAAGATACATTGCAGTCTGCAGGGACTGCCATATCAATAAGGAAGCATTTTTTTGTTTATGATCTTTAATAACAATGTCTGGGCGGTTGGCTTTGATTGTTCTGTCAGTGTGTATTGTGTAGTCCCATAGAATTGTAACAGGTCCTATCTCCGTAACCGGGACTAGGTGGTGTTCGTACGAGTTTCTTTCAGTTTCCTTCGCGTAGAAGTTGCAAATTTTCCAGTGCAGATATTGGCCCACTCTGTGATGCCGGTTTTTATATTCAGTGGGTGCCAATAACGTGCAACCCGATACAAGATGATCAATGGTTTCTGGATATTTATCACAGAATCTGCATTTTGGGCTAACAGAGTATTTAGTATATATGCTTGATAATTCCTAGTTAACAATTATTATTATTATTATTATTATTATTATTATTATTATTATTATTATTATTATTATTATTATTATTATTTCCTTTTATTTCTGGTGTGTACACATTTATTTCCGGGTCCCACCAGAGACCTAAGGTCAGAAATGGTACCATGACATGTTCCACTGAGCAATTTAAAAAACAATAAACAAAAAAAACACAAAAAAGCACACACACATATATTTTACAAAGATAAAGCCCTTCCTATGGTGTAGGCTGTACATGTGAGAACATTTTTTTATATATTTCTTCACGCATGCCTAGAAGGAATTCCTTCAATATGTCTATTGGACTTTTTCCAATCAATCCGAGGGCTTCAACTACAAAGGGGATTGTTGCTGATCTCATGTGCCACATTTTATTTAGATTTAGTGTTAGTTGTAACTGTAATTTCTATGCTAACAGTTTCTTCTTACACACTTGTAGATCTCTCTTCCCGTTCTTTTCTCTCCGGTCAACTTTGAACTTCAAAAGTTTTTAATTCAATGTCAATGTCTTCTGTATTATTAATTCGTCTCCTTTTATGGTTCGATCTCCTGAAAAAAAGATCTTCTTTTTCTCAGTAATTAAGAAAGTCTGGTTCCTTCTCCTGTGTATTTAGAGACTCTCTATGAAATTAATGGATGAATCTACAATGTTATCGGTCCCAACTAGGCATCTCGGATTCAGTCCCATTCCTAATTTATTAAATTAAATTCACTGTACCTGTTCTATAAATAGTTCGTTTTAATTTTTCTCAGATTTCCTCTGTGGTACACGTTTACAAATTTTAATCGCAGTACTAGATCGGCAGTTAGATCCCATTCTTTTGCAGTTGAAATGGCGACATATAACCGTAAGCTTTATGTTAACAGTTTCTTCTCATGCTTGGGAAACTCTCTCGGTTCCTTGCTTTCCAATCAACTTTAATCTTCAAAAATTGAAATATAATATCAATCTTTATATTATGTCATGTTTATTTGTCTTCTTTTACTATACTTAATAACGCTAGTCTTTCCTCTTATTCTTTCAGACTCGGTAAACCTCTTTCGTCTTAGTTACTTTATTGCTTCGCTTGCGGTGAAATGATTAAAAAAGTGAACTGTGCCAACACGTTTGAACTTGAAATATCCTTCATATAAAAACATTACTTGTTTTTGTTTAACGGCATATCAACTCCTTATAGAACTTTAATGTAGAAATGTAATTTTCTAGTGAGTCTTGAAGTAATGAAATATATGTTATTCTGCTTTCACAATTGGATACATGGTAGAGGATACTCAGATATATATATATATATACATATATATATATATATATATATATATATATATGTTTGTGTGAGTCTAATTACTAGAGTCGGTGATATGTGTGTGTATTATGTTGTAGTTTTTGTAGGAGTTTTAGAATGCAGTTCGATTTCAGACATTCGAGAATAATCTAAGAATTAATCACATGAAAGAGTTTTTCATGTTGGTTATTTGATATTCTACCGACATATCAACCTCCATGTGTCATTCACTGCCGAACTGTAAATAATTTGTCCAATTCGATGCCTTCAGTTAAATATATTTCGAACGCAATCATATGCCTTCATATAGATAGAATGTATTACTGGTTCATATTACTGCACACCACTGCAAATGACCTAATGTGAGAAAAAACTAGAAATCAAATTACACCCTGTGAATCAAGCAGCTCGAAAACTGACCGTATGGTGAAAGAAAGGAAACTAAAGCGTTTGTTTCAATTAATTTGCACAAGGGTGTAGTTAATTAAAATAAATAACAACATATTTTTTCATTTATCGTCGAATAATTCTTCCCAATTGTTGTGAGGATTCGTGGCATTAGAACATTAATGCATATTCTAGAAATAAATCAATAGCATGTTGACTTTCCTTGAGATCTTTAGTGAAAAAAAATAGTTCAAAATGAGTAACCCTCAGAAGAATTGTCGCACGTGAAGTCTATTTATAATACTTCTATACCCGGGGAATTTTTTTTCTCTCTGGAGAGAATATAACTATTTTCCGCCGTTGTTTTGTTCTTTTCCTGGCCAAGTCTTTGTAAAAGAACGTTGTGTCCTCGTCTTATTGGATTTCAAAACAAAGTTCATAGGAAATCGTTCAAGAAGCAAACAAGGCAGTTTGTAAAAGAGTATGATCACATACGTCGTCTTTCCTGAACGGGAAGTTTGTTTGTTTGTTTTTTTTAAGGAATAAACACATAATTTATTCAAAATAGTTTGCTTTCAATTTTTACTTGTAAATAGTTAGCAGAATAGATTCTTCATGTTTTACTGTCTGTCTTTTTCCAATATTTTTTGTTTGCCCGCCATTCTTTTTTGTATCATCCTTTTAGACATTTCTCGCATCTCTCTTATCTTTCCCTCATTTACTCATTTTAAATTCTTCAGTTGATTTTCTTTTCTATCATCTTTTTTATTTCTTCTTTCTCTAATTTTGTTTACTTTATTTCAATTTTTTGCCTTTTTTGTTGTTTTATATTTCATTTTGCTTCCTTGTTTTTTTTATTTTTATTTTTATTTAATCTTCCTTTATTTTATTTTTTGTTAATTTTTGTTTCTCTTGTTTTGCCATTTTTGTCCTTTTCACTAGATTCTTTCCTTGAGACTTTTCTTTTTTTTTATCTTTCATTTATATTATTCTTTTCTTTTCATTTCTATCTTTTCTTTTCTAATTCTTGTTTCTAGATCTAAGACTTACACCACTCCCAAGTATTTCGAGATTTCCTTTTTATTATTATTATTTCAGACTACTTCTTTTTTCTACATTTCTACTTTTCCTCATTTTACTTCCTTTTCTTTTTACTTATTCATCATCTATTCTTTTTTCGTCTCCTGTTTATCCATCTCCCATTATCTGATCTTTCCTTTCTTTCTCTCTTTCACTTTTCTTATTTTTCTTTCTTCATTCCATCAGCCATATTTTTAATATCCTTCGCATTTCTCTTTAAGCAACACCGTGCCTGGTCATTACCTAGACGGGCAACCATTTGTGAATACCGGGTGCATGGATGTGCGTAAGGGGTAATGGATAATTGTTCGAAATTGTTAATACAAGTCCCAATTCCCTTTGGATTTATTATTATATTCACTTAAGCCCAATGGGAACTGTAGGAATCCAACTCTTCTCCCTCAGCTATGGGTTAATTAGTAACATTTGTATTAATAGATCATTATAAGCCCCCACCCACAAATACATTCCTATAATGTAAAAATATTTTTTTGTTTTCAAATAACCAAATAATTAATCGATTTTTTTTTTAATTACTTTCTTTATTTTTTTTATTTTAATTTATTTTCTCTTCCGGGCAGAAGAAGATCCCCAGACGAGGCTATGTCGAAGGACAGAATCTCGTCTCCTGAGATAGCTACCCGATCCCGCTTTTTACAGGGTTTACGGGAAATTTGGCCGAGCCTACGGGCTCTGATAGCCCACATATAAACTTGGCCTTGTGTCACATTCGACCGCGTAGGGCGGTTAGTGATTATCATCATGATACGGATTACTATACGGGTCACTTTTCGATGGTTACTGTTCGAGCGAGAATTATCTACAACGAGCATTACGAAAGTGACAATGAGAATTCGTTGACATCTCAAAAGTAGCAACGAGTGTTCATTGACATCACGAAACTTTTTCTTTCTTTCTTTCTTCTTTCTTTCTTTCTTTCTTTCTTTCTTTCACTTTAACGCTTTTTTCCTATACTTTCCCTTTGAATTTCTTCTTTCTTTCCTTATTTCTTTTTCTCCCAAATCCCTTTTCTTCTTTCTTTCTTATATGCAATGTTTCTCTTCATCTTTCCTTTACATTTCACCCTTACATTATGTAAGTTTCCCTTCCATAATCTTCACTTATTTTTCTCTATTCCATTTTTTCACTCTCTCTTTCTCTGGTTTTCTTCACTATTCCTGTTATTGCTCTTATTTTTCTTTCTTTTTTAGGTCACATTTCTTCTTATCTCTAATTTCTCTTGTTTCTTTCTTTTGTGCATCATCTTTTTTTTAATTTCCTATCTCTGACATTTCCACTTGTTTGTTTGTTTCTTTCTTTTTTCTTTCATTCATTCATTCTTTCTCTTTTTTCTTTCTTTCTTTCTTTCATTCTTTCTTCCTTTCTTTTTTAGGTCACATTTCTTCTTATCTCCAATTTCTCTTGGTTCTTTCTTTCGTGCATCATCTTTTTTTTAATTTCCTATCTCTGACATTTCCACTTGTTTGTTTCTTTCTTTCTTTTTTCTTACTTTCTTTCATTCATTCTTTCTCTTTTTTCTTTCTTTCTTTTTTCTTTCTTTCATTCATTCTTTCTTTTTTCTTTCTTTCTTTATTTCATTCTTTCTTCCTTTCTTTTTTAGGTCACATTTCTTCTTATCTCCAATTTTTCTTGTTTCTTTCTTTCGTGCATCATCTTTTTTTTAATTTCCTATCTGACATTTCCACTTGTTTTTTTCTTTCTTTCTTTTTTCTGTCTGTCATTCATTCTTTCTTTTTTTCTTTCTTTCTTTCATTCTTTCTTCCTTTCTTTTTTAGGTCACATTTCTTCTTATCTCCAATTTCTCTTGGTTCGTTCTTTCGTGCATCATCTTTTTTTTAATTTCCTATCTCTGACATTTCCACTTGTTTCTTTCTTTCTTTCTTTTTTCTTACTTTCTTTCATACATTCTTTCTTTTTTCTTTCTTTCTTTCTTTCATTCTTTCTTCCTTTCTTTTTTAGGTCACATTTCTTCTTATCTCCAATTTTTCTTGGTACTTTCTTTCGTGCATCATCTTTTTTTAAATTTCCTATATCAGACATTTCCACTTGTTTCTTTCTTTCTTTCTTTTTTCTTTCTTTCTTTCATTCGTTCTTTCTTTTTTCTTTCTTTCTTTATTTCATTCTTTCTTCCATTCTTTTTTAGGTCACATTTCTTCTTATCTCCAATTTTTCTTGTTTCTTTCTTTCGTGCATCATCTTTTTTTTAATTTCCTATCTGACATTTCCACTTGTTTCTTTCTTTCTTTTTTCTTTCTTTCATTCATTCTTACTTTTTTTCTTTCTTTCTTTCTTTCATTCTTTCTTCCTTTCTTTTTTAGGTCACATTAATTCTTATCTCCAATTTTTCTTGTTTCTTTCTTTCGTGCATCATCTTTATTTTAATTTCCTATCTCTGAAATTTCCACGTGTTTCTTTCTTTCTTTCTTTCTTTTTTCTTTCTTTCATTCATTCTTTCTTTTTTTCTTTCTTTCTTTCTTTCATTCTTTCTTCCTTTCTTTTTTAGGTCACATTTCTTCTTATCTCCAATTTCTCTTGGTTCTTTATTTCGTGCATCATCTTTTTTTTAATTTCCTATCTCTGACATTTCCACTTGTTTCTTTCTTTCTTTTTTCTTTCTTTCATTCATTCTTTCTTTTTTCTTTCTTTCTTTCTTTCATTCTTTCTTCCTTTCTTTTTAAGGTCACATTTCTTCTTATCTCCAATTTCTCTTGGTTCTTTCTTTCGTGCACCATCTTTTTTTTTAATTTCCTATCTGACATTTCCACTTGTTTCTTTCTTTCTTTCTTTTTTCTTTCTTTCATTCATTCTTTCTTTTTTCTTTCTTTCTTTCTTTCATTCTTTCTTCCTTTCTTTTTTAAGTCACATTTCTTCTTAACCCCAATTTCTCTTGGTTCTTTCTTTCGTGCATCATTTATTTTTAATTTCCTATCTCTGACATTTCCACTTGTTTCTTTCTTTCTTTTTTCTTTCTTTCATTCATTCTTTCTTTTTTTCTTTCTTTCTTTCTTTCATTCATTCTTCCTTTCTTTTTAAGGTCACATTTCTTCTTATCTCCAATTTCTCTTGGTTCTTTCTTTCGTGCATCATTTATTTTTAATTTCCTATCTCTGACATTTCCACTTGTTTCTTTCTTTCTTTCTTTTTTCTTTCTTTCATTCATTCTTTCTTTTTTCTTTCTTTCTTTCTTTCATTCTTTCTTCCTTTCTTTTTAAGGTCACATTTCTTCTTATCTCCAATTTCTCTTGGTTCTTTCTTTCGTGCACCATCTTTTTTTTTTAATTTCCTATCTGACATTTCCACTTGTTTGTTTCTTTCTTTCTTTTTTCTTACTTTCTTTCATTCATTCTTTCTCTTTTTTCTTTCTTTCTTTTTTCTTTCTTTCATTCATTCTTTCTTTTTTCTTTCTTTCTTTATTTCATTCTTTCGTCCTTTCTTTTTTAGGTCACATTTCTTCTTATCTCCAATTTTTCTTGTTTCTTTCTTTCGTGCATCATCTTTTTTTTAATTTCCTATCTGACATTTCCACTTGTTTTTTTCTTTCTTTCTTTTTTCTGTCTGTCATTCATTCTTTCTTTTTTTCTTTCTTTCTTTCATTCTTTCTTCCTTTCTTTTTTAGGTCACATTTCTTCTTATCTCCAATTTCTCTTGGTTCGTTCTTTCGTGCATCATCTTTTTTTTAATTTCCTATCTCTGACATTTCCACTTGTTTCTTTCTTTCTTTCTTTTTTCTTACTTTCTTTCATACATTCTTTCTTTTTTCTTTCTTTCTTTCTTTCATTCTTTCTTCCTTTCTTTTTTAGGTCACATTTCTTCTTATCTCCAATTTTTCTTGGTACTTTCTTTCGTGCATCATCTTTTTTTAAATTTCCTATATCAGACATTTCCACTTGTTTCTTTCTTTCTTTCTTTTTTCTTTCTTTCATTCATTCTTTCTTTTTTCTTTCTTTCTTTCTTTCATTCTTTCTTCCTTTCTTTTTTAAGTCACATTTCTTCTTAACCCCAATTTCTCTTGGTTCTTTCTTTCGTGCATCATTTATTTTTAATTTCCTATCTCTGACATTTCCACTTGTTTCTTTCTTTCTTTTTTCTTTCTTTCATTCATTCTTTCTTTTTTTCTTTCTTTCTTTCTTTCATTCATTCTTCCTTTCTTTTTAAGGTCACATTTCTTCTTATCTCCAATTTCTCTTGGTTCTTTCTTTCGTGCATCATTTATTTTTAATTTCCTATCTCTGACATTTCCACTTGTTTCTTTCTTTCTTTCTTTTTTCTTTCTTTCATTCATTCTTTCTTTTTTCTTTCTTTCTTTCTTTCATTCTTTCTTCCTTTCTTTTTAATGTCACATTTCTTCTTATCTCCAATTTCTCTTGGTTCTTTCTTTCGTGCACCATCTTTTTTTTTTAATTTCCTATCTGACATTTCCACTTGTTTGTTTCTTTCTTTCTTTTTTCTTACTTTCTTTCATTCATTCTTTCTCTTTTTTCTTTCTTTCTTTTTTCTTTCTTTCATTCATTCTTTCTTTTTTCTTTCTTTCTTTATTTCATTCTTTCGTCCTTTCTTTTTTAGGTCACATTTCTTCTTATCTCCAATTTTTCTTGTTTCTTTCTTTCGTGCATCATCTTTTTTTTAATTTCCTATCTGACATTTCCACTTGTTTTTTTCTTTCTTTCTTTTTTCTGTCTGTCATTCATTCTTTCTTTTTTTCTTTCTTTCTTTCATTCTTTCTTCCTTTCTTTTTTAGGTCACATTTCTTCTTATCTCCAATTTCTCTTGGTTCGTTCTTTCGTGCATCATCTTTTTTTTAATTTCCTATCTCTGACATTTCCACTTGTTTCTTTCTTTCTTTCTTTTTTCTTACTTTCTTTCATACATTCTTTCTTTTTTCTTTCTTTCTTTCTTTCATTCTTTCTTCCTTTCTTTTTTAGGTCACATTTCTTCTTATCTCCAATTTTTCTTGGTACTTTCTTTCGTGCATCATCTTTTTTTAAATTTCCTATATCAGACATTTCCACTTGTTTCTTTCTTTCTTTCTTTTTTCTTTCTTTCTTTCATTCATTCTTTCTTTTTTCTTTCTTTCTTTATTTCATTCTTTCTTCCATTCTTTTTTAGGTCACATTTCTTCTTATCTCCAATTTTTCTTGTTTCTTTCTTTCGTGCATCATCTTTTTTTTAATTTCCTATCTGACATTTCCACTTGTTTCTTTCTTTCTTTTTTCTTTCTTTCATTCATTCTTACTTTTTTTCTTTCTTTCTTTCTTTCATTCTTTCTTCCTTTCTTTTTTAGGTCACATTAATTCTTATCTCCAATTTTTCTTGTTTCTTTCTTTCGTGCATCATCTTTATTTTAATTTCCTATCTCTGAAATTTCCACGTGTTTCTTTCTTTCTTTCTTTTTTCTTTCTTTCATTCATTCTTTCTTTTTTTCTTTCTTTCTTTCTTTCATTCTTTCTTCCTTTCTTTTTTAGGTCACATTTCTTCTTATCTCCAATTTCTCTTGGTTCTTTATTTCGTGCATCATCTTTTTTTTAATTTCCTATCTCTGACATTTCCACTTGTTTCTTTCTTTCTTTTTTCTTTCTTTCATTCATTCTTTCTTTTTTCTTTCTTTCTTTCTTTCATTCTTTCTTCCTTTCTTTTTAAGGTCACATTTCTTCTTATCTCCAATTTCTCTTGGTTCTTTCTTTCGTGCACCATCTTTTTTTTTAATTTCCTATCTGACATTTCCACTTGTTTCTTTCTTTCTTTCTTTTTTCTTTCTTTCATTCATTCTTTCTTTTTTCTTTCTTTCTTTCTTTCATTCTTTCTTCCTTTCTTTTTTAAGTCACATTTCTTCTTAACCCCAATTTCTCTTGGTTCTTTCTTTCGTGCATCATTTATTTTTAATTTCCTATCTCTGACATTTCCACTTGTTTCTTTCTTTCTTTTTTCTTTCTTTCATTCATTCTTTCTTTTTTTCTTTCTTTCTTTCTTTCATTCATTCTTCCTTTCTTTTTAAGGTCACATTTCTTCTTATCTCCAATTTCTCTTGGTTCTTTCTTTCGTGCATCATTTATTTTTAATTTCCTATCTCTGACATTTCCACTTGTTTCTTTCTTTCTTTCTTTTTTCTTTCTTTCATTCATTCTTTCTTTTTTCTTTCTTTCTTTCTTTCATTCTTTCTTCCTTTCTTTTTAAGGTCACATTTCTTCTTATCTCCAATTTCTCTTGGTTCTTTCTTTCGTGCACCATCTTTTTTTTTTAATTTCCTATCTGACATTTCCACTTGTTTCCTTCTTTCTTTCTTTTTTCTTTCTTTCATTCATTCTTTCTTTTTTCTTTCTTTCTTTCTTTCATTCTTTCTTCCTTTCTTTTTTAAGTCACATTTCTTCTTAACCCCAATTTCTCTTGGTTCTTTCTTTCGTGCATCATTTATTTTTAATTTCCTATCTCTGACATTTCCACTTGTTTCTTTCTTTCTTTCTTTTTTCTTTCTTTCATTCATTCTTTCTTTTTTTCTTTCTTTCTTTCTTTCATTCATTCTTCCTTTCTTTTTAAGGTCACATTTCTTCTTATCTCCAATTTCTCTTGGTTCTTTCTTTCGTGCACCATCTTTTTTTTTTAATTTCCTATCTGACATTTCCACTTGTTTCTTTCTTTCTTTCTTTTTTCTTTCTTTCATTCATTCTTTCTTTTTTCTTTCTTTCTTTCTTTCATTCTTTCTTCCTTTCTTTTTGAGGTCACATTTCTTCTTATCTCCAATTTCTCTTGGTTCTTTCTTTCGTGCATAAGCTTTTTTTTAATTTCGTATCTCTGACATTTCCACTTGTTTGTTTCTTTCTTTTTTCTTTCTTTCATTCATTCTTTCTTTTTTTCTTTCTTTCTTTCTTTCATTCATTCTTCCTTTCTTTTTTAGGTCACATTTCTTCTTATCTCCAATTTCTCTTGGTTCTTTCTTTCGTGCATCATTTATTTTTAATTTCCTATCTCTGACATTTCCACTTGTTTCTTTCTTTCTTTCTTTTTTCTTTCTTTCATTCATTCTTTTTTTTTCTTTCTTTCTTTCTTTCATTCTTTCTTCCTTTCTTTTTGAGGTCACATTTCTTCTTATCTCCAATTTCTCTTGGTTCTTTCTTTCGTGCATAAGCTTTTTTTTAATTTCCTATCTCTGACATTTCCACTTGTTTGTTTCTTTCTTTTTTCTTTCTTTCTTTCATTCATTCTTTCTTTTTTCTTTCTTTCTTTCTTTCATTCTTTCTTCCTTTCTTTTTTAGGCCACATTTCTTCTTATCTCCAATTTCTCTTGGTTCTTTCTTTCGTGCATCATCTTTTTTTTAATTTCCTATCTCTGACATTTCCACTTGTTTTTTTCTTTCTTTCTTTTTTCTTTCTTTCATTCATTCTTTTTTTTTCTTTCTTTCGTTCTTTCTTCCTTTCTTTTTTAGGTCACATTTCTTCTTATCTCCAATTTCTCTTGGTTCGTTCTTTCGTGCATCATCTTTTTTTTAATTTCCTATCTCTGACATTTCCACTTGTTTCTTTCTTTCTTTTTTCTTTCTTTCATTCATTCTTTCTTTTTTCTTTCTTTCTTTCTTTCATTCTTTCTTCCTTTCTTTTTTAAGTCACATTTCTTCTTAACCCCAATTTCTCTTGGTTCTTTCTTTCGTGCATCATTTATTTTTAATTTCCTATCTCTGACATTTCCACTTGTTTCTTTCTTTCTTTCTTTTTTCTTTCTTTCATTCATTCTTTCTTTTTTTCTTTCTTTCTTTCTTTCATTCTTTCTTCCTTTCTTTTTTAGGTCACATTTCTTCTTATCTCCAATTTCTCTTGGTTCGTTCTTTCGTGCATCATCTTTTTTTTAATTTCCTATCTCTGACATTTCCACTTGTTTCTTTCTTTCTTTTTTCTTTCTTTCATTCATTCTTTCTTTTATCTTTCTTTCTTTCTTTCATTCTTTCTTCCTTTCTTTTTTAAGTCACATTTCTTCTTAACCCCAATTTCTCTTGGTTCTTTCTTTCGTGCATCATTTATTTTTAATTTCCTATCTCTGACATTTCCACTTGTTTCTTTCTTTCTTTCTTTTTTCTTTCTTTCATTCATTCTTTCTTTTTTTCTTTCTTTCTTTCTTTCATTCTTTCTTCCTTTCTTTTTGAGGTCACATTTCTTCTTATCTCCAATTTCTCTTGGTTCTTTCTTTCGTGCATAAGCTTTTTTTTAATTTCCTATCTCTGACATTTCCACTTGTTTGTTTCTTTCTTTTTTCTTTCTTTCTTTCATTCATTCTTTCTTTTTTTCTTTCTTTCTTTCTTTCATTCTTTCTTCCTTTCTTTTTTAGGTCACATTTCTTCTTATCTCCAATTTCTCTTGGTTCTTTCTTTCGTGCATCATATTTTTTTTAATTTCCTATCTCTGACATTTCCACTTGTTTTTTTCTTTCTTTCTTTTTTCTTTCTTTCATTCATTCTTTCTTTTTTTCTTTCTTTCATTCTTTCTTCCTTTCTTTTTTAGGTCACATTTCTTCTTATCTCCAATTTCTCTTGGTTCGTTCTTTCGTGCATCATCTTTTTTTTAATTTCCTATCTCTGACATTTCCACTTGTTTGTTTCTTTCTTTTTTCTTTCTTTCATTCATTCTTTCTTTTTTTCTTTCTTTCTTTCTTTCATTCTTTCTTCCTTTCTTTTTTAGGTCACATTTCTTCTTAACTCCAATTTCTCTTGGTTCTTTCTTTCGTGCATCATTTATTTTTAATTTCCTATCTCTGACATTTCCACTTGTTTCTTTCTTTCTTTCTTTTTTCTTTCTTTCATTCATTCTTTCTTTTTTTCTTTCTTTCTTTCTTTCATTCTTTCTTCCTTTCTTTTTGAGGTCACATTTCTTCTTATCTCCAATTTCTCTTGGTTCTTTCTTTCGTGCATAAGCTTTTTTTAATTTCCTATCTCTGACATTTCCACTTGTTTGTTTCTTTCTTTTTTCTTTCTTTCTTTCATTCATTCTTTCTTTTTTTCTTTCTTTCTTTCTTTCATTCTTTCTTCCTTTCTTTTTAAGGTCACATTTCTTCTTATCTCCAATTTCTCTTGGTTCTTTCTTTCGTGCATCATATTTTTGTTAATTTCCTATCTCTGACATTTCCACTTGTTTTTTTCTTTCTTTCTTTTTTCTTTCTTTCATTCATTCTTTCTTTTTTTCTTTCTTTCATTCTTTCTTACGTTCTTTTTTAGGTCACATTTCTTCTTATCTCCAATTTCTCTTGGTTCGTTCTTTCGTGCATCATCTTTTTTTTAATTTCCTATCTCTGACATTTCCACTTGTTTCTTTCTTTCTTTCTTTTTTCTTTCTTTCATTCATTCTTTCTTTTTTCTTTCTTTCTTTCTTTCATTCTTTCTTCCTTTCTTTTTAAGGTCACATTTCTTCTTATCTCCAATTTCTCTTGGTTCTTTCTTTCGTGCACCATCTTTTTTTTTTAATTTCCTATCTGACATTTCCACTTGTTTGTTTCTTTCTTTCTTTTTTCTTACTTTCTTTCATTCATTCTTTCTCTTTTTTCTTTCTTTCTTTTTTCTTTCTTTCATTCATTCTTTCTTTTTTCTTTCTTTCTTTATTTCATTCTTTCGTCCTTTCTTTTTTAGGTCACATTTCTTCTTATCTCCAATTTTTCTTGTTTCTTTCTTTCGTGCATCATCTTTTTTTTAATTTCCTATCTGACATTTCCACTTGTTTTTTTCTTTCTTTCTTTTTTCTGTCTGTCATTCATTCTTTCTTTTTTTCTTTCTTTCTTTCATTCTTTCTTCCTTTCTTTTTTAGGTCACATTTCTTCTTATCTCCAATTTCTCTTGGTTCGTTCTTTCGTGCATCATCTTTTTTTTAATTTCCTATCTCTGACATTTCCACTTGTTTCTTTCTTTCTTTCTTTTTTCTTACTTTCTTTCATACATTCTTTCTTTTTTCTTTCTTTCTTTCTTTCATTCTTTCTTCCTTTCTTTTTTAGGTCACATTTCTTCTTATCTCCAATTTTTCTTGGTACTTTCTTTCGTGCATCATCTTTTTTTAAATTTCCTATATCAGACATTTCCACTTGTTTCTTTCTTTCTTTCTTTTTTCTTTCTTTCTTTCATTCATTCTTTCTTTTTTCTTTCTTTCTTTATTTCATTCTTTCTTCCATTCTTTTTTAGGTCACATTTCTTCTTATCTCCAATTTTTCTTGTTTCTTTCTTTCGTGCATCATCTTTTTTTTAATTTCCTATCTGACATTTCCACTTGTTTCTTTCTTTCTTTTTTCTTTCTTTCATTCATTCTTACTTTTTTTCTTTCTTTCTTTCTTTCATTCTTTCTTCCTTTCTTTTTTAGGTCACATTAATTCTTATCTCCAATTTTTCTTGTTTCTTTCTTTCGTGCATCATCTTTATTTTAATTTCCTATCTCTGAAATTTCCACGTGTTTCTTTCTTTCTTTCTTTTTTCTTTCTTTCATTCATTCTTTCTTTTTTTCTTTCTTTCTTTCTTTCATTCTTTCTTCCTTTCTTTTTTAGGTCACATTTCTTCTTATCTCCAATTTCTCTTGGTTCTTTATTTCGTGCATCATCTTTTTTTTAATTTCCTATCTCTGACATTTCCACTTGTTTCTTTCTTTCTTTTTTCTTTCTTTCATTCATTCTTTCTTTTTTCTTTCTTTCTTTCTTTCATTCTTTCTTCCTTTCTTTTTAAGGTCACATTTCTTCTTATCTCCAATTTCTCTTGGTTCTTTCTTTCGTGCACCATCTTTTTTTTTAATTTCCTATCTGACATTTCCACTTGTTTCTTTCTTTCTTTCTTTTTTCTTTCTTTCATTCATTCTTTCTTTTTTCTTTCTTTCTTTCTTTCATTCTTTCTTCCTTTCTTTTTTAAGTCACATTTCTTCTTAACCCCAATTTCTCTTGGTTCTTTCTTTCGTGCATCATTTATTTTTAATTTCCTATCTCTGACATTTCCACTTGTTTCTTTCTTTCTTTTTTCTTTCTTTCATTCATTCTTTCTTTTTTTCTTTCTTTCTTTCTTTCATTCATTCTTCCTTTCTTTTTAAGGTCACATTTCTTCTTATCTCCAATTTCTCTTGGTTCTTTCTTTCGTGCATCATTTATTTTTAATTTCCTATCTCTGACATTTCCACTTGTTTCTTTCTTTCTTTCTTTTTTCTTTCTTTCATTCATTCTTTCTTTTTTCTTTCTTTCTTTCTTTCATTCTTTCTTCCTTTCTTTTTAAGGTCACATTTCTTCTTATCTCCAATTTCTCTTGGTTCTTTCTTTCGTGCACCATCTTTTTTTTTTAATTTCCTATCTGACATTTCCACTTGTTTCCTTCTTTCTTTCTTTTTTCTTTCTTTCATTCATTCTTTCTTTTTTCTTTCTTTCTTTCTTTCATTCTTTCTTCCTTTCTTTTTTAAGTCACATTTCTTCTTAACCCCAATTTCTCTTGGTTCTTTCTTTCGTGCATCATTTATTTTTAATTTCCTATCTCTGACATTTCCACTTGTTTCTTTCTTTCTTTCTTTTTTCTTTCTTTCATTCATTCTTTCTTTTTTTCTTTCTTTCTTTCTTTCATTCATTCTTACTTTCTTTTTAAGGTCACATTTCTTCTTATCTCCAATTTCTCTTGGTTCTTTCTTTCGTGCACCATCTTTTTTTTTTAATTTCCTATCTGACATTTCCACTTGTTTCTTTCTTTCTTTCTTTTTTCTTTCTTTCATTCATTCTTTCTTTTTTCTTTCTTTCTTTCTTTCATTCTTTCTTCCTTTCTTTTTGAGGTCACATTTCTTCTTATCTCCAATTTCTCTTGGTTCTTTCTTTCGTGCATAAGCTTTTTTTTAATTTCGTATCTCTGACATTTCCACTTGTTTGTTTCTTTCTTTTTTCTTTCTTTCATTCATTCTTTCTTTTTTTCTTTCTTTCTTTCTTTCATTCATTCTTCCTTTCTTTTTTAGGTCACATTTCTTCTTATCTCCAATTTCTCTTGGTTCTTTCTTTCGTGCATCATTTATTTTTAATTTCCTATCTCTGACATTTCCACTTGTTTCTTTCTTTCTTTCTTTTTTCTTTCTTTCATTCATTCTTTTTTTTTCTTTCTTTCTTTCTTTCATTCTTTCTTCCTTTCTTTTTGAGGTCACATTTCTTCTTATCTCCAATTTCTCTTGGTTCTTTCTTTCGTGCATAAGCTTTTTTTTAATTTCCTATCTCTGACATTTCCACTTGTTTGTTTCTTTCTTTTTTCTTTCTTTCTTTCATTCATTCTTTCTTTTTTCTTTCTTTCTTTCTTTCATTCTTTCTTCCTTTCTTTTTTAGGCCACATTTCTTCTTATCTCCAATTTCTCTTGGTTCTTTCTTTCGTGCATCATCTTTTTTTTAATTTCCTATCTCTGACATTTCCACTTGTTTTTTTCTTTCTTTCTTTTTTCTTTCTTTCATTCATTCTTTTTTTTTCTTTCTTTCGTTCTTTCTTCCTTTCTTTTTTAGGTCACATTTCTTCTTATCTCCAATTTCTCTTGGTTCGTTCTTTCGTGCATCATCTTTTTTTTAATTTCCTATCTCTGACATTTCCACTTGTTTCTTTCTTTCTTTTTTCTTTCTTTCATTCATTCTTTCTTTTTTCTTTCTTTCTTTCTTTCATTCTTTCTTCCTTTCTTTTTTAAGTCACATTTCTTCTTAACCCCAATTTCTCTTGGTTCTTTCTTTCGTGCATCATTTATTTTTAATTTCCTATCTCTGACATTTCCACTTGTTTCTTTCTTTCTTTCTTTTTTCTTTCTTTCATTCATTCTTTCTTTTTTTCTTTCTTTCTTTCTTTCATTCTTTCTTCCTTTCTTTTTTAGGTCACATTTCTTCTTATCTCCAATTTCTCTTGGTTCGTTCTTTCGTGCATCATCTTTTTTTTAATTTCCTATCTCTGACATTTCCACTTGTTTCTTTCTTTCTTTTTTCTTTCTTTCATTCATTCTTTCTTTTATCTTTCTTTCTTTCTTTCATTCTTTCTTCCTTTCTTTTTTAAGTCACATTTCTTCTTAACCCCAATTTCTCTTGGTTCTTTCTTTCGTGCATCATTTATTTTTAATTTCCTATCTCTGACATTTCCACTTGTTTCTTTCTTTCTTTCTTTTTTCTTTCTTTCATTCATTCTTTCTTTTTTTCTTTCTTTCTTTCTTTCATTCTTTCTTCCTTTCTTTTTGAGGTCACATTTCTTCTTATCTCCAATTTCTCTTGGTTCTTTCTTTCGTGCATAAGCTTTTTTTTAATTTCCTATCTCTGACATTTCCACTTGTTTGTTTCTTTCTTTTTTCTTTCTTTCTTTCATTCATTCTTTCTTTTTTTCTTTCTTTCTTTCTTTCATTCTTTCTTCCTTTCTTTTTTAGGTCACATTTCTTCTTATCTCCAATTTCTCTTGGTTCTTTCTTTCGTGCATCATATTTTTTTTAATTTCCTATCTCTGACATTTCCACTTGTTTTTTTCTTTCTTTCTTTTTTCTTTCTTTCATTCATTCTTTCTTTTTTTCTTTCTTTCATTCTTTCTTCCTTTCTTTTTTAGGTCACATTTCTTCTTATCTCCAATTTCTCTTGGTTCGTTCTTTCGTGCATCATCTTTTTTTTAATTTCCTATCTCTGACATTTCCACTTGTTTGTTTCTTTCTTTTTTCTTTCTTTCATTCATTCTTTCTTTTTTCTTTCTTTCTTTCTTTCATTCTTTCTTCCTTTCTTTTTTAGGTCACATTTCTTCTTAACTCCAATTTCTCTTGGTTCTTTCTTTCGTGCATCATTTATTTTTAATTTCCTATCTCTGACATTTCCACTTGTTTCTTTCTTTCTTTCTTTTTTCTTTCTTTCATTCATTCTTTCTTTTTTTCTTTCTTTCTTTCTTTCATTCTTTCTTCCTTTCTTTTTGAGGTCACATTTCTTCTTATCTCCAATTTCTCTTGGTTCTTTCTTTCGTGCATAAGCTTTTTTTAATTTCCTATCTCTGACATTTCCACTTGTTTGTTTCTTTCTTTTTTCTTTCTTTCTTTCATTCATTCTTTCTTTTTTTCTTTCTTTCTTTCTTTCATTCTTTCTTCCTTTCTTTTTTAGGTCACATTTCTTCTTATCTCCAATTTCTCTTGGTTCTTTCTTTCGTGCATCATATTTTTGTTAATTTCCTATCTCTGACATTTCCACTTGTTTTTTTCTTTCTTTCTTTTTTCTTTCTTTCATTCATTCTTTCTTTTTTTCTTTCTTTCATTCTTTCTTACGTTCTTTTTTAGGTCACATTTCTTCTTATCTCCAATTTCTCTTGGTTCGTTCTTTCGTGCATCATCTTTTTTTTAATTTCCTATCTCTGACATTTCCACTTGTTTCTTTCTTTCTTTTTTCTTTCTTTCATTCATTCTTTCTTTTTTCTTTCTTTCTTTCTTTCATTCTTTCTTCCTTTCTTTTTTAGGTCACATTTCTTCTTAACTCCAATTTCTCTTGGTTCTTTCTTTCGTGCATCATTTATTTTTAATTTCCTATCTCTGACATTTCCACTTGTTTCTTTCTTTCTTTCTTTTTTCTTTCTTTCATTCATTCCTTCTTTTTTCTTTATTTCTTTCTTTCATTCTTTCTTCCTTTCTTTTTTAGGTCACATTTCTTCTTATCTCCAATTTCTCTTGGTTCTTTCTTTCGTGCATAAGCTTTTTTTTAATTTCCTATCTCTGACATTTCCACTTGTTTCTTTCTTTCTTTTCTCTTTCTTTCATTCATTCTTTCTTTTTTTCTTTCTTTCTTTCTTTCATTCTTTCTTCCTTTCTTTTTTAGGTCACATTTCTTCTTATCTCCAATTTCTCTTGGTTCTTTCTTTCGTGCATCATCTTTTTTTTAATTTCCTATCTGTCATTTCCACTTGTTTCTTTCTTTCTTTCTTTTTTCTTTCTTTCATTCATTCTTTCTTTTTTCTTTCTTTCTTTCTTTCATTCTTTCTTCCTTTCTTTTTTAGGTCACATTTCTTCTTAACTCCAATTTCTCTTGGTTCTTTATTTCGTGCATCATTTTTTTTTAATTTCCTATCTCTGACATTTCCACTTGTTTCTTTCTTTCTTTTTTCTTTCTTTCATTCATTCTTTCTTTTTTCTTTCTTTCTTTCTTTCATTCTTTCTTCCTTTCTATTTTAGGTCACATTTCTTCTTATCTCCAATTTCTCTTGGTTCTTTCTTTCGTGCATAAGCTTTTTTTTAATTTCCTATCTCTGACATTTCCACTTGTTTCTTTCTTTCTTTTCTCTTTCTTTCATTCATTCTTTCTTTTTTTCTTTCTTTCTTTCTTTCATTCTTTCTTCCTTTCTTTTTTAGGTCACATTTCTTCTTATCTCCAATTTCTCTTGGTTCTTTCTTTCGTGCATCATCTTTTTTTTAATTTCCTATCTGTCATTTCCACTTGTTTCTTTCTTTCTTTCTTTTTTCTTTCTTTCATTCATTCTTTCTTTTTTCTTTCTTTCTTTCTTTCATTCTTTCTTCCTTTCTTTTTTAGGTCACATTTCTTCTTAACTCCAATTTCTCTTGGTTCTTTATTTCGTGCATCATTTTTTTTTAATTTCCTATCTCTGACATTTCCACTTGTTTCTTTCTTTCTTTTTTCTTTCTTTCATTCATTCTTTCTTTTTTCTTTCTTTCTTTCTTTCATTCTTTCTTCCTTTCTATTTTAGGTCACATTTCTTCTTATCTCCAATTTCTCTTGGTTCTTTCTTTCGTGCATCATCTTTTTTTTAATTTCCAATCTCTGACATTTCCACGTTCTTTCTTTCTTTTTTCTTTCTTTCTTTCTTCCATTCTTTCTTTCTATTTATGTCGTATGTCTTCTTTTTTTTACATTTGTCACTTACTTATTTTAGATGTTCTTTTTCTATCATTTGCCATTCTTTTTTTCTTTTACACCATCTAAACTTCTTCCCGTTTTACACTTTAATGTTTCTTTCTTTTCTCTTTCTTTTCTTTTTGTTTCATTTTTTTTCTTTATCGTTAATGTTTCCGGTCTTTTTTCCATTTTTACAACTTTCTTTTTACGTTGTCTGTTCGTTTTTTTAACATTCTGTGGTACTGAACGTAATATTTATTCAACCCCAGCTTAATCCAATAAAACAAATCATATTTCATAAACTTTAAGGGCAAAAAAGAAACTATGGGATGTAATGGGTTAATATTATGCAGTAAAAACAATATAGCTTGAACCAGATTATTATTTTTTCTTCCTCTATTAAATCAGTCTTTACTTTTCTCTCTTCTTTTCTCGACATTTTTATACGTTTTTCTTTTAAAATTTTCGCTTTTATATGGTTTTAAATCTCCAGTAAAGCCAATTATATTTCATCTTATTCTTCTTTCTTTCTTTCCTTCTTTCCTTCCTTCTTTCTTTCTTTCTTATGTCATTTTACATTTTTCTATATAACTTTTTCATTTCATGTTTACTTTTCTTTTGTAATTTCCTTCTTTTTCCATATTTTTTCGTTTTGTTTTTTTCTCATTTTCTTTCTTTCTGATATCAGTATTCTTTTTTCTATATTACCTTTTCTTTCTTTCTTTCTTTCTATTTATCTTTCTATTATTTCCTTATACTCTTTCTTTGTTTCTTTCTTTTTCTCTCTCTCTCTCTTTCTTTGTTTCTTTATTTATTGTTTTCTTTCTTTTTCACTTGTCATATTCTTTTTCGTTCTTTAATATTTCTCTCTCGCTGGTTGTCTTTTTTGTCTTTCTTTCTTTCTATCTACCTTTCTCTTATTTCCTTATTCTCTTTCTTTAATTCTTTCTTTCTCTCTCTTTCTTTCTTGATTTCTTTCTTTTTCACTTGTCACGTTCTTTGTCTTTCTTTAATATTTCTCTCTCGCTGGTTGCCTTTTTGTCTTTCTTTTTTTTTCTTTCTTTCTTATGCCATCAATAATTATTTTCTTAACTTCATTTTCCTGTATATATTGTATGCTTTTACATTTTTCTTATTTCTCTCTTTCTTTCTGTCTGTTATTCATTCACTTATTCATTCATTCATTCTTTCCTTCTTTCTTCTTTCTTTCTTTCTTTCTATTTTCGATGCTTGTCTTCCTTTCTTTCTTTCTATTTTCGATGCTTGTCTTCCTTTCTTATTTGCATTATCTTTATCCTTTCTTCTTGTTTATCATTACAAACATTCTTGTTTCTTTCTCTCGTTCTTTTTCGCTTGGTCCCGATCCATTTCTTTCTTTATTTTTCTTGTTCACGTGCAGCGAAATTAACAGAATTGTTTTTGTTTTGTTTTTTTATTTTTTTATAAAATGAAACCACTGATTTGTTTTAACAAAGTAATTTTTTCTTTTCTCAACTTCCAATATAATTGGTTCACTTTATTTTTGAAAATCACTTTCTTCTCATCGTTTGATGCTTTTAACGGTGCTATTCACATATCCAAATTATCTGACTTTAAAATCTTAAAACCAGAGACGCAGTGCAATGTCATGGCTTGTTGCACGCAATTATAAGCGTCTAGGACAATCATTACGCATCATCTGGGATATTAGGCGACCAATTCACTGGCCTCTACGAATTTAGTTCAAACATTCATATCTTACTAGTTTGCTAGACAAATATTTAGAATCTATTAATTTATGTATAGTATTTTCCTCAACCGTTTTGTTTTATAAAAGCGTTTTAGTTCAACACTCTCCATCGCAGTAACTATGATCCAGTTGACTTTATAATTCTGTGTCGACTAGATATCTCTTTCCATCCAATTTCAATAATTTTTGTCTTGCTTGCACAATGCCTTAGTCAAAAAGTAGCTACAGAAAAAAACATTGTGATGAATTCCAATTTCACCTGTCTCTAGCATACTTTCATGTCGTATTTATTTATTGTATAATACTATCCCCTTCAATGCATAGTTCCATTTTGCCCCATAAGGCCATAAAATATTGCGTGTCTTATTTACACTATTTACATTATTTCTGTGGCTACTTTTTGACTAAGGTATTGTGCAATCAAGACAAAATTATTGAAATTGGATGGAAAGAGATATCTAGTCGACAAAAACTTGGAAATTCGACTATTGTCCTCATCTTTGTCGCCATGTTTATCACATGTACGCTCCGGCCTTCTTTAGGTGGTTGGAATGTCGAACTGAACCCTCTATTTCGCTCACTGGGGAAGACTGTTCTAGTTCCACGTGCCATGTCCAATGGATGTCAGTTATCTCCTGTTAATTCCCTTCAGAATGTTCTCCACTGCCTTAACCAGGTATTGAACTCACAATCATTGGGCCCTGTCACTAGATCTAACTAACGCCTTTATCCACTATGCCATATGTTCTTGAGGACATCTATGTATGCATTTCTGAGTATTATAAACCTAATGTTTTCAGCAACATTTTTAATAGTTCTCATATTGCAATTTCTACTGTTATCATTGCATGTTTTTTTACCAGAGCTCATATTGCAATTTTTCTTGTTATTATCGATTTTCTCTGGCACTCCTTATTACTGGTTCCCATATTGTATTCATTTGTATGCTTGGTCGGCTCAGGAGATTTTTGTGGCCTAGCAGAGGGGAATTAACAGGAGATAACTGACATCCATTAGAAACGGCACGTGGTACTAGAACAATTTTATCCCAGTGAGCTAAATAAAGGGTTCAGTTCGACATTCCAACTACCTGAAGAAGGCCGGAGCGTACAACGGCCGAAACGTAGTGATAAACATGGCAACAAAGATGAGGACAATAGTCCGAATAATGTAAATAGTGTACATAATACCTCATCTCAGAAATATAGACAGATATTAAGTTGGCTTTCAATAAATATTTTGATCACGACCACAAGTTTGCTTTTTTAAAAATATTTTTACCCAAGCATGACAATAAAGCTACTAGAAAGCCAGGTCTTATTGAGTGTTAGATAATATAAGAAAACAATTATAAAGAAGAGAGAATGGGAAGTAAAAAACCGAAAGAGAGTTCCCCAAGCGAGAGAAGAAACTGTCAGCATAGAACTTACGGTTACATCTAGACTTTTTTTACTGCAAACTGATGAGAACTTCCTCTCAAACTAGTACTACGCTTACATATGTAAAATCTAAGATTACTATGAAAGTATACACATAGGAAATGCCAAAACAAAGGAAAGGACTAAGCTGAGATGCCAGGTCAAGGCCAATAACATTGTAGATTCTATTTTTGCATTTTATCAAATATCTCGAAATACATAGCAGGAATCAAACAAGATGTGTTAGCAATATTTAAAGCTTAGACGAATGGTGGTCTTATAAATATGTAAGATAAGATTCTGGCAAGAAAAATTGTCTAGCACGACACAGTGAACTAAATTTCCTTCCAGCAGTCCTTGCAGTTAATTCAATAAAATCTTTTCACTGCATGCCGGCTGAAAATATTAGTCCGAGAAGCAGCAATAACTCACTCTTCTGGAGGTTAGTATCACCCGTGCTGATAGTAGACAGAAAGGGTTCTCCCAGAAGATTAAAATTGCTTATCAAGTTATTCATCTTAATCAGCTTACCATGCACTTTGAGGAGTGAAGCAGACTGCCTATCTGTTCATGATCGGGTGTACAGAGTAAGGATCAAGGTTAGGTGTCGAGATGAATGGAACAACCAAAGCGAGTCACACCTATAGATAATTCGGGGCACTCAATCTGCGTTACTTAACATGATGGTATTTCTAATTGGGAATGGCCATGGTTAGACGCGGTTTATTTTTCAGCACTAGTCACGATTTGGCGCACTTGTGCCTGATATGAGTTTATCGGACTGGGTTTACCTAAAGGATGTAAATGTAACATTCTTTGTGCTGACTGATTGATTAATTGTTTTGTTCTTTACGGTTTATCAAGAATAAATAAAGGTTATTTAATTCCAGTAATTTTAGCATCTCTGTTACATCAGGAACGGGTCGCTTTATTTTCTATCAGTCAGTCAGTTATGTGCCATGCGGGATACACGCTTAGGCGATCATGTATCTTTCGATACAAGACTGACGAGGCAGATTTTTTCCCGCAGTAGATTGTCATTTCTTTCTGTGGTAGACCAGTTGCAATCCAGGACTACAGAACCCGGTCTGTCCTGCTATTTACCCATAGCTAGGGGGAGAAAAGAGGATTCATACCTTTCCTAACGATATTAGCACGTAAGTCAATGTAATGGATTCGACTGGAATTCGAACTTGGCTCTACGATTCCTCAATCTATCTATCTCAATGTGTTCATTATCTTTCTTCCTTCCTTCCTTTCTTTCTTTCTTCCTTTCTATCTCAATCTGTTCATTATCTATCTATCTATCTATCTACCTATCTATCTATCTATCTGTCTGTCTGTCTCAATGAGTTAGTCAGTTATGTGCCATCCGTAATATACGCTTAAGCGATCATGTATCTTTCGATACACGACTGACGAGGCAGATTTTTTCCCGCAGTAGGTAGACATTTCTTTTTGCTGTGGACCAGTTGTTATAGAACTCGGTCTGTCCTGCTATTTACCTATAGCTGGAGGGAGAAGATTAGGATTCATACCTTTCCTAAGTGTATTAGCATATAAGTGAATGTAATGGATTCGACTGGAATTCGAACTGGGCTCTCCGATACCTCAATCCGAGCCGCTATCCACAGAGCCACCTATTTTCTATCAGAATATATTTTTCTCGATTTATAATTCAGAAATATACAAAAAATATGGACTAGCGAATGGTGCTTTCCTGAAGCTAAGGAAAATAATAAGTGATAGGAAACTTTCGTTAGAAGCAATGAAAAAGTTCTAAAATGTTTTGTTATATTTACGCAACAATATGGCTGGAAAGGCTGGACAATATTCTCTCATAGGTGGCTTGATGTAACATTAATTGTTTAAATCGTTTTTTTTTTATTATGATTTATCAACACATTTGCAGGTTATTTAAAGCCAGAAAATATTTTAGGATTGCAATAATTGTTTGAGAGATAATAATGGTTTAGTGTTAAAAATTTTAATAATTAACGTATAGCTGGGGGAGAAATGTGTATTCATACCTTTCCCGAAATTATTTCCGCCTAAGTGAAAATAATGAACCCGACTTGTATTTGACTCGCCCCCCTGAATAACAATTCATTATCGATTATACCACCCGCAGGTCCAAGCTTACAACACATAGTATTCCCACGCGAACACCCATCAAGTTACTGACCAGATTCAACTTTGCTTAACTTCGCTGATCATACGGGATCTGGTGTTTAAACGTGATTTGGCTGTAATAAAGGAGAGTAATGCATGGTTATGGGTGAGAAGAAAAACATGTCAGCTAACGGCTTGTTGGTTCATATCGTGATTCTGAAACATGATATATTTGACATAGACAAGTAACGGATATAATTTTTGTGACAAAAAAGAGAAGAAGCAAGATATAGCGAAGTTTTATTTTAATCACCCCTGGACTAATCAGCAACGAGTAAGAAAACAAAAAAGATGGTAATAAATGTTTAGTGTGTGTGTGTGTTTTTTTTATCTTGCTAACAAGAAGATGGTCAATAAAGGCTGGAGTAGGGAACTCCTTTCAATCATATTCCCCTCACAGTCGCTGACGAGTGGCTGGCAGCATTTCCTTACCGGAGGAAATATAATAAAATGTATTAGTACTATTTATTATTACAACCTTTTGGCTTTTGACTCTCAGTGATAAAAGGTGACGCTGCGACTTTAGCGTAATGGCTGGTAAACAACTGAGGCGACCGACTTTGAAGAGACAAGGCTAATTCGTGAAACACAAGTTACAGCTGTAAAGGATATAGGGAAAATGACAAATATAGCGATTGTGAACTTGTACTCCAGTATTTCATTGGTTGTGGGCTTCTCTTACACTCAATAATAATAATACGTAGTAAATTAATAATATGAGAATAATATAATAATCTGTTTAAAGGTTTAGGTGAAATATAAGATTGGTGCATAATTATCAAGCGTTTTGTAGGCGAGTTATTTGTTAATAGAAATTTATTATTTTATTTTCAGGTTGTAAAAATGTGTGTCGATAATCATACGCTCTGGAATAATCATTTAAAAATGTTATTGTTTAATTGTTACATTTTTTTTTCATAATAAATACTTTTTAAAAACGCCTGATAATTATGCACCAACCCACTATAAGTAGAATTATGGACTTTCTTTGGCTATTTTCCTTAAGGGCTTAAATTGCTTAAGGAGGCAAGTCCCAGAAAAAAAACAACCTGAAAACTTTAATATCCAGTAATCGTCATCATTATCATTCTCATCGTGGGTTTTGTAAATGCATAGTGTTTTATGTGCCCATAACAACTGCCTGTCCGTTATCGTTCTAAGGAATAGTTGCTGATTGAAATTAAAAAACGGAGAGGCGAGTTCAAATCCCATTTGCATACGTTACGTTCACTTATTCAAAAATACCCTTCGGAAAGGTAGGTATTCTTATCAACTCTCAGTTATGGGCTAAATGGTAGGATATTTATCTGGAAAAATCATTGTTATTTATTAAATGTTATGGGTCCTTACCTATAACTACAGAATGAACTCTTCCTAACACTATGTATACTATGCCTCTCAAGAGAGATAGACGAATCGAGCCGAAAGTAGTTCACTCCAAACCAGACTGACAGTCATACTAACACCTTCCACATCTTGTATTATTATTTTGTGTAATATATCTTCGTTATTTCTACTTGTGTTCGTGTTGTTCCTCCTTGGTCCTAACCTGGTCCATAACATTAAAAATAGAAGATATTGCAAAATTGATTCGTAATTTTCAAAATATGTTTAAATAACACACAAAGGTGTGATAATCCGTAAAAAAGAAAATCTGTCAGTCCAAGAGAGTGTTTGATTCTTTAACATCCATCCTAATCCCTTACACTCGTTGTCACACACTCATTAGGTTAATTTCTGGTTGTTTTTTCTCTACACATCATTCAATCCTTGACATTTAAATTATCCAAAGCCTCCTTCTTTATAATGTTTCCCAGAAATTTCAAATCTCCCCTTTCAGATTTTCAATATAAGTATCCTTCTAGTGTCTAATGTATTTAGGATTTCTGCGGCACCGAAGTGTTTTCTCGATGGTAATTGTCTGAAGAACCACTTTTCTGTCCCTCCAAGTCACTTCTTCATCTGTAAGTACATTATCCAGCACTCAGTGCCAGAGAGAAGGACAGCTATGACACATCAGAGTAGGGTAGATATGGAATAGCATTGCAGGAGCCTTTTCTTTGTTGTTGACGGAGTTTTCTACGTCTACATACTTTTATTAATTTCCGGAAGGCCTTTTATAATATATTCCGATGCGCGCTCAAATATCTGCGTTCTATTTCTCGTCTGCCCCCACGTTAGGTGAAGAGGATTTTGAGATAAATTACAACACCAAAACAAGAGGAAAATTAATAATTATAATTATGTTACTACTACTACTACTACTACTACTACTACTACTACTAATAATAATAATAATAATAATAGAATTCACAGTGCCACCATCTATTGAAGAGGTGCAAAAATCTGCGACGAATATTTGAAGCAGCTCAAAGGAATATAATTTCAGTGCTGAGTGGAGCAAAGGACAAAAAGAAAGAATGAAGAAGAAACTTTTACAGAAATTATGTTAGGCAATCTCTAACAAAATCCAAAACCTGGAAATCTCCAGGAAATGACAAATTATCCGATTTCTGACTCTATTAGCTGTCATCAATCAATAAAACGTGCACAAATTTTATCAATGCTAATTAATAACTTTAAAGGGACTCCAGAAAAGATCACTGAAGGCATTATGTACCGCCTTCCAAACATCGGATGAAATAGATGAGCCAAAAAATTATAGACACGTAACATGTCTCTCCACCACATACAAATTAATCACGTCTATCCCGACGAACTGTACAGGGTGGGGAATCAAAATTTACAAAGAAAGTTATTGTAAATTTTGCTTCCACGCCGTGCATTCGCTATTTTCACCATGAAAACCACATTCAGAACAGAGGGGATGTCGAAGAAGTTCACATGGTTGCAAAGATCAATTATTGATAAATAAAATAATCCTGGAAAATTGCATAAAAAAGCTTGGATAGATTGTCTTAAAGCCTTTGATAATGTGAGATACTCTTGGATCCTTTCGACTTTGGAAATGTATACAGTCTCCTCGCTGATATTAAATTTTCTTAAATATAGCATTGGACTGTGGAAGATCACATTGCACATAAATCGCACCAGAGACATTGCCACATTCTATCGCCTTATTCGCCAATGAAGATTTTTTTAAGGAGACTGACACGCTTTTGTTTTTATCTTGTAGGAAATAGTTAGAAATCTCAGCATAGCTTCGATAGATTACCATAAAGCCTTTGCTAGTGTGCCACAGTCTTCGATCTTTATGTTTTCTACGTGATAGTCAATTTATTTAAATATAGAGTGGCACTGGGTAAAACCGCATTACACCTAAATCACACCAAAGGTGCTGCCATTTTCCAACCGCCTGAATATCCGACGAGTAATCTTTCAAAGAGACTCGCAGTGAGCCCTTCTGTTTTGTTTAGCAGTAATCTCCCTTTCACATGAACAAAACAGCAATAACAAAAATATATTTAATCACGTACCATATTTGATGATCTTAAACTCTTTGCCAATTACAACAAAGCGTCTCCGGAATAGTGTACGATATTTCAGTGATGACGTCGGTATGGATTTCGGATTAGATAAATGTGCAAACATTTTAAGAGAATATTTGTTGAAACTCAAAGGAATATAATCCCAATGCAATGTGACGCAAACGATAACAACAACAAAAAAAAGAATGTAGGATAAACCCGCTTCAAGAATAGAATAATGGAAATGAAATTCAAGAAACGAACAATTACAGATACACATTCAATAGATTTAGATTAGGATGGTGGAACGGGGAGAGGTCTAAACATACCGAGGTGTCAGCGAAGGAGATGGAATACAGCATACCAAAATGAAGAAGAAAGTAAAAAAAAATACTAAAAGCATGTGCGTTTGGTGTTAAATACCAAGTAGGATTCGCAAAACCGAATATCAGCCATAAACATCATGGCTGTCTCTGCGATGCAATACCGTTTCAAAATCTTTACTGGGCCATAGATGTCATTAAGCGAATGGATTCCAAAACGAAAAAGGTTCTCACTTGCCACCATATGCATCATCCAAATGGCTGATGTTGATCGTCCGTCTGAGTCTAGATCTGAAAGAGGCAGAGGATTAGTTCAACTAGAACTGTCATACAAAACTACAAGAATGGGCCTTCAAAGATACCTGACAACAATAGGAGACTGGGTGATGATCTATGTCAAAGAACATGAAAGAAATAAGAAACTATATAGAGTAATAAAAGAAGTTAACAATATTAAATGAAATTTCAAGTCGGTTAAGAAGGGAAAATCACCCATAATACATCTACTGCAAGGACAAAAGCATAAGAAAGAAATCAAAACTACATGCAGAAACGATGGTAAGATGAGACTTTTAATGGTCAAAACTCCGTAACAAACAAGCCAATGTATCCAAACACCCTACCCATCAGTTTTTACGTTGTGGAGGCTAAAAATTGAAACCATCTCCTGACACGGTGTTAGAATCCACTAAATATAAAATCCATCATGATATAGTGATCCAATACCTGCACTGGAAGATTTTCAACTATTATGGAAAGGAAACTGCAAAAAACTGGTATGAACACCACATAAATCTGGTTATAACCATAGCACCTGTAACAATTAGATAGAGCTTTACAATACACAGAGGCAAAAAAGGAAAACAATAATAATAATAATAGCAGTAGTAGTAATAATAATAATAGGGACTACACAATACACACTGACAGAACAATCAAAGCCAACCGCCCAGACATTGTTATTAAAGATCACAAAAAAAATGCTTCCTTATTGATATGGCAGTACCTGCAGACTGCAATGTATCTTTGAAGATATTTGAAAAGCTGTCAAAATACAAGGACCTTGAAATAGAAATCTCAAAAATGTGGCACATGGGAACATCAAGAATCCCTGTTGTAGTTGGAGCCTTAGGATTGGTTGGAAAAGATTCCAGTAGACTAATTGAAGGGATCCCTGGAAGTCCATGCCTCAAAGAGATACAAAAGATTATTCTGACAAGTACACACTTTACGAAGGGCTTTATCTATGTAATATTTTTTTTGCAGTGAAAAGTGTCATGAAAACCATTTCTAACCTTAGGTCCCTGGGCAGGACCCGGAAAGAAATGTGTAAACGCCAGATATCAAAGAAAATAAAAACAATGATAATAATAATAATAATGGTAAGAAGAAGAAGAAGAAGAAGAAGAAGAAGAAGAAGAAGAAGAAGAAGAAGAAGAAGAAGAAGAAGAAGAAGAATCACTCAGACGTCATAATCAAAGACTTCGAAAACGGAATGTATTTTCTTATTGACAAGCTCATTACTGCAGGCTGTAAAACTATCGAAATACTAGGCATTCAGTCTGTCTCCCCACTTAGACGAGTTGTGAGACAAGGTCAGTTTTTAAGATTGCGATCCCGAGCGCGTTCACCCGGGCTAGGAACAAAAATTTCCAGCAGCCCCTAAAACCGTCGGTTGCGCTGGCCTCGGTGCGAGCATCAATCCATTTCTTTGGTGCTATGAGGGGTCGTGGCTTAGGGCAGCTGTTCTCCAAGTCTGGGCAACTCTCGGTATAATTTACGTCAGTTGCGACTCTGTCCTTTGACGGATCCGCCCCTGAGAGCACTCAGATTCAACTGAGTGATGATAAATAGATGTGTTCAAACCACTCAAGAGAGCTGCTTACACTATCTAAATAATATGATCTTGAAGTGGAAATCTCATATGTGAGTCACATGAGGACATAATTATTTCAGTCGTAGTAGGAGCCCTCACGTTAATTGGAAATGCTCCGATAGACACATTGAAAGGATTTCTGGTGGCCCATGCCTTAAAGAAATAGAAATATCTTACAAGTACAGCTCACACATTACGAAGGGCTTTATCTATGAAAAATGTGTATGATCTTCAGCTGCCTATGTTTTTTAAACGCTCTGCTCAGCGAAAATATTGGGATGTGATTTCTGAGCTTAGGTCTCTATTTGGGACCCGGAAGGAAATGAGTGTACAACAGAAATCAAAAGAAATAAATAATAATAATCGGACAGACATAATGATCAAAGACCACAACAATGGAATATGCTTTCTTATTGACATGGATGTTCCTGCAGATAGCAATAGTTATTTGATGATCAGTAATACAAGTTGTGGTAGGAGCTCAGATTTGTATTGGAAATGATAATGATAGACTCATTGTTGGGAATCCGTTAGCTTATGCCTTAAAGAAATACAAAAACCTGCTATGACCCGCAGAGATCCTACCTTACGAAAGGATTTATTTATGCAAAATGTGTATGTTCTTAGTTTTGATTTGTCAAAAATATTCAGTGAACATATGACGCCATTTCTGACCTTAGGTCTCAGATTGGGACAAGAAAGGAAATGTGTATGCAATGTAAATCAAAGGATCTAATATAATACTACTACTACTACTAATAATAATAATAATAATAATAATAATAATAATAATAACTGGAAATCCAAGTAAAAATTCCTTGTTTTAATTTATGAGTGATTTTAATTATTAAGTTAAAGTTTGAATAAGCTCATTGGAAATTTTACGACAATAAAATCACTGTAGAAATTAACCAATCACAAAATATCGTAAATACGAATGCTGGCCATTATTTTAAGAATAAGGGGGTATAAATATAAAAATTTGAAATTGATAACTTATTTCATTTCACTGAAATATTTTGCGTTTTTTATTTCTTTCTTTTGTTCATTTTCTAACTAAGATCAGGTAGCGTCTCTGGTATGCCGACGACTTTCGATGCAATCAAAGCGGAATAGTCTGTTATTTATGACTCATCTACATGAGAAGATAAACACTTCATTCATTCTTTCTTTCTTTCTTTCATTTTCACACTGAAACTAAGTAGCGTGTCTAATATGTCTTTTCCTTCTTTTCAGGCAATAAAAACGGAATAGCTTATTATTTATGAGGTATTGACATGGCGTAACTGTCATGCTAGATAAGGTATTGACAAGTAAAATAATAATAATAATAATAATAATAATAATAATAATATACACACATAATAAAAAAAAACTGTGTTAGCCCAAAATGCAGATTCTGTGATAAATATCAAGAAACATTTGATCATCTTGTATCAGGTTGCACGGTATTGGCATCCACTGAATATAAAACACGGCATGACAGAATGGACCAATGCCTACACTGGCAAATCTGCAACTTTTACGGAAAGGAAACTGAAAGTAGATGGTATGAACACCACCCAGACCCGGATAGGATCTGTAAAAATTCTTTGGGACTACACAATACACACAGAGAGAAAAGTGAAAGTTAATCGCCAAGACATCGTTATTAGAGGTCTCCAAACAAAAAATTGCCTACTTATTAATATGGTAGTCCTTGCAGACTGCAATGTATCCTTGAAGATCTTCAAAACGCTATTAAAGTACAAGGACCTTGAAATCGTAATCTCAAAAATGTGGCACATGAGAACATCAACATTTCCTGTTGTAGTTGGAGCCCTCGGATTTATTGTAAAAGATTCTAATCGACTCATTGAAGGAATTCCTGGTATGCCATACTTTAAAGAAATACAAAAGTTGTTCTCACGAATACAGTCCTCACCTTACGAAGGTCTTTATCTATGTAAAATACATTTTTTCTCAGTAGAAAATTTCTAACTTTAGGGCTCTGGGCGGGACCCGGAAAAAATGAGTACACAACAGGAATCAAAGGAAATAAAATAATAATAATAATAATAATAATAATAATAATAATAATAATAATAATAATCTGTGAATGTTGTGTCGGAAGAGCATCTGTCTCCAAGTGGACAAGTGCGGACTGCGTGGCAAGGCTGAGTAAATGTCAATCACATCATTAGTGTTTTTGGAATGCTTTCGGAGAAAATACCCTCTGCCAGATACACAGACACATACCCAGATACACAAACACACACCCAGATGCACAGACACACAACCAGATATACAGACACGCACCCAGATATACAGACACGCACCCAGATACACAGACACATACCCAGATACACACACAGATACACCGACACACACCTAGATACACACACACACGCGCAAACACACACACATACACCCTAAAGATATTTGCCTGTTAATTCAATCTTTCAACTTAAATAAATGTATCATTTTGATTTACACAAAGGTCTGTTGGAACAGTCAAATTCAATGTACGACAGATCTTTTTTTGACGTCTTCGACAACTAGATTTTGTACATTTCCTCGGAGCAGGGAACACGTGGGAACTGGAATCTCTAAAAGCCTGACACTTTCTCATCCCTTGATTTCTCGTGATTTCTGTAGGTGTTTATTTCCGATTGTTTCTTTTCATATTCTCACAATGCTTGGCGGTATTGTGAGAATATGAAACGAAACACAATCGAATGATATCAGCATAATTCACATAGAATATCCGTAGAGTATAAGACGTTTAAAAGGAGCAAAGCACATGTTATGGTCAATTAAGGCAATCAGCAGGCAACACATGAATTTCTTTCTGACTCTCTTTTTTTGTCCGTTCTTCTCATTAGTTTCCGAGTTTTAAAGCTTCTTCTTTTCTTTCTGTCTTTCTATCTGTATTTCTTCTTTTTTTTTTTCATTCTTTCGGTTTTATTTGTTTTCTTTTTCATTCTTTTTTTTTCTTTTTTCTTTCTATCTTTCTTTTTTTCTGTCTTTCTTTCTATCAGTCTTTCTTTTTTGGTTATCTTTCTGTCTGCCTTTCTTTTTTCTTCCTTTTGTTCTTTCTTTCTGGCTTTCATGTTTTTCTTTATGTGTTTCTTTTTTTATTTTCCTTTATCTGTTTCCTTTTCCATTGTTTCCGACTTTTTGTTCTTTTTTGTTTTGTTTTTTTCTTTCTGTTTGTCTGTATATTTATAATGGCGAGAAAAATTTTGCAGAAGTCTGAGAATGGCTCTAATGGCAAAAGTCTTACTGAAAAATATATATTAACGGAAAAAGGAGAGAAAAATAATGAAAAGTAAGTGGAAGATACATTTTAAGGGAATAAATGAAAAATGAAATTGAAAAATGATTTGGAAGAAATATGGATATAGGCTGTAATACATGTGAATGGAAAATAAGTCGGTGAAAAAAGAAAGAAAGAAAGAAAGAAAAAAGAAAGAAAGAAAGAAAGAAAAAGAAAGAAAGAAAAAAGAAAGAAAGAAAGAAAAAAAGGAAAGAAAAAAGAAAGAAATAGATTTAAAAAATAAGGAAATGAAGTATAGATTATACGAGAGGAAAAATGAAGGAATTTGTAAAAATGAAAGAAGAAAGGCGGGAAAGATGGACAATGAAAGAGAAATAAAGGAACGATAATTTAATTAAATGAAAAAGAATGAGCAAGAATATGAAAGATAGAAATAAAATGAAAGAAAAACATGATAAGTAAGAAGTGAAGTAAAAAAAATATTTCCGAATAATTTGCTTAGATTCTGAAAGGCTTTTTTCCCTATTCCAGTGCGATTTTCGATAACGATGTCATATATTCTTCTTCCCTTAACGCCCATGCCAGATAGTTTTGTTCTTGTTTGAATCTGGTACACCCAATTCATAGTTCGCATCTAATATGCAAAAAAAAAACGACTTGCAATCGGTTGATAAACCATAGAAAGCGAATCGAATTAGCATGGAAAACTGATTAAAAATAAAAGTGACCGCATGCCAAAACACTACCCTTGAATATCTTTGCTGAATGGAGTTTCATTTTGAATAGTGAAAGAGGCTGTTCAGAAGTTAAGCTAAGTATTAGGAGACAGGAGAAAGAAAGAAAAGTGTACTAAATTGCTATCATACAATATGCCAATTAATACTGGATGAGAAAAGATATGAGACAACAGAAATTTTGTTCGAGAAAAAAGATATTGTGAATACCATGGATTAACATCTGAGTAACGAGGACGGTTTCTGGAAATTGAGTACAGAAGTCACTTAGAATCAGGAACAAATAGCTGACATTTTTAAGACACATAACGAGAAACGTTCGTTTCGAAAATGGGACCCTCACGCGACCTACTGAAGGCAATATTGATAGACAGGAACAGCGAGTAAATGGATGATAGAACAAACACTGAGAGAAGGCTTCCGAAGATCTATATAATATAGGAAGTTGAGGAGAGTCATGATGGTGCAAGACATAGAATTTTAACCTCTAAAATGATGAGAGACAGCAGCCATTATAATACTCCGTTTAATTCCATAAAGTCTAGGTACCATTGAGGGCGGTTCATTGGAACAATTACCATGAATTATTTATAAAAAGAAACAGGGAAACTACGTTACGGCAGTGGGCAAGTGACTGAAGCCGAGATGTGATGCCAGGATCAGTAATATTGCAGATTCGTGTTTGGATTTAATCAAGGAGCTTTCAGCACGTTTCGGCATTTTGTAAGGCTAGTCAAGGTTAAGCTAGCACGTATATATAAATATATTCCACTATTAACAATGTATCAATAGTCGACTGTTAGCCAGTACAAGCTGCTGGCAAAACATTGCTAATATAGTAAATTTGATTATAATCTTGTGCCAGAATATGATGGAATTCTGCCAGTCTACACTAAAATTGGCCGAGTCCTAATTAGCCTCCTTTCTGCATAACAGTGATTACAGAACATTTTTAAAAGCCAATCGATAATAATGTGAGTTTAATCGCAACGATGATCATGATGAAATCTATCTATCTTCAGTGCTTCGTCGACCATAGCCCTCCACAATATCCTGTTCTTTGTAGCTTATAACGATGTGTACATTTTACTAACCTTCTCATCTCCTGATCTGACACCCATTTGCACAGGATGTATATTTTAATCCTTGTTTCTCTGTTTGTATTCAATATGTATTTTAAGTACCAAATACGCTAAGCCGCCTTGTCTGATAAGTTTTTTTTCTGATGCTAAGCTAAAGTGTATCTTTTGATTCCATTTACGTCCTCGTTGCCCATATGCTCATCATCCTACTGTAGAACCACATTTTTGTGGTCTCAAGTATTATCCTCTGTGAAGAAATTATGCAGCATTCATGGCAGATATCGAAAATTCTATATTACATAGCACTTCAGCATTCTCTTCTTTACTTCGAATGAAATTTTCTTGTTTCTTAATACTGTGTAGATTTTTGAAGGGATTTTTCTCTTTATTCAAATGTACTTTTGGAATTTGTCATCAGCTGTTCATTATTATTTTAATCATTTCGCCCCAAGGAGACGATAATGCCACTAAGACGGAAGGGGATACTGGGAGTGAAAGAGAATGATAGGACTTTAGTGAGGTGAAACGACAATAAAACAACAAGTTTCAGGAAAACAGAAGATGGCGACTGACATTTCAATTTGCGAACGGTGTAAGTGGCCCGGAAAGGAGAAACCGAGAATGAGTTTCACTGGCATGAAATGCGATAGATGAAACTACTAGAATAGAAGTTACAGTAACATCTCGCCATTTCCTCAGTATTGAGGGGTCTCCCCTTTTTACACAAATGGACTCACCCAAGGTATGCATATACTACTATCATTGAATACACGAGTGAGTAATATTACGTTAAATCAAGTCGGACAGTGGTAATAGTAGTAGTAGTGAACGTAGAGTGGGTCGAGTAGATAGACAGAGTCACACAGAGGAGGGTAGCACAAGAGTTACAGTCACGAGCACTTAGACTCAGTAAGAAGTCATACAGCGATACTTTGATATCAAAGACTATCTATATATTTGACCACTAACACTGCGCTCCTGGAACTACTAACATGTATTACCAGTTTGTATTATTACGTTAATACATTTATTTCCTATATTCATTCTTGGCGTTTGTTATTATTTGATACCGGATTTCATCCCGGAATCCACAACAATCAGTATGAGAGCCAAGCAAGTAGTACGCGCAATTTCGTGTTGTCGAGGGTCTAAGGAGGAAAGTTCATTAGGATAACTGCCATTAAAATATTTAAAAATAAAAACACAGAGAGAAAGGGACTGGAGACGAGAGAGCAAATAAGGGCCGACTATATCACTATGGCCCTATCGAGATATGGCAGCAATGTTATGTTCACGGACGAATAATAGATTTTCCCAGGTATTTACCATTTGCACTCCAGTATAGTGCGAGTTCTATGATCAGTTAATAATTAATTATTAATTTTTATTAATTAATAATAATTAATTACACAAAAAATGGCGGCTGCACGATACGCAGGTAATATTTTTGATAGTTGTTAAAGATTTTGCATTTTCGGTGACCGCTTGAACTGTGCACAGGAAGCAATATTTTGCCAGCAGCTTGTACTGGTTAACAGTCGACTATTGATTCATCAATGAATTTACAGGTCGTACTATATTGGGTGTCCTTTAAGTCTGGACACATAGGCGAAAATGCACATTTTTAAGAGAATGAAATTTAATGAATTAGAATATTAACAATCTTAAATAAGATTTCCAACATTTGCGATGCACTTTGTAAATTTCACGTGAACTTGGTGCAATAATTCCACATTGCCGTCGATTTTAGCACGTTCAATCTTTCTTCGTTCAAACAGGTGTGCTGCATTTGTGATTTTCATTGATTACACCTGTTCATTTAGCAGATCTCAGGAAAAGAAGTCAGTTCTTTCTGCTTTCGACAAAACTGTTTAATTTGTGGAGGTAAAAAACTATAGTTAATGAAATTTCCTACGTATGCAGATGTTAGGGACACCTTGTATATGAAATCGGTTTATACACTAGTGCATACGGTAAACCTTTGCACTGGTTTTATTTTAGTATATTCAATTTGTAGCTGACCATCCTCTTTCCCTGACGTCCCAGCACTTTGTTTTCCTACAATTGATGCTTAATATTTTCTTTACTCTTTCCTTCACGATTTGTTTAAAATAAATAATGGTAGGAATTCAAGTTCTCTCTGTATTGTCTTGGTGTAGATGCCTAGTGAATAGACGTAAACTTGTCTGACACCCTTCTGTTGATAAGGACTTACACAATTCAGTTTCTATTCGTATACAAGCCTTTTACTTCCAGTATGTATTCTTGATAGTTTTTAATGAATTTTTATAATAAATCAACTCTGCCCCGTGCTTATATATATATATATATATATATATATATATATATATATATATATATATATATATATATATATATGCATGATTCATTAAAAACGACAGACAAGGTACTACGACTGAGCTTTTTATTTAATTTTTCTTGTGTTCGAACAATAGCTTTCTTTACAGGACAAAGGGTGTGTAAGAACTGTCCAAATGTTTTATGTTTCCGAGCGCTTTCGGCTATACCTTTAGCCATTATCAAGGAGGATTCGATTTTTCAGTTTAATTGAGTGTGTGCATTATGTGTATGTCTTAATGTGTAGTAGTGATGTTTTTAATTTAAGAATACGTTTAGCACATTGTGGCTTTGTTCGTAGTTAATATTGTTAAGAGTTGGCTTTTTATTTTTTATTATTAAAGCCTCCATTATATTTAATCTTTTTTGCAGGTGGATGCAGTTAATATAGTTCTGTTTTCTACTAGTATGTTTCTAATGGAGTCCGGTAAATTTGTGTGCGTGATTAAATGCGTTCTAATGGAGCTTTGGTCAGATAGGTGTAGCGTAAGACGTCTGGATAAGCATGTAGTTGTGTCACCGATGTAATTATTCATGAGTCCGGTTTGATAATGGCTAGAGGTATAAACGAAAGCGCTCGGAAACATAAAACATTTGGACAGTACTTATACACCCTTTGTCCTGTAAAGAAAGTACCTTGTCTTTCGTTCTTAATGAAACATGCATAAACGAAGGATTGCTGCCTAAATATACAACTATATATATATATATATATATATATATATATATATATATATATATATATATATATTGAACGATAAAAATTATTTAAAAAATCAATTAAAATCTTCAGACATACTGGGTTGTAGATTAATATTCTTATGCTTTTATTATTATTATTTCGTTTATATTCCTCGACTAGTTTCGGCCAACATGGCCATCATCGGGAGAGAAAAAAATGTCTCTGCTTGCTGTAGCAGTAAACTACAGAAATGAATGTCTTGATGAAGAAAACGAACGTTTGTCTGTAGTTTTCATTTGTTTTTTTATTATTTATTTATTTATCTTTTTAACATTCCTTGTGTTGGTCAAACAGTCTCTTTTAAGTTGTCATTTGAGATAAGAGCTATATTCCCCCGGTCAGTTCAGCAGTTTATTTGTGTTTGGGGAGGGGATGGTAAGTGTGTTTGTGTGTGTGTGTGTGTGTGTGTTTGTGTTATTTAGTTTAGTGTGTGTGTTATTTAGTTGTTTAGTCTCTGGTAAGTGTGTGTGTGTGTTATTTAGTTTTTAAGGGAGTGAGTGAGTATTATATGTGTTAGCTTGTATATTGCTATGGGTGTGTGTTGTCATTTGGCTCATTAGGAAAGTGAGTGAGTATGTTGTGTGTGGGTGTGTGTATAGGTGTGAGGCCTCAACACCTCTGTAAGCCTGTCTTTTTTCTATGGGTATGGAATGTGGGTAGGTTTTGATTTGTAGGGTTATGTGTTGCTACTATCTATATTGTTCAATTTATGGTTTAATCCGGCTGGAAACAGGGTGTGTAAACGTCGTATCCACTTATTTTCATGGAACTCTAAAATTCTTCTAGTGTTATCTGCTTTGGGCTTTTCTATTCTCTCAATTATAGTGAATTTGGCATGGGTTTTGAAGTCGTGTTTTTCTATGCGGAAATGTTGTTCTACAGGTAATAATTTTTCATGAGGAGTCGACTTAATTCGATTGCGATAATTATTAATTCTGTAGTGAAAGGGTCATTCAGATTTTCCTACATATTGTTTCTGGCATAGTGTGCATTTTAGGAGGTAAATTATGTTATGACTTCTACAGTTAGAGTCGTGGTAGATTTTGAAAGTAGATTTAGTGACTGAGCTAGTGAATGAATTTGTGTGTTTAATGTGGTTGCAGCATAAACTTCTTTTGTTGTTACATGGTTGGGAAAATCCTGTTGTTTTTGTTGTTAGTTTATCCCGGATTACCTTGTCCCCTAAAATGCGGTTACTACCTATGATTTCTTTTAGGTTCTTAGGTCGACGATATGCTAGAAGGCCGGGTTACTTAAATAGTTTTTTTAGGTCTGGTTTGAGATGTAGTATTTCCCAGCGACTTTTGATTATTTGGGATAGTGGAGGCAGAGTGGGGTTGAAAGTGGTTACTAGAGGAATGCGGCTAGATTTAGTTTTAATCTTGTATATTAGGGTGTTTTCTCTAGGTGTGGAAATTGCTTTATTTATTTGTTCCCTGATTAGGTGTTGTTTATAGCCACGTGTTGTGAATTGATGCTCCAGATTTTCAATGTTTTTGTTTAATTCTTCATTGTGGGAACATATCCTTCTGAGTCTAAGTGCCTGTGAATAGGGAAGGTTCTCTTTGAGGTGTTTAGGGTGGGAAGACTTAAAGTGTAGATAGTTGTGGGTGTCGGTGATTTTAGTGTGTAGTGTCGTTTGCAGTTTCCTGTTTTCATCTATGTAAATGTGAGTGTCTAAAAATGTTACTGATGTTTTGGATTTTTCAAATTTAATTGAGTCGTGTACCGTGTTTAGGGTCATGAGGAATTGGGTGAGTTTGTCATTACTGCCCGTGTATATAAAGAATATGTCATCGATATATCTTGCGTAGAATACGCATTCGTTACCAATGAGGGGGTAGATATGGGCCTCCTCAAATTTTCCCATGAATATTGTAGCATATATATATATATATATATATATATATATATATATATATATATAATGTTTATACGTTACTTTTATAGAAAAAATTATTTAAGTAAATGGTCTATTTTTAATTGAACTGTATTAAATACATTTACCGGCCTGAATGTACGAGATGTTTCGTAGAATATATGCGCTCTCCGACAAGAATCGAACCTTTATTCTTAACGGAAAGCGTTATTTGATCTGACGTGACGCCCAAATTACTGTTTATAAATACAATATTCGAATATTTTTCTAAATATAAAGATAAATATAATAATAATATATATCATATAAAGATATATAATAATAATATATATATATAAAGATAAATATAATAATATATATAATATAAAGATATATAATAATAATATATAAATACAAAGATAAATATTACAATATTATATATGATATAAAGATATATAATAATATATAAAGATAAAGATAATATATATAATATACAGATATATAATAATAATAATATACAAATAGAAATAGATATATTATAATAATATATATAATATAAAGATATATAATAATAATAATATATAAATAGAAAGGTAAATATCCGAAGAAATATGTAGATTCACAAGAAAATAGTAAGCACAAAGTTAAGCTAGAATATATAAACATTAATAAGAATGCCAACAATATGCATAAGAATAGAGAACGCAACATAATTTGGTTTAACCCACAATTTAACAAAAATGTTAAAACCAATATAAGTAAAAGAGTACTTAATTTAATCCACAAACATTTCCGCCATATTCCATTGCTGAATAAAATTTTCAGCAAGAACAACATCAAGATTAGCCACAGCGGCACGAAAAACCTCAAACAGCCCAACATAATATATAATATTAAACAACATAATATATAATATTAAACAAATTTTTAAACAATCCTAATAGCAATATTAATGGAGACAAAAAGAGTAATTTTCGAAAAGAAAAACAATACATTTCTACTAAATCGAAAATGTATGAATAAAGGTGTTATTTCTAAGGCTAGCATTAAACATGATGGCGAGACTAAGTTTTATATTGGTTCCACTACAAACCACTGGAAAACCTGGTATTACCATCATAAAATGACACTTATTAATAAATAATATTCAAATGCCACGGCACTCTCAAATTTTTACTGAAAAAACAAAACAACACACCGGCAGTAACCTGGAATTTTGTCGCCAAAAATTCACACTTTTCCGGCCGCGGCGACTCATATAACCTGGAAAAAAAATTGATACTCCAAAATATTAACGACCACAATCACCTGAACAAACGTTATGAGCTCGTGATAGCTTGAATCATAAAAAAAGGCTCTCTCCTAAAGTATTTTGATTTTGGATATATTTTCCCAAACTTCAACTGCTTATTAAATATTTCAGGTTAAATATTTATTACCCCAATTTAATCATTGAAGCGTCTAGTAATACCTAACGCGTTAAACGGCGTTCCACTTTAAATATTTTTCTCACATTTTACCGTATCTGTCTATCTACACTATTTTTTTAAATTTTATATCCTAACGTAATTAAACGTTAGCTTTATATACTCTGCAGTGTTAGTCCCTTGATATAGATATTATTTATTAACACTACGCCTTTCCGCCTCCTTTTTATTAATAATACTTGCTCCTTAAGCTTTACAATTTCTTAACTTAAATCTCGCTTTTTTTCCCAAAAGCAAAATCATTTACTATATAAACATTATGCTTACATCATCCGTTTTTTCCCCGGCGGAAAGAATATGTGCCATAGAAGCTTTATGCTTGCATCCTTTTATTAACCAGTATCTCTATCGATATATTTTGAATTTACACACATTATTATATTAAATTTGATCTTTAAATCTGAGTATAATATATATATATATATATATATATATATATATTTCGGACGGAAAATAGTTATAACTGTTATATAACGATAAAAAAAATTAATAAAAAATAATATACTGCGTTACTTAAAAATCGAAAACCAAAAAGAGAAAATATACAGAGTAACAAATAAATAACAAGTATAATAAATTGATCTAAATACATTCAAATATATAAATAAACTAACAACCGATACCAATAAACTAGCCGTTTAGAAAAAATAAATAAAGATAATCAACCCAAATAAATAAATTAAAAACTGTTCCCACCAAAATAATAGTCAGAACAAAGCACAACATTCAACCCCAAAATTCAACAAATAGTTTTAATCAATGATAAATAAAAAAATATATAAGAAAAAAAATAAAATAAATACAAACAAGCAAAACAATTTGACCCAAATAAATAAGCAAATAAACGACTCCCGGTAAATTACGGTCATAATAGACTACCAACAATAAGCTATATAAACAAATTTTTACTACATTAATAAAAAACACCGATCAAAATAAAAAAAGAAATAAATAAATATATAAGATAAAAAATAAAAAATAAAATTAAATAAAACAAGCAAAATCATTTGACATAAATATATAAACAAATAAGCGACTTCAGGTAAAAGTAACCGCCAAAATAGACTACCCACAATGCACCACAGACCCTTATATATCAATAGCCGAGAAAAATAACAGCACTAGTTGCTTGACGATTGCACTAGCATGAAACAGACTGTCGCCTCTAAGTGTTGACTTCTATGTTCACTTTTATAATTACACACGCTCTATCTCAGATATTGAGCACTTTATCCCATAAATATAGCACACTTTAAGACTATATTTCTTCATATATATATATATATATATATATATATATATATATATGCATATATATAGATATAGATATGTTTATACATACACATATACATGTGTTTGTATATATATATATATATATATATATATATATATATATATATATATATATATATGTGTGTGTGTGTGTGTATCTGCATATATATATATATATATATATATATAAATATAAAAGTGAACATAGAAGTCAACACTTAGAGGCGACAGTTTGTTTCATGCTAGTGCAATCGTCAGGCAACGACGATTGCACTAGCATGAAACAAACTGTCGCCTCTAAGTGTTGACTTCTATGTTCACTTTCATATTTACACACGCTCTATCTCTGATATTGAGTACTTTATCCCATAAATATAGCACACTTTAAGACTATATTTCTTCATATATATACATATATATGATATGTATATATATATATATATATATATATATATATATATATATATATATATATATATATATATATATATATATATATTGATGAGGGAACAATGTCTCAATATTGAAGGTACGGGGGAATAGGTTTATACATTTGGTATGAAGATCCCGTTGAGTCGTGAAAAGAAATTTACAAGTAAGAGTTGTTACCTATATACGCATCATATATGCAGTTTTTTTCATCACTTTCTCTCTACACACACACAAAATAATACGCAAACACGCCCAAACATCTATCTATCTATCTATCTATCTATCTATCTATCTATCTATCTATCTATCTATCTATCCCAGCCTGTTCATATCTATCTATCTAGCTAGCTATCTCTCAATCTCTCTCTTTATATATATATATATATATATATATATATATATATATATATATATATATATATATATATATATATAAATGCGTGTGTGTGTGTACGTATTCATTTGTATTTTTGTGATACTCTATTCTCCCAGGCAATTTTGTCTCACAAAAACAATATCGAAATTTGGCAACAGCCAAGAGAAATTCTCGCCCGATCCCACGAACCAGTTGCAAATCCGGCTCTCATTCCCGCTGCTTTAACAGAACTGTCTTCTTATTGTCGGATGTGTTTAAAAGGTCGGAAGCGAGATGAGATAAGGCCCGAGTAATTGGCCAATCATTTCGCTCCCTTTCCATATCCGGTATGTCTCGCTTAATCACGTTTTCATTTCAACTACTTCCGCACGATTCTCGAAAGTGTAACGGCATAATTATCTAAACTATGGTTGAACATGTATTTATATTAGATTTGACTGGACATAAATTGGGGTCTCACATTCCTAATATTATTAAGTAATAAGCAGGATCCCCAGAATTAATATACAGTCATATAACTGCGTACAAAAAAATGTCTCGTGACAACATGGTATTAAGGGCATAATTAAATATATTGTTGAAAATGACGGGCGGGATATAAACAGTTTTTATGACTTTAATATTGTATTTGATAAAATGAGTATGAAAAGTTTTTATTGTTAGTAAATTAAACCTCTATGATTTTTTTTTACATTTTTCATAATAATGTTTATACAAATCCAGACACAAATCAAGAGACACCCAAGGGTCGCGGTTATTGTGTGATGTTCTATGAATGCAAGAAAAGGCAAAAAAGAAAAGTTCATGGGGTTAAGAAGGGTGGAACCTAGACGGGATCAAAACTAGTGATTTGGAAATCATGCTGTCGAGAGTTTGTTACCCAAAGCAGAATTTCTTGTGAAGAAGCTATCCAAGGTGAACTTTCTTCTACTTAATTGATGACGATGAACATGGGGATGAGTCATCCTTGTATACGTGGAATGGTGGATCTCAGATGCAAAGAACAGGGCTGATGGTACGAAGTAATGCAGCTACTCAGAACCCATGCAACGGAAAGAGCTATAAATTAGGGAGAGGCCCGCGACATTTCGGGAAGTGAAGATTAGGTAACTCTAATCCAAATATGACAGCAACACACTATTTTTGGTCTGGTCCGGTTCTTGTACACATAGAGCTGATTCTGAATAAAAAAGGTAACTCCAAATTTTAATATTTAACTCTAGAACACTAACCATTGGTATATAGTACCCAGCGCAATTTTTCCTTATTTATCAGGAGATATTTATATAAGAAGATTAAGCAGGTACTTTACTTCACCAGTTCTATATTTTCATCCAATTTATTGACTTGGACTGCACTATCAGTATTCTCTGGAGTGAGATAATAATGTTCTGCAGCATTATTTTGTCCCTGACAATTCAAAATACCAGTTGAATCAGATTGAACATAAGAATCATGAGTAATATTCTGATCTTAACCATAGAACACTAACTATGGGTATATAGTACCCAGCGCAAATTTTCCTATTTTTAATTACAATTTTCAGTACCTCATTTTCTTACCTAAATAATATGTTTTTCCGTTCCTATTAATGTTAACTCAAAGTACAAAAGTTTCAAGTGCCTGCATGTAAAATATTTCAAATAAATATTTATATTTAATTTTTTTGATATTTTCAAAATCGGGTATGATATACCCATGGTTAGTAGTGGGGTAACTTTAATTGATGGTTAGTGTTCTAGGGTTAAAACGAGGTTTGTATTCTCGTACAACGGCGTGCCGACATCAGGTTAACAAGGGAACAACTCGTATCGAGTTACCTATTATACAGCAGAGCAGAACATAGGGTCTTATAGTAGCTGTACAAGAACTATAAGTATCTGTCTATATTTCTGAGATGAAGTATTATGTACACTATTTACATTATTCGGACTATTGTCCTCATCTTGTCGCCATATTTATTAGAACGTTCCGACCTTCTTCGGATGGTTGGAATGTCGAACTGAACCCTTTATTTCACTCACTGGTGTAGACTGTTCTAGTTCCACGTGCCATGGAAGTCAGTTGTCAGTTATCTCCTGTTAATTGTCCTCTCCAAGTTCTCCACTGCCTTAACTGGGTATTGAACACATACTCTTTGGGTCCTGTCACTGGATCTAACAAACGCCTTTATCCACTGTGTTTGAGGACATCTGTTTATGAATTTCTGGGTATTATAAACCTAATGTCTTCAGCAACTATTTTTTTACCAGTGCTCATATTGCAATTTTTGTTTTCTGTATCCATAACAATAGATTGGATATATGAGTCCCACTTGAGTTCTGCGGACATCTTGTGTCCCAAGAGACGTTCAATGCAAAATGTCCTTCCTTGAGAGAAGTTCTATCTAACATGATATTTGAAAGTCCTGTTTGCTGGAGGTACAACGATACTAGTTTAGTTTTGACCGTATTAAATTTTACAAGCCAGTCTTAGCGATGTTGAGACGCCAGGAATAGGTCAGAAAAACCTGTTCTGCTATCATTCACACAAGATCGTTAGGTAGTTTATTTTTTCCTCTGTCCCTTCAATATGTCATGAGAGTGTCACATTTTCTAAGCCCCCTTTCCTCATTATGTGCCCCAGAAAATGTCTACTCTCTCTTTCTGATGTTACGTATCACAGTCCATTTTGTTTTCATTTTCTCTAAAACTTCATCCGAGTATTCTCAAGAGAATTTTTTTTAATCATTTCACCCCATCCAAACCGATGAGATACAAGATACTGAGTGTGGAAAAATGAAAAAAATCATTATGGAGCGAGACTAATAAAAAGAAGAGGAATCAACGTTGATATTGCATTTAAAATTTTGAAGATCAAAATTGACTGGAATGCAAGAATCCGGAATACAATTCCATAGGCAAAAAGTTGAAGAAAGGAACCATTAGCATAGAACTTGCGGTGATCTCTGTCAAAGTTAACACTGAAATGAGGAGACGTTGTAGCCAATCTGGTACTTTGTATAAATTTTGCTTAGTGTAATTGACTCCAAAGTGTATACATCCCCGATTACTATATAATAAACCGGTTCTAATCTACAGTTAACTGTTATCTTCCTCACATATCTCCATAACGTGTACCACTTAATCTGAAACCATCTACCTTGAGTAACCTTTCTGTTTTGTACTATTTGGGCATCATTGTTATAAATGTTTATTTATCAATCCTTGAACCAATATAGCCTTAAAACAGATTTCAAAATTGAATATCCCAATATCTAATACTGTAACATCCCGCTACCATTTTCTTACCAATGTTGAATTTTGTACAAAAGTGGATCAGGGAGCCTACTAAGCTTATTAAATATGTTCAAGAAATATCAGCATCTAATTGGTCAATAAACACACAAGTGGGCGTTGCGATCCACCCACGTACAAATATTTTTATTTCCAGCGCGTGACCAAGTCAAGTTTCCCGCCAATTAGCTGTGATCCCGTCACATGATTACATTATCTATAAATAGCAGGCAAAAGCTTGCTGCTTTCGTGTTTCTCTTTTCTCTCTTCTTGCTGCAAGATGTAGTCCCCAAAGGATTCTCCTCTCGACCATGGACTGTCAGACGTTAAAAGCATATTCCCGCACGCACGTACGTACTAACTTTTCCAAACTACATTACAAACATACAGAACATTTCCAAACAAACAACAAGAACTATTCTCTTTGAAACATTCTTCTAAAGCTACAGTTTATTCAGCATTTTTATCATTATAATTAATTCAACTTTTGTGAGTTCAGATAAAAATATTCCCAGTCTAAGAGACATAACTCCATCAGATCTTTAACTTCTACGCATATACATCAACACACAAAATAAATACAAGTGTTATGTTTTAAAACCATTTTGTTCCTTCTTGTATTTCATGTTTTGTGGTAATTTTACGTTAAATATAAATTGTGTGGTCATGTTATTCGCGCATTCATAAAAAGACATCTACAATTGTCCATTCTTATTAATCAACATCTACAATATGTCGTAACATATTTCGTAACTGAAAGACAATATGGAGAAAAAACATCTATTTAACTCGTTTTGTCATTTGAAAGGACGTCATCTGATTTTGTTGAACAACAGGAAATATTATCGTTTTACGACCTCTGATATTATAATTGTCCTTCTAACAATATTTGGCAGAAACATGTGAAATACACGAAACATGGGTTTTGAATATGTAAAATTAATAAATGAATGAACAAAACAGGATCCAGAAGAATGAAGAAGGAAATTCACTTAAACGCTGAAGCTATCGATAATTCACCGCTATCTTCAATTGATATATTTAATTTATTGATATTCAGCGTGTTTTGCAGGAGGAAAGATAAAAACGTTTTGTAGTTTCGAAGTCAAAGGGAAATCGCGCCGCCTGTAAAATTTAGTCAGGGGAAGTAATCCATCAAACATTCCCCTCGAATTTTCTTATGAAATCTGACTGGATAAATATCTTTGTAAATAACGTGGCAAATTTACACTTCGATACAATTTTTATGTTTGTCGTAGGATTCAAAATTTTATGTGAGGCCGTACCATCTATTGGTTTGGATTTTACTTTAGGTGTTTACATAATTTATTACATGTAGGTGTAGCACAACATCACAAGTCTTCGTGGCCGAGGGTTCGAGCGTGCTGGCCTTGTTCAAATTGTTGATCACGCTAGATAACAGGCTATTTTCCAGAAACTGTAATTAGGGTCTACTCAGCATAGTTGCAGTATAAACCACAAGTGGGCTCTGTGGGTGTTGAATAAACACAAATGCGCCTGAGCGAGCGTCTGTAATAGGGTTTGACTTGCCGCCCTAGTTGACGGGTATCCCCGAATACGAGTGGCGAGCTATATAGGTGTGATATGGTAACAACTACAAGTAGAAGCATATGAACTCATTCAGCTTTTAGTGCTGAGAAAAGTTTAATTTATTGTGATAGATAGTTACAAGCGAGTGGGGAGATGAGATATGCTTATTTTGTTACCACAGGGGTCACCATTTATGAGATCAATTGATACTGCTTCTTTTCTTTCGTTTTTTTTTTGTATATAGTGTAATATTGATCGTCGCTATCCAACAGACTAAAGTAATGTTCTTATTGATGGAATGGTATATAGAAAACAGAGGGAAATACACACATAAATATTGATTATAATTATGATCCGAAGGAAAAGAATTAAATGTAAGGACGCTAAATTTTTAATATTAAAATTTGGGGCGACTGACGTGTCTAGAGGGACAGCTTAGCCGATCTCATTTGGTTCACCAACGCTTTTTATTTTTGACTGCTGCTTTTAAGTCACTGCGGTATAGAATGTTTGTTAAGATAACATGCCTGTACGAAGGGGAATGCAAATTTAGCGCGGACGAGTCAGAAATCAGCGCATTTTCAATAAATTTTCGCCTTAATTAATTATGCTCTTTTTAATTAAATCAGCATTTTTAAATCGAAATTATGGGCAGATTCATTACGATGAACGACTAATGCAATGAATGCGTCGTTTGGTAAAAGATAAATTTGGTGTTCTTATAATATATCCATGCAAATGCCTCAAAAGTTTCTCCTATGTGTTTTTATGATTTAGGAATTTTATCCGTTTAGCTGTATATTTACCTCCATCAGAAATTTTGGAAGTGGAAATTTTCCAATTTTTACTGACAGAAGGAAAAATCGAAACGAATCAAAGCTCAGTATTATTGTAATCTCTTCATTAATGCATAGAGCACTCTGACTGTCAGGCGTTTCTTTACACTCGTAAAAACAATATGCTAGAATTCGTCTTTCCCTCTGCCGAAGCGCCGATGGCTTAGGGTTAGAAACTCCGACTGGTGCCAAATCGGTCGGGTTCCGATCCTGGCTTGAAGCATTTGGTTGACTAGTTACACTGATGAGATGTTATCCAGCGAAGCAGGCCTGTATGCCAATGACATTATATATATATATATATATATATATATATATATAGGTATGTGTGTGTGTGTGTGTGTGTGTGTGTGTGTGTGTGTGTGTGTGTGTTTGTGTGTATTTGTGTGTATTTAGGCAGCAATTTCTCTTTTAGGCAAAATAAATTACAGACATTATTTCTGCTAGTTTTTAACAAAATCCGTTCATACTCACGGATAACATTCCGTGTGTATGTTAAAGGATGAGAGAAATGTGCTATAGCTTTATGAGTTTTTTTAATTAAGTACTTTCAATCTTTTTCCAAGATCATCTTCAGGTGTGCAAGTAATACAAAACTATATGTTACTTATTAATATAAGCCACGTGACCGTTTTGAAACGAACATCCATTCAAAGTTCTTTGGACGGTTGGCATTTTTTTGCCGCCAGTCAAACGGCCACGTGATTCATCGGATACCCACCAAAAAGTATCCACGAGTAAGAGAGGACCTGCGGGCATCGATTCGGGAAGACGTGTTTTACATCTCTCGCTGCAAATAAGCTTCAACCGTCTAGATTTCGGCAGTAGACCTTTTTCATAGTCAATTTGTATGCCGGAGCTACCTACCATCAGTGTAAACTCGTTCCTAGCCCAACATTCTGACCTAACCTACTGTCTAGAGCAACAAGCATTTTTGTCACGAACCTCAGTATCTAACGGACCTGTCTAAACGACAAGTAAGTCAGACATCCACAAGCTTCCACACGTGGTACCTATACCTAAACTTTATGGATATCTCCCTTTTTTGGTCTATACTTCTTACAGGCAACGAACGCTTTTGCAGCTCAGTAATCTTGGTGATTATCCTCGGTCGAAATCTCACAACCGGCCGAAATAGTTCTGTCACTAATTTTCTTCCGATCTTTCCTTTTCTACAAAAAAGGACATTCTTAGATAAAGTTGCCTCCCTTATACTTTTTATTTAAAACAAAATGAAGGAAACTTTCCAATATAACCTTCCTCCACGTTTTGGACTATTTCTTTTCTAAGGACTACATTTTGGCGCGCAACAGCCCCCGTCAGCCTTACATTGTGCAGATTTCGTTGAACCGCCTTTTCAGAGACCAAGAACTCTACTTTGCATTCCCTCCTCTACTGCATCCTGCCAAATTTGTTGTTGAAAAAATAATAAATTTACAGCTTGTTATGCCTTTTCTTATCTAATGGTGTTTGTCCACTTTTTACATTGCTAACTTGTTATGAACCATTGATGTTCTAAGGGAATATCAAAATGCTCTTATACGGAGAAGTTTGGTAGTCTGACACAAGGCCATTCGCAAGAAACCGCACGAGGCAACCAGGCTCCTCCTATAATGTCCAGATTACTAAAAAGTTCCATTGATACAGATTTTAATTAACCGAGTACAAATTAATACATCCACAAAAAGATTTCCTACAATGAACTAAATAAATATAAAGCAGACTCTCATTATTAATGACTTCCGAAGTCTCATTGTAGATGAACAAATAAGACGATATATAAAAACCTCAACACACATCAAAAAGTACTTCCTCAAAGGACACTAAATATATCAAACTACTATATTTCTTTTAAAAACTTTTCACCCCAGGCAAGGCTGAAAGCCACTAGCACGCAAGGGGTTACAGAGGATTCGGAGCAAGAACAGATAGGAGTGATAGAGGAAAGGATGTGGAGAAGGATGGTAGATAGTTCAATGCATCGATTGACGTTACATTTGAAATGTTGGAGATTATAGTTGTCAGGGAAACAGGAAAAGGGAAGAGAGTTCCACAAGCGTGAGGTGCGAGATATGAAGCTATTGGAATAAAAGAGACGTCTCCATTTAACAGTTACAACAGTGAAAGGGTGGGAACGGGATGCCAGCCTCGTAGGACGCTTGAATTCATGGAGCCTGGGAACCAGCGATAGCAGCCCATCGGAGCAATTACCATGGAAGTATTTGTAAAAGAGACAAAGAGAGGCGACCGCGCGTCTGTGAGAGAGAGACTGCAGACGAGAATCCAGATCAGGGCCAATTACATTGCATACTCGTCTCTGGATCTTATCAAGAACCCCGAGGCAAGCAGAAGGGGCTCCAGACCATATATGGCAGCAATACTCCACGCAAGGGTGGATGGTTGATTTGTAAATTTGGAGGATCGATTCCGGGAGGAAGAATTTCCTGGTCTGGCACAGGGAGCCAACTTTCCTTGCGGTGGATGAAGCAATTGACTCAATGTATTTGTTCCATCTCAGGTCAGCAGTCAGCGTGAGAACGAGCAGCCGCAGAGAGGAGCCCTCGAGAAGTTGGTCTTCAGACATTCTAATGGGATGCAGGGAAGGATCCTTGTGGTGATTAATAGAGAGCAGTTTTGTTTTGGAGGAATTAAAGTTAACCAGCCAATTCCTGCCCCACTTCACAACCGATTGAAGGCCCTTTTCGAGACGAACGGCCAGGTTAATGTGTCAGCGACACTAGATTTGTTTCTGAGGCAGGAGTAAATTGTGGTGTCATCCGCGTAGATGCCAACTTGGGAATCTATGGTATCTGGAAGTTCATTCATGAATATAAGGAACAGGGTAGGGTCTAGGATGGAGCCGTGCGGAACACCTGCGTTCGTAACCAGATGCATGCTAACTACAAACAGGATGAAAAAATCATGAAGAATTTTATTTATACTAACATATCTTATATGTATTCTAATAAAAAAAATAAAATTAATCATATATTATAAAAATACAATACAACCAATTTAATTATTCGCAATAACACATCCCTACTAACCGATGTATTATGTAAAACCAACATTATATACCAATCTAAATATCCCTTGGGAGAATGTGTCTCCGACAAAAAAACTAATATATATGTTGGGTATACAACAAATACACTAACAAGAAGGCTTACATTACACATGTCTGATCATTTGTACATTGCGAGACATCTACAACAACATTCCTGTCAGCATTCATAATATAAAAAATTACTAATCGACAACACAACTATCATACAGCATAAAAACAACAAAATTAGATTACATATACTAGAAGCAATTTATATTAAAAAATTAAAGCCAGCACTGAACACAATCAACTATGTATACTGCAGTAATGTTCTGAAATGTCTGTAAAGGAACAGTTTTTCAGGATTTGTCAGGTGCATTTAAACTGTAGATAATTCTATATGTATGTACATTTGTGAAGACTCTAGTAGGTGTAAGTGGGCATCGGATGATAATGTATGTTCGTAATTGTGTATGTGTGTCTGACAAGTGGAAAGTCCAATATATTCACCTTTGCGAGGTCATGTCAGCGCAACGGCGAGTTACATCATTCTAATTTAGGGCTGATCTTTTTTAAGCATGTATACTTTGTATTAGAGAAATATAAGTTAGATTCTTTAAGATGTAATGTAATGTTTTAGGCGTGTGTTTATAGTTGCTAATAATGTTACTATTAAGTTTTCAGTGTATTTTCTCGTTGAAGAATTATGTGCTTTTTAATTAGGTTGGCATCATTGAAATCAAAGTTATGTCCAGCATTTTTCGATGCAAGACGAGATCGATTGTTAAAACACAGGTCTCACTTGTGTTCGTAGAAGAAGGCTTTTAGATCACGTTATGTCGCTCCGAAATAAACATTTTTGCATTGTATAAAATTTATTTGATAAATCTCGGTAATTGAATTGGTGTTGGGTTTATTTTTCTTCCTAATTATAACTCCGATTGCCTTGGAGGTGGTGGTAACGATCCTAGTATTAGGGATGATTAATTTGTTTGTGAATTTAGATGAAAGAGTGTTGAAAAGCAGGATTATGAATTTCGTGTAATTTTTGTTAGAGCTGTTATTGATGTCGTCTCTTTTTTAAGCTTGTTTTTGATTGTTGGGGATAAAGTGATGTGGTTAGGGAAGAGGTTTAATGGTGTATCGTATACCCACAAGCAAAATCGATCTAATCAACTTCTATTTCTACCACAAATAAAAACAAATCTGGACTAATCATAGGATTTTACCTCAGAGCCCTTAGGATATGTAGCCCGGATTACTGAAATGAAGAAGCAAAATATAATGGGAAACCTTTCAAACGTCTCCGCTACCCACTACGTTATAGTATTGTTTGTTAACTATTATTGACAACGCACAAGGCCTCCTGCTTGCGTTTAAGCATGAAACAGATTGTCGGCTCTGGGTGTTAATATCAATGTCCACTTACACATATATATATATATATATATATATATATATATATATATATATATATATATATATATATATATATATATATATACATTTCTCGCCCCACTTCCTAGTCTTGGGATATCGTTTAGTTCTTACTATGAATTATAGCTTTATAGATTGTGGGTAATACCAGCGAGCGCAAGGGAATAAATCATGCTGTCCATCACACTTATATGCGTACATATCTTCATACATACATATATCTACATTTCCATATCCATACATATATGCCACTATACGCACAATATTCCCTCTGACATATATACACATCTATTCTAATGTAATTTTGAATCTATTTCTATGTCGACATTTCCTGATTAGTTCCCTCCGTTGCATTGATCTTTATATTTTAATATCCTGTTTTTATGTCTAAACATAGCTTGCAGCTATCCCTAAAACTACTGGGGATGTTCGCGAAACCTAATATATTCCAATTTATTTGACGATTCAGAACTTCTTCTTACAATTCCCCCTTTTTTTTCTCGAAAGGTCTGTTTGTTTTTTTTTAATTTTAGATTGTTGAATCAGTGTCTATGTGTATTGATTCTCTTTTTAAATACTCCTGCAGAAATGTCGATGTAAATATTATGGTTTCTCGTATTTTCGTTAAGGGTAATAGTCGCCTGGTATACTACCCTAGTGGATCTGCACTTGTCCTCTACTGGGCGGTTCTCCTTAGTCCTACAATTACAGGGAGTCTCCATGTTAGATTTATTTTTCCCATGGAATTTACTTAAAATGTAATTGTTATGTGAATTAATATCAGTGCAGAAGTAGCTAAATTTGATCGACTTACTGTCGAATATCTTTCTTTTTTTTTAAGTGTTCAGTAATTAAATTTAGGAAGTACTGTTCGATGTTTATAGTTGACAGTTTGCATAAGTGTGGGGGGTGAACCACATGATTTAACTATTTACACTACATTCCACTTTTCGTGTATCGGTATTACTAATGGTGGTCGCGTAAAACAGCTTACTTTTGAATGTGTCTGTAGTAGATTTGAATATACCCTACTAAACACTGCTTGCTGCAGATTAATAGTTTAGAGTGTGCAGTCGTAACGGGAAGACAATTTGGAAGTTCAGTGCAAAAAAGCTTTGGCGTTAAACTGGGGTAAAACACCACAGATTCTTAGGAAACATTCCAAACTTCAAATCGATTAACGTGTATGAACCGACGATTTATTTTTTGATTGCACACGGATTTAATGAGGTGAGAGATATGTGAGGGAGAGGAACATCAGAGGATCTAAGTTTGTTGAGATAATTCGTAATTTACTGGATGAAAACCATCATGTTTCTAGAAAGAATGTTATTGTGGCAAATGTAGAGATACTTATTCACGAGGTTCCTAACAAGCGCAAAATCTGCGCAAATTTTGATCTCAGACTGGTCTGTAAGAAAAAGATATGTTGATGACAGTAGGGAGTTGTTTCAGCAGGAATACTTGAGTCAAGACATCGTACCCTGTGATGTTTGCTTGTTCCTCTAGCTGAAGGAGAACCTCAGGTTCAGTCGTTTTTAATACACTGAGCAGATGAAGCTGGTTCAGACAAGGGTCTCAGACACCATAATTTTGGTTGACTTCCACACAGTCGCCATTAAGTGACTGGAGCGCTACAACCCACACATCGACGGCAGAGGATCCTACATTGAAGACGATTACAGTTTCGTGCTTCTTTGAAATAAATAAATGTCTCCCCGGAAAATGTATCGTACATAGTTATAAATGTGCTGGTTTTATTTTCACTATTTACATTCTTCGGACTGATTTCCTCATCTTTTATGCCATATTCACGAAGTTTCAGTCGTCGTACGCTCCAGCATTCTTCAGGTGATTGGAAACGAAACGTCGTGAATATGACAATAAAGATGCGGAAAAGAGTCCGAAGAATGTAAATAGTGAAAATAAATACAATACCTCATCACAGAAATATAGACGGATTTAATTTTGTATCTTGTTCACAAAATATCACATCAGAATGTCGCAGTTGTTAAACTAATATAATTAACAATCAAACAACCTGTTAAAGTTATCGAAGCCTATTACGAAAATGGACGTTTCAAACAGAAATGCATTTCGCGCACCTCGAACCAGATGGCAGGTGTGAAAACACGACTGCGTGCTCGTTTACGCCGTTCAGTTGAAAACATTGCTGCAGTGCTCGAGAATGTGGCCGAGAATCGAGAAACCTCTATTCGTCATCGCGCGCAGGAACTGAATCTCTCCCTAACAACGTTACATCGAATTTTAACAAAAGATTTGTCTACTCGGTTACAAAATTCAATTGACACAAGAATTGAAACCTGTTGACAATTTCGAGTGCCGTATATTCGTCACTTGAGTGCACGAGCAAAGACACACCGATGAAGATTTCTCGCAAAAAATCCTCTTTAATGATGACACTCATTTTCTTCTTGGTGGATTCGTTAATAAGCAGAATTGTCGCATTTGGGCTTATGAAAATACGTGGAAGATTGTTGAAAAGCTACTGCATCCACAAAAGGTTACTGTTTGGTGTGCATTTTTTGCAAGCGGAGTCATTGGGTCGTATATTTATAAATTTGAACATCTATTTCCCTATATAGGTTTTATAACTTTAACACGTTGTTTGATTGTTAATCTTTCCATTGTTGAAACTGCCAAAGACTTAAGTTGTTAAATCTGAAAGAAAAACAAAAAAAAATCATTAGACGTTTAAACGTAATTCACATTTAAAATCAGCACAAGTTATTTGAACACCCTATAGTTATATAAGATTCTAGTCGTCATATATTAGGGCAAATTTTGTTTTGTTATCAATTAATAAATTAAACCCTAACGTATTTCATTATATTAAGATATATAGAAAATGTATTCATATGTTTAAGAATATTTCTTCTCCTATATGCCCTGTCCCTTCAGAACGTGGAAGTTTATAGCTTTCCACAATGCCATTTCCTTTGTAGCTCCTTTTCAGCTCTTAGAAAATTATGTTGTTTTGCCACGTTTTGTCTGCTCTCCCACTCACTTATTTGTTAGTTTATGAGCTTTTTTTAATCTGTCCCTCTTACCTACAATATATCGCGTCCGTGTAAACCTTTCTAAGTCCTGTTTTCTCATCTCGTACTGTTCTTCTTTATTTTTTATACTTTTTGAAATGAAAATGTATCTACTTAAATAGTCTGAAAACATCTGCAATGTACCTCGTATAAAGTCATAAATGTGTGGACCTTATTTTATATTCTATTTACGATGGCTGATAAAGTAGAAAAAGTCTTACAATATTTAATAATTTATTGCTCTTTGCCAGTTTTCAAATGTATAAATACGTCTTATCTTCTCGCTTACGATCAATGATGTCAAAGAAACCAATTTCCATCAAGGAAACCTTATTTTAATTTTATATTTTTTTCGAACAGCAGCATAATCAAAAGAAATGTCATCGTAAGTTGATATATCCTAATAAGTAAGACGATAACAAAGCATAATAGATCAATTTTCTATTTGGAATTATTAAAAAAAATTATTGGAATCATTTTCAATGAAGAAGTCACATTTTTCTTCTTAATCCTTGCCCAACTAGAGAGTAGTGATAGCGTCTGTAGCTGTAACATCGCTAAAAGGTACTGGAAATGATATGGAGTTTTACCTTGTTTTCTTTATAACTTTTTCGTTCCGTTTAAGCATATAGTAGGTCGTAAAATACAACACCCCGGCTCAATCCTTAACGACCCATCATCAAGATTACTTATAACAATATCTGAAAGGAAATGCCGTTGTTTTTCTCGTACCCAATTTCTTTAGAAATTCCTCTAATTCGCTCTAAATTGCTCACGTAATCTCTCAGTTCCTCTGTCGACACCGTCACTGCTAGAGTGTGTGCCGCCCGGGGCAGAGTGTGCGCTGCCCGAGCCAAAGTGTGTGCCACACGGGACAGCCCTTAAATTTGAGCTCCCTTCCCACTACTCGCCGTCAATTGTGTCTGCGTCGTTGATACACGGCGACTATCGATGCAAAAGTTACGAGCCAAAACTCATTTATGGGAGAGGTAGTCACTATATAAAACAATATACAATAGAAAATATCAGATTTTAATAGTACTCAATTGTACAGTTTTTTAAGTTGTATTTAGTCTATATGTAAATTACTGAAATGCATTTTATACCTATAACGCTATGAAAGTTCTTTCAGATTCACATGAGAAATAATCTTTCAGGTTATCACTATCTCATAGTTTTTCATCTCTCTCTCTCTATCTATCTCTCTCGATATATATATATATATATATATATATATATATATATATATATATATATATATATATATATATATATATCAGTCTGTTCATATCTATTTATCAATCTATCTATATACACTAATTTGTTCATATCTATTTCTATTTTTCATATCTATCTACCTATCTATATATCTATCTATCTGTTCATAGCTATCAATCTATCTGCTCATATCTATCTATCTATCTATCTATCTATCTATCTATCTATGTATCT